>CM068954.1:123340926-123353462 GCA_035128595.1 Eptatretus atami | reverse complement strand
CTGAACAGAGGGTGGCGTGGCCCCGCCTCCAATCGCGTTTTGATCCGAATATTTACATATAGGCTCCTCCCGAGGCCTATAAAGAAGCGAGCGCAAGGCGACTCAGGTGTTGAGCTGGGTTGAGTGGGGTTTTTGAGATTCAGTTCAGTGCGGAGGTTGAGTTGAGTTTCGCGGGGTCAAGTGGAGACGGAGGTCAGTCAACGAGGTTGCGGGGGTGGTGGGGGTCGCTCGTCTCGTCGGCGGGTCCAAAAGCCAGCCATTCCCTCTCCCTGAGCATCAGCAATTCCCCCCCCCCCATCCGCGCTGGATAGTGCCGGCGCTGAGATAGTGCGGGGGGGCCCGTTCCTCCCCCCCTAAACGTGGTGCCAACAAAACGCTCGCGCGGAGCACGCCGGAGGGGCTCGCCGACCACCCAGGCAGGGACGGAGTCGGGGCCAGCCGCGCGAACATTGCGCTTGCCGCCATGCGTCACGAGGACGCGGGTAAGACCTTCCGGTCTCGTGGACCTGGCCGATCCTCCAGGATCCACGTACATTTGGTCTACGGACCTGTTCGCTCTTGGGGGCCTGTGGGGGGGGGGTGGCTTTCTTTTCTTTCGGGTTGAATGCATGCTGTGGCGCCGTGTCCAACAAGTTGAACTGTTTAAGTGTTGTAAATAATTGCCCCCCTTTTATTCGGTGTAAACTCTTTCCTTGCATTTGCTTTTGTTGCATGATTGTATGACTGTAAAATACGTGCTTCCGTGTGTGTAAATAAATGTGCATGCTTGTTGAACTGTTTCCCGCTTTGCTTCGTCTCCTTCCTTTTATTGAATCTCCATCTTTCATCACGTAAGGGATTGATAGTGGGTTTAAAACGCCCGGTAAATAATCCTAACCGTCGAGGTCGACGATAACTCCGCTCGGTTATCTCTGCAGCACGGAACGAACCGCTTAAGCGGTTCGTGTCTGAAGTCGACCTGCGGCGAGGTACGATCGCCCAGTCGACCACTCGCGCAGGTACTTAGGTAGGTCGAATTTGGCGAGCAACCCTATCCTGCGCGGGTGGGCAATTGGCACGATCGTGGTGAGGTTAAACCCCCACCCGTGACTGGCTCCGGGCGGTAGTTCCCGGAGGGTCACGACTGAATTGTCCGTCCGGTGGGCGACGTGTTGCGATTCGAGTTACGTGGCCGATCGCACGCCGGCGGGCGCAAATTCGCAACAATATATACACTTGATGCATATTAAAATTATTGGCTTTGCCATCTTTTTATATGGATCTACAGTAAACATTTAATACACAGACCTACGTATGTGGGATGTGGACTCGTCTGCGCTTGCTGGTCAAACTCGGTAGAAATTAGAAAAACTCAGCATCGACGTGGGGACAATGATCGATTCAAAGAATGGTGCAAGAGTCGTACACGAAGATATGGATTTTTAAGTGGTGCAAACATACATGTCCTTCCTTCCATCGATCTGTCAAAATGAAGAACAACAACCTTTCTTACCCACAGTGTTTCGTTTGCTCGTTTCTAGTTTGTTTAGTTTTTTTGTGTTATTGTTTAGCCTGTTGGGGAAGTAACCATCAGTCTCCAGTCTCCACAGGGCTATTTTAAGTGGTGCAGGAGTTTCACTACCTGGTTTCCTTCGGTCATGGTCATGGATGTGGTTTTTTGCGGAATGTTTGACAAAATAACAAATGATAATAAAAAGGAGGCGGATTCAAAAAAGGAAGCAGGTGGGGACGATCAACTGGTATTTATTATTATTATTTGGCCTTAATTTTTCATGCCTGTTTGTGTCCTTTGATGTCCTTGAAAACTGTTTCATGTTTGGAATGATTTTCAATTGTTTGACTGCCAGACAGGCAGAGTAAAAAAGAAAATCTCACTCCTCTCTGCAGATGCACAATCAGGCCAAATTCAGAGCCAAAGTACTGCTAAACTACAGGTTCGTTTTACAATTAGTGTTCAAATATAACATTCAATGGAAATCAAGCTGTTTCTCGATCATAAACTGACGTTTGTAAACACACAGACACAGTGAACCAATTGCTTAACCCCGCTTTTCGCTTCGGGTACATGGAGTAAAGTAGATACAAGTGTGCTCTGAAGCAAGGTGTCAAATGTGCTCAACTTGGTTATGGATAAAGACGAAGATTTTGACATTTCACACACCAAATGTAGGGAAACAAATTGCCCAGCAAGTCAAAGCTCATGTATCACGCAAAGAACACACACTACAACATTAGAATAAATAATGATATGCTGCAGATTCCATGAGCGACACTGTAATAGCATTGCTTACTAAAATGTCCTCCAAATTAAACATAACTCGACCAGCACTTCTCATTGGCGATATCATTACCGATGTACTGTCTAACAATCCAACCAGTCTACACATTGCTCTGGGGATACTGGGAGTCAAAGACCCTCACAAACCAAATGCACGAGTTTAGAATCTTGTGATGAAGTACTTTGTTTAAAAACAACAAAATCAAAAAACAGCTGCAACTGCTGCAACAAACAATATTATACTTACAGGCATTTCAAATACCAGGACTGGTTTGATGCAGGCTGTTATGAACAATTTTGATGCAGACAAATCTCAAAAATGAAAAGCTATCCACACATTCCCTGGCACTCTTCTTGATGCAGCCAGATCAAAACAGAGTCACAAAAAAGACGTGCAGGAAACCATAAATCCTGCAGTAAAAACAGACCAGACAGAGCCAATTGAATATGGCTTTTCACACTGAGAATTACAAAGAGCTAAATAAACCAGACATGTCGACAAAGAAAGTACAAAAGTCTGCATTATCATCTGAAGTACTTTTTTGCAGACAAAGTCGAGGCTCATGCAGGAGTTCTAACATGGAACGGTTCAAGACATAACAGAAAAAAAAGGAACAGCAGAAAGAGGGAGGGAAACACCGACAGCAGGGTTGAGGAACAAAACAGAGGGAGACTTGGACAAATAATGGATGTGGGGAAGACACTAGGGGTGGACAAAGATGTATACAGAAGCAAACCCTCAGGAAGGAAAAACTGGAAATTTGGAAAGAGGTGGGCTTGGGGAGGGTTAATGTGGGTAGAAAAGATCATGGTTTTGGATGGAAGGTATCTGAGATGGTGGTGAACAGCTGTGTTGAAGACTTTGAGGGAAGAATGAGATTGAAGAGAATGTGAAAGTTGGTTCAACAAGTGGGAAAAGAGGAAGAATTGAGTGGAGGTGAGCAGTGATTCTGGATTTTGGGAGTTTCACCAGACAGGGGTTGATGGTGGACAACGTGCGCCCTGCAGAAACCTGGAGGGTTCGGACAATACTTGGAAAGAGCAGAGGGTGCAATACCAGAAAGAAGGCAGAAGACAACAGAGAGACCACATACTTGTTGGTGTTGGGAAGGTGATTGGCCCATTGACTCAGCTTCATTGCGGGACATTCCACTGATCGTGGAGGCCTTGGTTTCTGTGGCATCAAGCTGAGCAAGGTGTGAGGCAGGGCACCGAGCATTATTCCATCAAGTTGCGGATGAAGGCCTTGCAGGTAGATAAGATTGCGGTGTGCCAAGGGATGACTTTGCACGATGGAGGATGCCTAGTCGGTGGCTGGCTTTCGATGCCAACTTTGATAGGTGGCTTGCCTAAGAGAGATCATGGCTGACAGAGAGACCAAAGGGTTTGAGTGACTGAACTTCTTCAGGAGGGTTTTTAAGAAAGTAGAAGGGAGGGTTTGTAAGATGGTCCTTTTGGAGAGAGTGGGAATAGGTCTTTCAATCCTGACAAATCTCACACTCCAAGTATTTGACCAGCTTGTGATTTTATCAAGGTCTGAAGAGAGGGAAGAGGCTGCTGCCTGCCTATTTGAAGGATGAGGGATGTCATGGCAGAGAATGGAGTCATCATCAAATAGAAAAACAGGATTTTCCATGGACAGAGAGATCGTTGATGAAGATTCGGAATAGGATGGGGCCTGGAACACTGCTTTGGGGAACTCCAGCCTTGACAAGGAGAGGAGATGAGGACCCTGTTGAGAGCGACACATTGGGTATGAGAGTAGAGGAGGTCAGTAACCCAAGAGTGGAGTTGGTTTTGGATGCCATCAGGGCAGAGAGTTTGGAGAGCAAGGCAGGATGCCAGACCGTATTGAAAGCACGAGCTATGTCCAGAGAGATGGCCGTGATCTCATGTCTGACCTTGAGGGCCTCCATCCATTGTTAAAAGAGCAGAAGCAGCATGTCCAAGGTAAAGTGACATGGTCTGAATCCAAAGTGATGATCGGAGATGAGGTCGTTGGAGAAAAGGAAGGATTTTATGTCAACTGCGATGATAGATTCCATGACCTTGCTGATGATTGGAAGTAAGCCGATAGGTCTGCAGTTTAGGTGTATCGGTTTTGCACCTTGTTTATGTAATGCAGTGATGTTGGCTGATTTCCAAGCAGATGGAAGATGACCTAAGGCAAATTATATCGTGAAAAGAGAAGAAAGAGGATGAGCAAGAGCAGCAGAGCAGACTTTTAGGACACGTGAGCTGATGCTGTTGGGTTCAGTTGCAGAATCAGAGTCCACAGTTGACAGAGACTTCTCCACCTTCTCAGGAGGAAAAGACATAATCTAGGAGCCGTTGGGTGCAAAAAAGGTAGGGTGGGAAGAGAGAGAGCAAGGGGTTGGGGACACAGGATTGGGAAGCAAACACAGAATTGAGGCATTCAGCCTTCTCATGAGCAGAGTCAGCTGTGGTGCCATTTGAAGAGAGGGAAGGGTTGGAGTGGTAGCGTATTGGAATGGTAGTATACCGGAGACAGACTTAACAATGCACCACCAGGTTTTTGAGGAGGGAGAAAAGTTTTAAAGTTCATTCTTGAGGTTGGATAGATGTTTTCTGGCTCTTCTGAGAGTGGACACACACTTGTTGAAGACTTTGTGGAATGATCTGAGATTGCCTTTGGTCGGGTTTGCTATCCAGGAAGAGAAGGCAAGTTGTTTCAAAGCAACAGCCTCACCACAGGATTCAGAGTACCATGGGCAGGAAGAAGGGTATGATAACTGAAGACGAGATGGGATAGATCTGTGTATAAAAGAGAGCAGGTTTCTGTGTAAGAATTCCCAGGCTGAATTAATATCAGTGGTGGTAGACAGAGGAGACCAGTTCTGAAGTAAGATGTCTGCTTAAGTGAAATGTCACACTTACGGTGCTGTGGCAACTCTCTGAGAATAGCCAGAGAGATGTTGACTCTCAGAAGCATACAAGATGCACCAATTGTAGCAGAGGAAGAGCAACAGACATTTGCAGGGATGTTTGTCATCACCAAGTTGAGAAGGGAGAATTTGCCATTGGGAGAAACCCTGGTCAGAAGTTCACAGATCGAGTCAGTCCCATGGAGTCATAAAAGTCCCTTGCTGAAGTGCCATGGCTGGAGAGAGAGGTACCAACACCCAGACAATTGGCATGGTGACAATTGACAATATCATCATGCCAATTGGTTATCGCAAGACACAAACATTGCATTTCTCAAACATGTACTTATGAGCGTCGTGATGGTTGGTCAAAGTCAAAACAAAACTCTGCCAAAAGGAGAAAAATCACTTTCATGGAATACCAAAGCAATATACATGCCCTCTCATCGACATGTGCACTGGCCGAGGCACAATGATGACAGCTTTGGTGGAGTCTTAAAAACTGATGGCAACAAATGGGCAAGAGTTCAGTGTGTTCACTGTGATCAACAACTGCATGGAGTTGCACTTGTGGGGGCAAAATTTATATTAATGTATTTTAAATTGTAACAATGGAGTTTCAGAAATGTAACTTTTATGCTGCAAGTTGAATTGGCTGTCATTTCTGGCCAAAAGACTTTGCCCTAAATGATAAGAAATGTGTTGTTCTGGAGCAGAGTGACCGAGCTGATAAATGAACCTTTGCTTAGAAATGTACGAAGTGGCTTTTCGTCTAAAGGACACGTCTACAGTCTGGGTGAATATCCCCAACCTCTCTCTCATGAAAGTATAAAATGCTTTGAAATGCAAACTTGTTTCAGTGCAAGTACCTGAGGAAGTATAGAATCTCAGTGGCTTGTACTCCTTGGAACTGACCAAGTACCAAGTTAGAATAAAACTCTCTGATGTAATGTAGAAGTAAATTGAATCGGGTTGGTCCAACTGTTAACTAAAGTAAGAATAAATGAAATAGAACTAAATAATATTGCAATCAAATGGGGATTCTTAAGTTCATTGTACGAGGGTGAGAAGTGTATACTGTATAATTAGAAAATAAATTGTTTCACAAGGAAGGACTTTGTGGACATCAGTTTTTATCAGTGTCAATAGGGTTATTGAGTAGGATTTTATAACCAAACCGGACAAACGTTAAACTCTGCCTGAAGTGAAATAGGATTCCACAATCGGCCAGTTAGAATCCTTCAGGAGGACAACGATCACAATAAGGTGGGTTTTAAAAATCCACAACAGTTGTTGCCTGGTGACTCGCATTCGAACCGACGTTGGTGCGGTGCTCGTGACCGGAGGTGCTTAATCTGCCGGAGGCAGTGCCTGGAGGAAAGACAAGTGTTGAGCGAAGGTAAGGGAGAGCGCTCTTTAGCAGGTAACGCATTTCGAACAAAGAAAAGTTCATTGTCAGATATTTTATTGAGAGAAAGAAGAGGATCCGGCGGAGGGAGTCTGTTTTAAAGTAAACGATAAGTAATGTAGTTGTTTAGAAAAGTTCTGGAGAAGAAGAGAGTCAGATGACAAGAAGAGGCTCGTTAAGGAGCCAGACGAGTAATTAATATGGGCATGATGAAGCGACATGCCACATGTTTGCATTGATACGGACCGGCTATGAGAGAGAGGCCGAGGACACGGCTGAGACGCCGAGATAGGGTTAAAATAGATAAATATTATAAGTTACCTGTTTGTAAGAGTTATAAAGAGTTACTTTTTGTTCATTGAACTCACTGGAAGTTTGTTGGCAGTGAGGTGTTATATTATATTGTGTGGAGGTTTTACGGATTTGTAAATGCAATGATTTGCACGAAACGTTTTCTAGAGTGCAGGAGATGATTAACCCGGCTGGGAGCGTGGTTGGTGATTTGCATTGAGATGCATGTGTTACTGAGAGTAAAAATGAAACTTGTGCGAGTCCAATATTCTGCAATGAAAGTGTTCTGTTGGGATTTTGTGATATTTTTAACTCGTGCTAGTTGAGCTGTGGGTCTGTTTGAAAGGCAATGTTCTGCGTTATTGCGTTGTATTTCCACGCGAAGGTCGCAAACTACACTGTGTGAGACCCCCTCTCCTGCTGGATGTGGGGGGTGGCATGTCTTTAACACTGAGTCTTTGTTCGAGCCTTTGCTTTAGGTGTGAAATTCGATTCATAATGCAGATTCAAGAGGATGAGATAGAAATGTGATTGGTATTTGTCACGTGATCACACGCGAGTCTATGATATGCAATGCTGTTTAGTGTGTGTATTGAAGCATGACAGAGTAATGCAAACTGTGGGTTTTGCCTGTCAGAGTTTTTTTTCTTTTTCTTCCCACTGGATGTTGGAGAGAACTTCCTGTCCTTGTTCCTTGGTGTTTGTGGCGCGACCCTCTCTACTGAATGTTTAAGTGGTCATTTAGGAAAAGTGTTGAAGTTTTATTTTACACAACATAGGGATTTTGAATATATTGAAATAACAATTGTGAATGTGGATAATACTGTATTCGGAATGTGAAGCTCTTGGGAGTTGAGCTCTCGCTGGCATTGTGATGATTTTGAAGTACTCACCCGCCGGTTAGTGCTGGGCAGAGCTCTGAGGACGTGTCAGAAATGTTCGAAGATTTGATCTGAGTTGTAACCATTGTACTTAAAAGATGTGATTTAATGTAGAAACGTGAATTGGAATGATTAAAATTGATTTGATGATGTTTAGCCACGTGGGGCGATTCACAGATAATTGATGATTCCCTCGGATAGGACGTTGAAATATTGTTTTACTTACGTCTGCGAATGTTGAGGTTGCCTGAACTTTGGGCTGGGAAGGCAATGGCAAACACCAGTGTAACCCTTTGATCGATTCAGTCAAGGTAAATTCATGATTTAATTGGATAGATGCTCGAAGATTTATTTTTCATTTATGAGTTTTAAAAGGATATTTTTTGTTTTGACACAAAGTTGTTTAGAGAGTTTGGATGTTTATTAGTCTGAAGTTTAGAGCTTTTCCAGACTGGGATAAAATTAGGGGAGGGTCTAGCTACATGTGTAGACAAGAGTGTTTGAGCTGTAATATAAATATATTTGCGTGATAACAGTATTGACAAGTGATTTAAACAATTTTTGTTAACAACTGTTTTAACAATGATTTATTTGTTTTGATAAGGAAAATGGATTCGTAATCTGAGGAAGGTCGAGGAAGTGATTAGATAGGTTGTGTTATGTGAGTTGGAAATATGGCAGCATGTTGCTGTTTTGGTGAGAGAGAAGTGGGACAGATGGAGAAATGTCAGAGATTTAAAAGTCGGAAAATAGACAAATGAGATGGATGTTTATGAGTATAGTACACTGGGATTTCTGTATATTTTAGCATGTTGTTTGGGAAATACAAGGAAAGGGATATAAAATTGATATGACATATAATGAAGTTAAATGCTTCTATAAAACTTTGTTAGTCTTATTGAAATACAGTGTGCCCATGACGTTTATGATTAGTGTTTATTGATGCTTTGTTTGTTTCGGAGTGTTGAAAGCAGTCTTTATGAAGCATATGTACGATTTCACGAAATGAAGTATGGAAGAACTTCCACACAAAGATTGGACGATGGGAGAACCCAGATTTGGGTGATTGAGCATTCAACACGTGATCATGGCCCTCCTTGAGGAGATAGATGGAGCAATGTGGGAAAGAAAGAAAAAAAACCACTGAGGGGAAGTTGAGCAAAGTCTTAACGTCGGCGTGTGTTGGTGCTTGCGTGGAGGAATGTTCTCAGCCACACTCCGATTGCCGTCTGCAAATACATCATGAACTTGCTGTGGTTGCTCAATGTACGACAGGCCTGGAGTTCCACACTGCGCTCCTTCAACCCAGTGTCCGCCCAAGCTTGACTCGCCGCACATCTAACTTCTCCTCAGCTCAAGGAGTGCTTCGATTGTGTTCCCCGTGTGTGCTGCTGCTCTATCCACACCCTGACCTCTTATCTTCTGACTTCGGGTAGCCATTGTTTTCAATGTGTGACACATGCTGATGAACAGGCCATAAATTAAATGGAAACTCACTCATTTTTCTGATATTGAGCACTCGCTGCCATTGTTGATTGAACTTGAGTAATGGAAATCTTTTCTCCTTCAGGAACGGGACATGGTATCATGTTAAGAAAAATTATTCAATTTTCCTTAAAAAAAAAAACGGGGGAGTGTGGGGGAAAAATTTATATTAATTGTATTCTAAATTGTAACAAATGGAGTTTTAGAAATGTAACTTTTATGCTGCAAGTTGAATTGGCTGTCATTCTCTGGCCAAAACGAATTTGACTCCTTCTAATGATAAAGAAATGTGTTGTCTGGAGCAGAGAGTGAACGAGCTGATAAATGAACCTTTGCTTAGAAATGTACGAAGTGGCTTCTCCTCTAAAAGGACACGTCTACAGTCTGGGTGAATATCCCTCAACCTCTCTCTCATGAAAGTATATAAATGCTTTGAAATGTAAAATGTTTCAGTGCAAGTACCTGAGGAGTATAGAATCAATGGCTTGTACTCCTTGGAACTGACCAAGTACCAAATTAGAATAAACTCTCTCATGTAATGTAGAAGTAATTGAATCGGGTTGGTCTAACTGTTAACTAAAGTAAGAATAAATGAAATAGAACTAAATAATATTGCAATCAATGGGGATTCTAAGTTCATTGTACGAGGGTGAGAAGTGTATGGTGTATAATTAGAAATAAATTGTTTCACAAGGAAGTATTGTGTGGACATCAGTTTTATCAGTGTCAATAAGGTTATTTGTAGGATTTATAACCCAAACGGACAAAACGTATAAGACTCTGTCTTGAAGTAATAGGATACACAATTCGGCCAAATAGAATCCTTTGGAGGACAACGATCACACATACAAGCGTGGGTTTCAGGAAAATTCCACAACACACGCTGGAGTATCATCTTGGGGCATAAAATTCATATCATTTTCATAATGTCGTGTTCTTTTAAGAGTTTCTCATATCATAACTATCATGTAAGAGAATGGGTGAGATGTGCAGGGTGGCTGATTGTGAGTATGTTGGCCTTAATCTTCATTACTAAGAAACTCACCCTCGCCGTACATGTGTCATCCCTCAGACCGGCATGCAGCAGCTTCTTCGTCATATGCAGATCTGGGTAAAGTCACAACTGGTGACACGTGGAACATGTCTTTCAATCCAGACAAATCTCATACTCTCACTATGTGTCTCCGAAAGGACCGTTAGAAAACCCCCATCCACTTTCTCAACAATCCTCTGAAGAAGTCTTTCTTTAAGCTTCTGGTCTCACTATCTGCCTAAATTCTTTCCTGGGAAAGCCACTTCAAACCTCGCCTCCAAAGCCAGTCGCCGACTGGAATTCGTCGTGCAAAGTCTTCCTCAGCCACCTGAGCTCCTGTCCACTACAAAGCTTTCGTCCGCAACCTGATGGGGTACTGCTCTCCTTTCTGGGTGGTGTCCTGCCTCCACCTTCTCGGCTTCACGCTGTGGAAACAGGTATTTCGGATATTGGTATCACCGATGAGGTTGAGTCTTTGGGCTCACTCTCTCTCACGCAGGCAGTCGTGTCTTCTGTTCTTGTCTTCTCTTCTCCAGTCCTCGCCCTGCTTCTCTCGCGATTTGTCCCACCACATTTCGCAAGGCTCTCAAGGTCGCCACAATCCCTTCTGTTAAAACTACCAAATCACGAATCACTGCCTTCACTCTTTCATCCTCTTTTTCCCGTTTGTGAATAAACTCCTCACTCTATTCAATCCATTCTTCCTCCAGGCCTTCAAACAAGCTTTCACCACCTCTTATCATCCCCCATCAATCCTCGATTTTACACCCGTTAAGTATCCAAGCCACTCTTCTAAATTCTGCTTATTCTGAAGTCTGTAATATGTCCATCTTGTATTCATCATGTTCCCCACCCCATCCCTCTCCCTTCCACAGATCTCCCAATGTCTCTGTTCCCCACCGTTTTGTCCTTCCCTCTCCCACCCCTTCTGCATCATGCCCCCCTTGCTGTGCGTTGTGTGTTAGCTCTCATACGAGCCTCGACAAGGTATACAAAAAAAATCTAAAAAAAATCGAGAGTTCATAGAAAACAATTTCCTGCACAGTGTTCAAGTACAGTATTTACAGTACAGTACTGTATTTCAATTTAAATAAAATAATGATTTTAACTATTGCTTTAAAAAAAAAATGCGGAAGTTTAGTGCTATTGAAGTATTCCCGAATACCACCCTTATATACTACCCCATCCATCCATTGGGACCATACTCTGTGCAGAGCGTTGGTGCTGCCTAAGCAGTCTCCTTGGCTATTGGGCACAATCCTGGTTGGGTCGCCACTCCGACACTGGATACCAGCAAGCTGGCACCCATTTTCCCGACCTCGGAAGGATGACAGGGAGAGTCAACCCCACCTAGTATTAATTCATCAGCCGAGGGGGATTTGAACTCAGGATCCTAGGATCCCAAGCCCACCACCCTAACAATTAAGCCAACACCAGGCATGAATCGTGACCCCTTACCGAAATAAAGGTGGATACTTTGGGCCACCCTGGGAGGACTCCATTCCACATTCTGAAACTTGCATATGAAGATACCAATCAATAACACACACATGCACACAGATACACACACACACGTACATACACAAACGCACACTCATACAGAGGTGGATACTTCGAGACCTGTGAGGGCTCCGTTGCATTTTCTGAAAATATACTACCCCATTGAACCTTTATTAAATTGAAGTCGTGCAAAACTGGAAGTTCTGGGAAGTATGATGACAGGTGATTTGTGTACTGCAGTGTCGAAGTATATAAATAAATTTAAATAAAATAAATATTGTAAAAGTCAAATAAATTAATTAATTTCGGGTTTTACCACCATTTTCCGCAGTGTCGATTACATCACCCCAATCTAACACATTAATTAGTTTGACGAAGAGCCGTTTGGCCATCTCTGAGAAAAAAAGGTGACAAACAGACAGATAACAGACACCATACATCACCTTTTTGATGTTTAAAAAAAAAAAACTTTTCACCAAACGTCAAAAAAGTGGCAGAACAACTCAGGTTAGTGAAACGGTTCGATGATGACATCAAATGGAATTTGGCCTAGATAAGTGTGCCAAGTTTACATCTGTACAAGGTAAACCAACGAAAACAGACAACATAAAAATCGACACAAATACAACTATACGGGCACTCTGTAGAGCGCATACCTCCACCACGCATTGCCTGATTCGTGAGAACATATCCAGCCCAATACAATTTTGAACTAGAGGGGGAGCACTCGGGAGAGTGCAAAACCTCCGCCGCCAATACTGCTGGGTCACTCAAG
>CM068954.1:123327425-123340901 GCA_035128595.1 Eptatretus atami | reverse complement strand
GCTTCAGTGAACCTTGTATCTTATTCATTAATATGATGTCAACAGTGCTGACAGCTTATAGTTCTTTTCTTCCAACATTTTTTTTTTGGGGGGGGGGGGGGGGGGTTGGAAATCACTTAAAACAATGTAGAAATGCAAAAAAAAGAAATCGAAATTTTGTTGAAAAAAAAGTTGGCAAAATTTTTTTTTTCTCTAACAATTTTTTTCTCTAAATTTTTTTTTGGGGGGGGGGTTGGAAATCACTTAAAACATGTAGAAATGCAAAAAAAAAAAAGTATTTTCTCTTAACAATTTTTTTTTTGGGGGGAACAATTTTTTTTTGGGGGGGGGGGGGGTTGGAAATCACTTAAAACATGTAGAAATGCAAAAAAAAAAATTCTCTATTTTTTTTTGGGGGGGGAGGGTAACAATTTTTTTTGGGGGGGGGGGTTGGAAATCACTTAAAACATGTAGAAATGCAAAAAAAAAACAACATTTCTCTAACAATTTTTTTTTTTTTGGGGGGGGGGGGGACCAAGTCCAAAATTTAATGGCATGATCCTTGGACCATACCTAACCCCCCCACCAAGTTTCGTCGAAATCCGTCGAGGAGTTTTTTCCGTAATACTGTTCACAAACAAACAAACAAACAAACAAACACACAAACAAACAAACAGAAAGGGGTAAAAACAGTAACCTCCATCCATCTTGGAAGATGGCGGAAGGGTTAAATATCAATGCTTATCGATCATTTTTGGTCCCATCTCTCAAATAGTGTAGAATCACTTTTAAAAATAAATAATTATCGGATCCAGATGTTCACACAAAATCGAACAAATCGTCCTTTGCCACACACCCAACATGTCCACCAAGTTTCATCGAATCCGTCCACAATCTTTTGAGATAAGCTATATATCGGTTTAGCCCCATCTCTCAATGGTGGAAGAATCACTTAAACTAGAAGGCGGGCACTCGTAGAGCGCATACCTTCGCCGCAGCCACTAGTTGAACATGGCATGAGAGTGAAATGAGGAACTAAAATTCCACTAAATCTGCTCGGACATTTGGAGTTAATTTGGCTGTATATCAAAACAAATTGACAATTTAATCGGCGAAAAAACGATTTTGACCTTTTTGTGACCTTGACCTTAACCTTTGATCGATCGCTCCAAAATCTAATCGATTTGTCCTCTGTGATGCCAAACACATCCACAAAATTTCATGACAATCTGCGAAGTGGTTTTTGTGTAATGTTGTCCACAACGCTTCCCCAATCAAAAACTCCATTTTGGTGACCCCTTGACCTTTGACTTCCAAAAGACTAACTAGGGTTGCAAACACTAAACCATACGCTATATCAGTGGATCGGGAATTTGAATACTGAACATTTTGGACTTAATTTGATGTAAATCGGGAACAAAATTGACACTTTAATCGAAAAAACGATTTTGACCTTTTTGTGACCTGTGACCTTGACCTTTGATCCGATTGCTGCCCAAAAGCTTCGCCTGGCGTCCTTGAAGTAACTGCACATCAATCTCTGAAAATTTCATGCAAATCGGTCCAGCAGTTTTTGCGCAATGTTGTCCGTCGACACATATTTACCAATATAATATAATACACAGGGGTCAATAAATACCTTCGTCAAACGAAGTTTGCGAAGGTAATAATTATCATATTCGGATCCGGATTCGGACCTTCACCAAAATTGAATCGATTCTTCCTTTGCCACACACCCTACATGTCCACCAAGTTTCGTCCGAATGCCGTCCATAACATTTTTGAGATATCGTGCTACATATCATTTTTAGGCCTTACCGCTCAATGGTGAAGATCACTTTTAAAATTCTAGTAGTTGGATCCAGATCCGGATCTTCACCAAAATCGAAATCAGTTTCATCCTTGTCAGCACACCCAACCTGTCCACAAAGATTCCATCCGGATGTGTCGACAACTTTTTGAGATATCCTGCACACAAACAAACAAAAGAAGAAGATGTCATCACTGCAGAACATGATACTTGCAAAATCCATATAACAAATTTGACCTAAAAAATAATTGGTGGTTGAATTCAGTGACCCGATATGCAAACCTCTTCAAATTTAAAGTCAATGGGATGAAAATTGAGAATTTTAGAATATCCCCTTAGTTGTTGACCTTTGGCCTATGTTGACCTCTGACCTCAAAAACAATAGATTCTTCCTTATGACAAACTCCACCATGTGGTGAAGTTTTGTGAAGATCGTTTAAAATTGTGACCTGTAGGCGACAGAACGACAGACAGTCAGAATAACAAAATCGACTGTCCAATATATTTTAAAAAATCTTTCGATTTTGCAAAGTAACAAACAAACAAACAGACAGAAAGGGGTGAAAACATCACCTCCTTCACCTTCGGTGGCAGAGGTAACAAAGCAGGAGCTAGAACAACAAAGCATCATATAAATACTCGGAGTAGAAGAGGGCCACCAAATATGTCACAAACAAATGGCCAACCAATTTCCAAAGAATACCTGTGTAGAACAAGCCTGAATCCTGAAAACAATACTTTCTCCAAGGAACAAAAATCAAAGAGGCATTAATCAATTCACAGTACCAGTATTCCAGTGCAGCTAACGGAATAATAAACTGGCCACAAGCGGAAATCAAATAAACTCGATATCAAAACAAGGAAAACACCTTACCATCCACAAAATGTGTGACAAACAAAGAAAAAACAATCAATACATCCTGAGAATGGACCTGCTGAGATGAGGAGGAGGTAGCAGCCTGATAGAATTCAACCAAGTGCACAGAGTGACAACTGCAGGAAATATCTGTGTACGTGAAATGTTCAACAAGACTAACCGAATCTAATTGTGTGCAAACACAAAGGCAACAAACCATAGAAGGTAATCCTCCCTAACCACCTCGCAAAAAAATTCCAAACACAGGAAGACATCATGCATGAAACTGAAACAGCAACAAATACAGCCCCAATGAGAGCAAAAAATACAAAAAAAATAAAACATAATCTCAACAGATATAGCACTAACACTGGGAAAATGATTAAAGAACAGGAAGGGATTTTAAAAAAAAGAAAAAAAGAAGAAAAAAGTTGGACGGTTTGGCAGAGACAACAAGGCACATTGGAATGGCTAAAAAAAGGTCAGCGTCAACTGGGATGGAAAACAAATCATTACAAATACTCAAGACTAATGACACAAACCCATGGCTTTTACAGGAGATGATAGGACTGAGTCAATCAGACAGGTGTAGGTTCTGGCTCTGGTACAAAGAGAAAGTACGAGCCACCTCCTATTGGCATGTAAAAAAAAAACTCATTACAGAACAGCTGTACACACAAAGGCATAACAAAGTTGGTACAGTAATTTACTGGCACATCTGCAAGAATCACAATAGCCCAGTTCCAGAAAAAACTCATGGAAACACGAATCAAAACAATCACTGAAAAAATAAAAAAAGTAAACGCTCCGGTATGACTTGATGACCCATCGAGTGTGAACATACAAAACAAAGCATTGTGACGGATATAGTACTGAGGTAGAAAAAACGAAAATAAGGCATTGCTAATTGAGGTGTCAGTACCCAACGATTTTGGTCTAAACTCGAAACAAAGCAGAAATCAAGAAAAAGTTGACCGAATACCAAGATCTCATAAATGAAGTGACAAGATCCCTGGAGCTGAAGAGTGCCAAATTGTACCAGTGATTGTTGGAGCAACGGGAATAATAAAGCAGAACCTCACAGAGATCTTAAAAACCAACCCCTGAGAATATTACTACAACGAAAGATGCAGTTAACATGTCCAGGGCTCGGTGACGATGCTCAAAGAGGCCTCAGACAAAACTTTGAGAACAAGAAACATCACAGCTTGGTCCATGAATCATGAATCCCTTACTAAATGGAGGGTGGATACTTCGAGATATATATAATATATATATATATATATATATATATATATATAGACTAGCGATACCCATGCACATGCACGGGATTAGCAGTACAACATAGCTGGTAAGCGACGACAGACCGTACACGGGGAATGACATAAAATACGCATTGTGCAAAATGCAGTGGTACTATGGAACGCCAAGACTTCCCAACATTGTCGGCATGTCCGCTAAGTGCCACAGGCAATTTCATAGGGATCGTGTGACGGCGAGCCGAGTTTTTAGTGTGCAAGCTTGGTATTTAATAGAGATATAAATATAAGTATATATTATATATATATATATTATATATATATATATATATTATATATATATATATATATATAATATATGTACAGGTGGCCTGAAAGTCACTTTACCCCTTCCCAGTGAAGCATTGTTCTTGAACTCTTTAATATACAGGTTTTATTAGCTCGCCTGTTCGAAGAACAGAGAGGCTATAGCGATACCTCCGGGCATGAGCGTGAGCGTGAAAATGTTAAAATTTTTGGTGCAAGTTATTTTTTCTTTCTAATGTTTTTATCTACCACACTATTTTAGACGCCAGATATAATATATATATATATATATCTGGCGTATAATGTGATACGGTCGACGGCCGTCTGTCTGTCTATCCGTTCCTGCCCGCATCTAACTCCCAAAGTTTTCAACTTTCACTGTTTCATATTTGGTACGTAGGTAAGACTGTGGAGACAGTGTGCGCGACATACGTTCGTCATCTAAAGTGGTTGCCATGGCAACCAGGATGCTGTTTTTCCATGTAGTAGCACAATTCTGTATATACTTCTGTTCGGGCATATATTGTGCTCACGTTTGCGCTCTTGTTACTGATTACAATATACAAATACATATATTGCTTTATAATTATTTGGATCAGACTTCACTGCAATGCTTTATAAAAAATATTAATTATTAGACTAGTCTTTTAAAAACGATAAATGTATAAACAGGCGAGCATTGGGTGTTTTGACACCGAACTCTCTCTGTTGTACAGTACTTACAATAATTAATTTGTCATTGTATCTGTATGTGCTCCATCATTCTTCTGAGTCAGTGTTTCCGCATACCATAGAGGGCGAGGAGCGAGGGGACGAGGGCAGAGGGGAAGGGACGGCAGGAAGTGCGAGAAATTTTATTCAGGGGTAAAGTAATTTTCGGTTACCCTGTATATATAGTTATCATGGAAGTGGCCGGGCTCGAACCCCGCCCGTCAACAGTTGTAGGGGAGCTGGGGTTCGATTCCCACTCCCTAAATATGTGGTAGCCAGGCGGCCAACACGACCAACGCTCCTGTAATGGTCGAGCGTCCTTATTTCTAGGAGGCGGACACGCTCATTGACATGGATTCTTTAATAAAACACAAAATACTTACAAGAACAATGAAAAAATTTAATAAACTACTATCGAGGCCTCACACACATAGATGCAAACACAGACAAAGGGTAACAATGAAAATAAACCCCCTTTCCAAAGCACTGGTGCTCAGCCTGGACCTCGTCGATTTGGTGCTGGGAAGCTTCGTCAGGCGCGTGCACCAGCCAAACAAAATGGCGCCGTCTCCCGCCGAGACCGGGGAGAAAGCGCCTGCCACCCATCCAACGGAATGCGCAGACAGGATCACGCCTCACCTATTGCAGCTTTCCCAAACTCCAAAATGCACAATTCCTGCACAAACAGTAACCTCCATCCATCTTGGAAGATGGCGGAGGTTAAATATCATGCTATCGATCATTTTTGGTCCCATCTCTCAATAGTGTAGAATCACTTTTAAAAAATAAATAATTATCGGATCCAGATGTTCACCAAAATCGAATCAAATCGTCCTTGCCACACACCCAACGTGTCCACCAAGTTTCATCCGAATCCGTCCACAACTTTTTGAGATAAGCTATATATCGGTTTAGCCCCATCTCTCAATGGTGAAGAATCACTTAAATAATTATCATATTCGGATCGCAGATTCGGACCTTCACCAAAATTGAATCTGTTCTTCCTTGCCACAACACCCCATCCATCAAGTTTCGTCGAATCCGTCCATGACTTTTTGAGATATCGTGCTAATATATTTTGCCTTAAACCGCTCAATGCGTGAAGAATCACTTTAAAAAGATTCTAGTAGTTGGATCAGATCCGGATCTTCACAAAATCGAATCAGTTCTTCCTGTCACATACCACCAACCTGTCCCACAAAATTTCCATCGGAATGTGTCCACAACTTTTTGGAGATATCCTGCACACAAACAAACAAAGAAGAAGATGTCATCATGCAGAACATGATACTTGCAAAATCCATATAACAAATTTGACCTAAAAAATAATTGGTGGTTGAATTCAGTGACCCGATATGCAAATCCTCTTCAAATTTAAAGTCAATGGGATGAAAATTGAGAATTTTAGAAATATCCCCTTAGTTGTTGACCTTTGGCCTATGTTGACCTCTTGACCTCAAAAACAATAGACTTCTTCCTTATGACAAACTCCACCATGTGGTGAAGTTTTGTGAAGATCGGTTTAAAATTGTGACCTGTAGGCGACAGACGACAGACAGACAGAATAACAAAATCGACTGTCCAATATACTTTAAAAAATCTTCGATTTTGCAAGTAACAAACAAACAAACAGACAGAAAGGGGTGAAAACATCACCTCCTTCACCTTCGGTGGCAGAGGTAACAAAGCAGGAGCTAGACAACAAAGCATCATATAAATACCTCGGAGTAGAAGAGGGCCACCAAATATGTCACAAACAAATGGCCAAACCAATTACCAAAGAATACCTGTGTAGAACAAGCCTGATCCTGAAAACATACCTTTCTCCAAGGAACAAAATCAAAGGCATTAATCAATTCACAGTACCAGTATTCCAGTGCAGCTACGGAATAATAAACTGGCCACAAGCGGAAATCAATAAACTCGATATCAAAACAAGGAAAACACCTTACCATCCACAAAATGTGTGACAAACAAAGAAAAAACAATCAATACATCCTGAGAATGGACCTGCTGAGATGAGGAGGAGGTAGCAGCCTGATAGAATTCAACCAAGTGCACAGAGTGACAACTGCAGGAATATCTGTGTACGTGAAATGTTCAACAGACTACCGAATCTAATTTGTGTGCAAACACAAAGGCAACAAACCATAGAAGGTATCCCTCCCTAACCCACCTCGCAAAAAAATTCCAAACACAGGAAGACATCATGCATGAAACTGAAACAGCAACAAATACAGCCCCAATGAGAGCAAAAAATACAAAAGAAAATATAAAACATAATCTCAACAGATATACACTAACAACTGGGAGAATGATTAAAGAACAGGAAGGGATTTTAAAAAAAGAAAAAAAGAAAAAAAAAAGTTGGACGGATTTGGCAGAGACAAACAAGGCTCATTGGAATGGCTAAAAAAAGGTCAGCTCAACTGGGATGGAAAACAAATCATTACAAATACTCAAGACTAATGACACAAACCAATGGCTTTTACAGGAGATGATAGGACTGAGTCAATCAGACAGGTGTAGGTTCTGGCTCTGGTACAAAGAGAAAGTACGAGCCACCTCCTATTGGCATGTAAAAAAAAAACTCATTACAGAACAGCTGTACACACAAAGGCATAACAAAGTTGGTACAGTAATTTACTGGCACATCTGCAAGAATCACAATAGCCCAGTTCCAGAAAAACTCATGGAAACACGAATCAAAAACAATCACTGAAAATAAAAAAAGTAACGCTCCCGTATGACTTGATGATCCCATCGAGTGTGAACATAGAAAACAAAGCATTGTGACCGGATATAGTACTGAGGTAGAAAAAACGAAAATAAGGCATTGCTAATTGAGGTGTCAGTACCCAACGATTTTGGTCTAAACTCGAAACAAAGCAGAAATCAAGAAAAATGACCGAATACCAAGATCTCATAAATGAAGTGACAAGATCCTGGAAGCTGAAGAGTGCCAAAATTGTACCAGTGATTATTGGAGCAACGGGAATAATAAAGCAGAACTCACAGAGATCTTAAAAACCAACCCTGAGAATATAACTACAAACGAAACTGCAGTTACATGTCCAGGGCTCGTGACGATGCTCAAAAGAGCCCTCAGAACAAACTTTGAGAACAAGAAAACATCACAGCTTGGTCCATGAATCATGATCCCTTACTAATGGAGGTGGATACTTCGAGATATATATATATATATATATATATATATATATATATATATATATATATATTATATATAGACTAGCGATCCATGCACATGCACGGGATAGCAGTACAACATGCTGTAGCAGACGACAGACCGTACACGGGAATGACAAAAATACGCATTGTGCAAAATGCAAGTGTACTATGAACGCCAAGACTTCCCAAACATTGTCGGCATGTCCGCTAAGTGCCACAGCAATTTCATAGGGATCGTGTGACGGCGAGCCGAGTTTTTAGTGTGCAAGCTTGGTATTATATATATATATATATATATATATATATATATATATATATATATATATATGGGTGGCCTGAAAGTCACTTTACCCCTTCCCAGTGAGCATTGTTCTTGAACTCTTTTAATATACAGGTTTTATTAGCTCGCCTGTTCGAAGAACAGAGAGCTATAGCGATACCCCGGCGTGAGCGTGAGCGTAAAATGTTAAAATTTTTGGTGCAAGTTATTTTTTCCTTTCTAATGTTTTTATCTACACACTATTTTTACGAAGCCAAATATATATATCTGGCGTATAATGTGATACGGTCGCCGCCGTCTGTCTGTCTATCCGTTCCTGCGCACTCTAACTCCAAAGTTTTCAACTTCAGTTCATATTGTACTAGTACAGACTGTGAGACGTGTGTCGCGACATACGTTCGTCATCAAAGTGGTTGCGTGAACGGGATGCGTTCACCGTTCCTGTCCGACTCTAACCCCAAGTTTCAACTTTCACGTTCATATTTGGTACATAGGTACAGATGTGGAGACGTGTGCAGACATACGTTCTCATCTAAAGTGGTTGCCATGGCAACCAGGATGCTGTTTCCATGTAGTAGCACAATTCTGTATATACCTTCTTGTTCGGGCGTATATTGTGCTCACTTGCGCTCTGTTACTGATTACAATATACAAATACATATATTGCTTTAAATTATTTGGATCAGACTTCACTGCAATGCTTTATAAAAATATTAATTATAGACTAGTCTTTTAAAAACGATAAATGTATAAACAGGCGAGCATTGGGTGTCTTTGACACCAACTCTCTGGTTGTACAGTACTTACAATAATTAATTTGTCATTGTATCTGTATGTGCTCCATCATTCTTCTGAGTCAGTGTTTCCGCATACCATAGCGGCGAGGAGCGAGGGGCGAGGGCAGAGGGGAAGGGACGGCAGGAAGTGCAAGAAATTTATCAGGGGTAAAGTAATTTTCGGGGCTACCCTGTATATATATTATCATGGAAGTGGCCGGGCTCGAACCCCGCCCGTCAACAGTTGTAGGGGAGCTGGGGTTCGATTCCCACTCCCTAAATATGTGGTAGCCAGGCGGCCAACACCGACCAACCTCCTGTAATGGTCGAGCGGTCCTTATTTCTAGGAGGCGGACACGCTCATTGACATGGATTCTTTAATAAAACACAAATACTTACAAGAACAATGAAAAAATTTAATAAACTACTATCGAGGCCTCACACACATAGATGCAAACACAGACAAAGGGTAACAATGAAAATAAACCCCCCTTTCCAAAGCACTGGTGCTCAGCCTGGACCTCGTCGATTTGGTGCTGGGAAGCTTCGTCAGGCGCGTGCACCAGCCAAACAAAATGGCGCCGTCTCCCGCCGAGACCGGGAGGAAAGCGCCTCCACCATCCAACGGGATGCGCAGACAGGATCACGCCTCACCTATTGCAGCTTTCCAAACTCCAAATGCACAATTCCTCCCAGCACCTCTTCGATCAGCTCTAAACGTGCACCAATCCGCTCAATCTGCTCCAGGCATGCACCCTGGCCAAGCACACACACTTCGCCTTCTCCAAGCTCACCCTGCAGTTGTAATTACCTCTCTTATCCTCCCTATCCCTGTCCTCGGGGCGTGGCCTTCTCGCCTCCAAACCCTTCTCCTGTTGTTGTTTCAGGGACCCTAGCTTATGGACACACTTGGAAGATAAAAAAAACATAGGGAAAATCACAGAGGGTAATCACGTACAGGGGAACTTATTTTTACTCACCAACCTAATTAACACCGCACCACCCCTCGTGTGCTGACACATAACACTTGAGCTGACAGATTCCATGACTTAAATACATCGAGGTGTTTCCACCCATCCACGGACCATGCTACACTATACAATTCTATCTGGACTACTAAACCATTTCATCTACCCCCAAAACCGTAACTATATAATCTATCTATCTATACATCCATCCATCCATGGGAAGCTTCGTCAGGCGCGTGCACCTGAGAACCCCCACATATATATATTACAGAATAGCATGTCCCCTCACTAATGTCAATATTCCTGTTGGTATCAGGTCAATTGAAATAAACATACAATGAAAATTACTACCAAACCTGCAGTTTCATAGTTTACGCCATGACCAGTGACCTTCACCTATGACTATGACCATGACTATGGGCAAGGCCACCTCGCCTGGGCACCCCCTCCAGAATGTTTCCCAAGGACCTAAACAGCACGTGAACAAAGTGTGATGCTTTAATCCAGTATGCTATGATCTCATCAAAATCTGGCCTTCAGCCATGAAGAGTAAGTACTAATGATGATAAGAGTAACTGCATGTGTACGAAGCTTAACATGAAAGCCAAATTAATCTTCAATGTACATATCAACCAAAACATTCAGAAAACAGTTGGAAGTGGGAAAAATAAAACCTAAATGTCAAGGCAATCATCATACTACCCCAACTATAATGTATGGACTGGTGTTTGTGCGTTTGTCACACTACTCCTTCCACAGTTCTGGGCGAATTACATCCAGACTTGCTACATAAGATCAGCATGACCCCAATTAGTGTATAGGTGTGTTTTTATCTTTGCCGGTGATCTTAGGGGGGAAGCAAAAAATTTCTATGTAAATGTGTATCGTGTAGCGCCGTTCCAGGTGGGAGACTGGGGAGAGGGTATTACAAGTTCCCACCATTTACAGTGCAGTATTCCTGTCTCCACATTTTCCAATGCAGTAAGGTGTTTTGAATTTAAAACAGTCGGCATGATTTTGCTTCATGCATGTAACCCGGGTTATTTTTGTTTTATTTTTCAGGAGCGATTGAGGCAGCTGTATTTGTCTCTTTATCTCCCAAATAAAGATATGTGTCAGAAGAACATGTTGCATGCTTAGAACAAGATCGCCCGTAGGGCAAGTACTCTGCTAGTGTACTGTATATAATTTGGCGTGTGGATGTGGTTGCACATGTTTGTTTGACTTGTATGCAGTCCTAAATTGCTGGATGGAAGGAGTTGAAATTTGGTGGTTATACTTGGGGTGTTCCCAGGGAGGTTTTAGGAATTCAAAGATAATAATGAAAATGTGGTAGCAGGGATTCAGAAAGGGGGCACACTGTACAGTGCCACCCCATGGTGGTGGGAGAGGTTATTACAAGTCAGCTGTGGAGATGATTTTCAATTTTGCACTGTCTGCATGACAGAGTGCAAGTGCTTTAGTGACCCCTGCCAGAGGGTGAGGGCATTTCACTCCACTAGGGAGTGGCAGTTTCGAGTGGTATTTACAATTCGAGACGTGTGCGTCTTCTTTGCACTTCTGAATCACTGGAAGGAACGAGTTGAGAATGGGTGGTTATATCCGGGGTGTGCACAGGAAGGTTTTAGGCTTTAAAAAAACAAAACAAAAAAAAACACAGATCCCAGGGTTCTGGGTGGCAGGAGAACCCCCACGTTTCTCTCTGAAAATACGGTATCACATCGCTTTGGGTGGTAGGAGGTATTGCAGTTCATACTAAAATACACTAATATGGATGAATTAAACAGGACGTTGATTGAGGTATATTCACCACCGTAGTATGGGAGGAAAACTTGAGGTTTCGGCGTTAACCCTTTGTCAGAGCAAAAGTGGGATAAATGCATGAAATGTGAAGCCCATCACACACTTGCAAATGTAATGCAACAACCATCGGTGACAGTGTAGTCTGTGAAAGTTTTTGATAATCATGTAATGTGTGGCGGTTGAATATCGTCGTCAACAAGGTTTTCAGGTGCATCGGCGATCGTCGTAAAAGTAGAACATGTTCAACTTTTATGTCGAGTTGTCGGCAACAGTAGTGCATCAACATGTTGTGCACATTGACTTGTCTACATAAAGAGACGACGAAGTGCAATGTATTCACCGATTAAACTTCAACTTTCAGTGATCAAATAGCGAACCTTGAAGCCCCCAAAAAGGTATTATTGTTTAATGTCATCACCTGATTTCCTTTTAAAAGTATTTGTGTTTCCTTAAGTATTTAGCAAACCTTCAGAAACAATAAAAGTGCCATCCTTGGTACATTGTGTTGTAAAAAGTTTTAACGACGAAGTCCACTAACTCATTAAAGAGGGGAGAGTGAATCGGGGAGCATATGAACTCGTGATACTAAGCTTCTACACTGCCGGATAAATTAAGGGTTCTAGTTGGGCAATTTTTGGCCTCACCCAAGCTTGCAGGACTAGGCGGGGAGAGGCCTTTGTTGTTCAGAGGGGCATTCAAACCAATGATCCTTAACCTATATAAATAGGGGGCTCTATATCCCAGGCCCAACTGAGGGCAGCGAATTCTCAAATTTAAACAAGCATCGATATACAACACAGCATGCATAATCACTGAATATGAATATGGAGGGATGGCCATCAGAGTAGGACAATGTGATAAAGGGCTAAAACCCTTCAAAACATTGGATTTTTCTCCAATATTTTCCTTTGGTCGAGTGTAAAACAACCCTGGCGACTGCCAAAATGATTACAAAATATAGATTAAGTTCTGCAACAAGTTGTTGAATAGTCCCCGAGCCAGCCGTGTCTCCAACCAGGGATTTACCCGCAGCCGTTTCTTTCTCCAAGAGGACACATCAGCGATGTACCAGCATTAGTGCCAAAGCAACAGTCCTCAAACATTTCACTGCATTTATTTTTCATCGGCATTTTGGTTTCTGACAATAGTGTCATCGACAGCCGTGGAGTGTGAGGCAGTCGACGACAAAACGAGATTGTACGAGATTTGTCGCCGACGGGTCTTGTTGTGCTGAGTCGGTGAATGTCGACTCATGTGCGGCGAGCTTTCATTTCAACTTGCTCCCCACAGTGGTTAGCATAATCGAATCAACATCCCATTTATTTCATCCATTGTAAAGCACACAGGTCAACATTAGCAATCATTAGCAAGACTAGTTCTTCATTCTAAAAAAAAACTAAGAAATTCAGGCAGAATTATCACTTCTGTTCTGAGCAAATGAACCGATAAGTAAACAGAGGTTCTTCACTTGTAATTGCAAGGACAACTAGATGGGCACTCGGTGGAGCGCATACATCCGCCAGGCTGATTAGTTTACGT
>CM068954.1:123293876-123307076 GCA_035128595.1 Eptatretus atami | reverse complement strand
TTTTTTTCTTTTACTATTGTTATTTTGACCCAACGCCATTACTACCACACCACAAAGCGCCACCAACCACAACAACGCACGATCACGCACAACGACCTCTCGTCAACACGCCAACATCCCACAGACAACGAACAGCCGCTTCACACACCCACCTTAACCACCACCGCCCAAACACCGACCCTCATACCTACCACACAACGCCGCCAACACACCCTCACGAACGCCAGCCACACCAACCCTCAGCGAACGCCAGCCACAACCACCATCAGACCACGCACAAACGCCAAGCCACGCCACCATAACGCCAACCCACAACCACCACCGGCATTTCACCCAGCACGGTTGCGAGAAGCCTGGATCATAGGGGGAGAACGGACGACGGTCTCACCCGTCCCCCGCAACGACAAACACGTGGCGGAAAGACGAAAAGCTATGAAGACATAAAGGAAAGGGCCCCCCGATTCGGCGAGGAAAACGCCCTGCTTTCTGGAAGCCTTCGCGCGCGTGCCTGGAGGGGAGGGGCGAAGGGAGGGCGAAAGGGGGGCGAAAGGAGGGGGCGAAAAAGGAGGGGCGAAAAGGAGGGGCGAAAGCCGTGGAGAAGCGAGTAGGAAGCCGAGTGGAAGTCGTCCGAGTGGAAAAGAAAGCGAGTGGAAAAGAAGCGGTGAGGGGCGAGTTGAAGTCACGGTGGAGTCTGGGCTCGTGTGAGAGTGTGGAAGACGTGGGAGCAGCCGCGCTGGAATGCCTGGAGTCTGGTCCCGCAGTCGTGAGGAGCCTGGAGAGGATCCAAGAGGAACCGCCAAGAAGTCACCCACGAGGGTGGAGGTAACTCTGCGGCGGCCATCTTGGAGTTCCTTGTGTAACCAAGCTCCTTTGTACATAAAGACCCTAAGGGGTCCTAAGTCTGACCCCCTTGGTCTTAAAGGGGTCTTTTCCTTTTTTTTTTGTGTGGAAGTTGTGGCGAGCCGTGGGTCCGCGTTAAGTAAGAGAAACTGTTAAGTGACTGCGCCAGAATGGTTTAAAGGAATCCCCAACGGAGCACCGACGGCAAACACCAGTCCTTTGGTTGAGGTTGAAACAACTTTAATAACACACACGATACAACGTGCAGCGCTAGGCCAAACCTTCCTCGATACAGCACCCTGCACGGTAACCCCGTGCACCACCCGCTCGCACAGACGGATTAACCAAGTCCTCTATACTGGCGTAACCACTTTTTTTTTTTATTTTTTTTTTTTTTTAAGCAGGTCATTTATCTACTATCCATGCTTGTGTTATAAATGAAGAAAGTAGGTGACAGTACAGTGGCTTCAAATACTGAAGGCAAGAGTACACAGTTAAACAAGGATAATGGTCACTTAAACCGAGGAGGTCACATAAAATCAATGTACCAGTCAGATCAGATATACTGAGACCAATCACCCTGGTAGAACTGCCCTCCGGTCCTCGGGGATTTATTCTGCCCCATGACGTTCTGCAAGCATTGTGACACAATATGACTCTAAGCATGCAAAATAAAATCCTTGAAGTGTTTGGCTGGCTAACGTACACGGTTGGATGCGTCTTGGTGTCCAGACCGGTTGGGGACACCGTTGGATGTTCCTCCAGGTGTTCGCCGTGGCTATTGGAGTAACCAAGGTCTACAGTGGTCAAGCCTCGGGGATGCATCAGAACCTAGATCTGGTAACGTGGCTAAAGGATTGGAAGGATTCAGCACTGTCGGCAGGTGAAGACAGCTCATAGGGGATGAATGGGGGGTCTGGTGTTTTGTTGCTGGTTGGAGGCATACGTTCGCTCGCGTTTGTTGTGGCAACACCTATCCCCCCCGTTGCGAGGAGTGGGAGCGTATCCTTCCAGTAGTGTGGGACTTTGTAGCATTCGACTTTTTCCACACTCACATGCCGAGGACAAGGGCTTGTCCCGACCGGACTACAACTAGGCCATCTTTGGAAGTGGACGCAACCTGGACGTAAACGTTTGACATCCTTGATGTTGGTTGTTTTCTTCGCATGGGCGGTGTGCCCTGAATCAGGTGGGCATGGTCCGCCTTAAGTCTGGCAGCACTCTGCCTGAACTGCTATCCAGGCAGTTCTGTTTGTGAAGGGCAGTTTGGGTTCGGCGGAAATAATGTCTTGGGCTGACACCTTGCGGTACTACTGCCTCCTCCTCGCCGTCTTATGAATGCACAAATTGACAGGAGGTGTCGGTAGAGTCTGGTGCAATGCGGCTGGCAAAATCAGATGGGGCATTGCGGATCTCGAGGTGTCGTACGGTCACTTGAAATAACCGGCTGACGTGGACAGGAATGTGGATAGACGAGGGTCCGTGAAAACTCGCCACGAAGAGCTTCTCATACGCTTTACGCACGGCTTGCATCAGTGAGGATGGATGCATGATGTTTAGATAGGATAATGAAGGGACTGAAGTGGTTTTACTGATACAGCAATGGAAAAGGGCCTCCACTTCACATGGCAACCAGGTAGGTTGGCGTCCGCGTAACTTTGCACTAAAAAAACCCGCAAGGTGAGGTCTTCCATTGCGCGTGATGTACAGAGTTGATCCAATGCTGTGTTTTTTGAACAGAAACCATCCGTCACGATCCATAGGCTGAATCACTTGGAGAGGAAGAGTAATTGTACGAGCTGACGAAAGAGCAGCTTGGGCTCCTTGAAGGCAGAATGTAACTCAATCAGTCCAACAACTCTGTCCCAGTGATTGGCATCCAGCGCAGCAACATCATGCCAAGGGGGATAAGAGAGGCAAGCAGTTGGGGATAACACGAGCGAGAACCTTATATGCCCCGATAAAGGATCTCATTCCCTGACTTCTCAGGAGCCGAACAAGTAGAGAAGTGTATTCACACGGTGTGGGCTGGCCTGGATAGTACCAAACTAGACAGATCATCCTAAGATGGTGGGGCTCTTTGGACATACAACTGTTTTCGTAGCAGAGATAGGCGAAGTCGACATTTCGCAGAGTAACACATTCTCCAGTTCTGGGAAGTTCGTCCAATGTGTCACCACCGCATAGAGGGTCGTCAGCGAGTTTGGCGTTACGGTCCCTTCTCTAAGAGATCACCAGGCGTGACTCATGAGTTATTCGAGTGCCGTCTCTGTCCAGGCATACCCCATAGGCGGATCTGGTATAAACACACGTTATTCCCCGGAAGGGTGTGGCTAACAGCAGTCTTCATGGACTGGCGAGATAATGGGATTTGGTAGAAGGCAACTCGTAAGGTCGGTAGTAATTAGATACTTCCACTGAGCAATTTTGCGGAGGATGGAATCTACGTTTGGCATAAGAGAGAGTTGGGGCTTGCTGTATAAGGCGCATAATCAGCAAAGGCTGTGACTAGGCGGAACCCGCCACTGGGCTTCTTGATCAAGAATGAAGGATTCAGTAATTCACAGTAATCCCCATGTCCCTCAGGGCGAGGCAAAAGACTCAGCTTTTCTAGTTCATCAAATTTGTTGTTGTAGTTTCACGGTTGTCAGTTTATCTGCGCATACTGTGGTCCGACGGCCTTTGCCGTGTGGAGGCTGAACGGGGCCATGTTAAAAACAGTAGCCTCAAAGGGGCCTGCAGCAGCCATTGTACCTGGAAACACATGGTCAAAACACTTCATCATACTCCTTCAAGAAGGGCACAAACTTTGATTCGTGTGTCAGGAAGGCGAACATGTTGTCAGGGTCGAGGGTGGACAGTCGAAGTAGTGTCCTGAGAGTGAAGTGAGTGTGCGTTTAATTTGGGGGGGGGGGGGGCTGGTCTCAGTATAGTCCATCTGGGTGTTCTTCGGCGTAATGTACACAGGGCGGATTTGCCAAAATTGCTCATAGTCGTTTGAGAACTCGTGTTCGTTAGTTAAATGGGGATCGAACCTTCCCGCTATGCCTACGGATGACACTCTCGGTGGGGGCCAGTACTGCAATGGGTGCATGCGACCTCGCAAACTGGGGCATCCATGCGAGGTTCGGTGCGAAGCTGAGTCGATACTCGACATGTCCATGGAAGGACCATTTCGATGACTAACCGGGCCACAGAGTAGTTGTGTGGGGTGGGGCACGTACGACATGAGCTCGTCGTACTGCATGGCGATTAAGGCTCCTTCCTGAGAACCATAAACGTATGTGGTGCCGTCACCACCGGATAACTTATGCTTCGCAGGGCGGATTGAGATGTCATTAGCTCCATGAAGGTGTTCTGCTAGTAACTTCTACGTCAGATTTTCGACAACCAGGCCTAAACTGAAATTCCCTTCGCTCGCGAGTCAGGGTGTCAGTCTGGTCTGCACCACCGCTTGAGAGGGCAGACGCCATCAGCCTGACGAGCGGACTGTGCACTCTTCTGGAATCTTGGCTCCAAACCTCCTTACAGTTGTCTCACGAATCAGGTTACCCGTGGCCGCCACTGTCGATGGTAACTCGGGTTTGGTGGGTTGGCCGTGGAAGGTTCTAGATAATGGAGACTGGCGAAGTCTGGACACGCGAGATAGTGGACGGTTCTGTATAGTCTATGTTAATTAACTACCTGTCCATATGGGCATATGTTATTTCCAGACTCGTACGTCTGACTCTTGCAGTTATGTCAAGCCACCATTGGCGTGCCTGGCGATGTACCGACGATCTCTTTCGGGACGGAGGAAGACAACTCACTGAGGAAACTGACTGTAATCAGTGCGGCGTACTTGTTTTGCAGAGGGACACGGACTTCGTTAAGGTTTTGGAAACGAGTCCCGAAAAGACTTGACGAGGTTTTGACGATGATGGGACCTTGGTGAGACGTGTTTATCTTCAGCAGCATGGACTCATCTAATAGTGAGTCAGCGCCTGGGTTCTCCCGGTTTTGATGGAGGCTAAAGTGCGGACCTCTGAGTTCAGTTCCATAGCGTTGTTTTGACGAGTCGGGAGTCCACTTGGACAAGGCGAAGCCATGTGAGTCACAATAAAGGTTCTTCCAACGGGGAGTATAATCCTCATTCTTCCGTGATGCTGGTTTAGGTGGAAGATGCGCCACTTGTGCGGAAGCAGTTATCCTCCACAAACGCATATCAGGCGTCTTGGTATAAGTCTCATGGCGGCTCTTCGGGGTTAATGGCGTATCGCATTGCAAGTCAATGAAGTGTGCGCCTGTCGACTGGAATCCAAAATGTTGTTGAATCGAGCTGCCATATGTTGAACGAAAGGTGGAGAGTTTTCGGACTAATGGTGTTGCGGGATATCACAGGGGTAGTTTGCAATTGACGCCAGCATAAGTTCCAGTAGGTGACTTTTCTGTTGGGCCAGTGTGACGCTGCACACGGGGACTCCTCACGATCATCCACAAGCTCCACAGAGGGGAAGCTCTGCTCTTCTTTCCCAGGTGACGCCTCAGTGAGGAGGGCGCAAGTTTGGGATCGAGTGATAAATATAAAGGAAAATTGTTCTCAATTTTCGAACGAGTTCACCGTTTCCCCTCTTGCTAAGTGACCCTGCTTTGGTGCACGGTGTGTGGTGGCCATTATTGACGACGGGCTGTTGTCAGACCATGTTAATGACACAGCTACAGAGGTGAGCTGGTTGGCCGCGTCACGCTTCTTGTGAGGTGCGTTGGGTTCGAAGAATGGGCTCTCTAACGAGTGACGTTCTGCTGGCGATCGCTGTTCCGGGGTGGAAGAGTGCGTGGAATCGTATCCGACGCTTGCCACCACGCCAGAATGGTTAAAGGAATCCCCATAGGAGACCGAGGCAAACACCAGTCTTTGGTGAGGTTTGAAATCAACTTTAAACAAGTGAATTCCTTCAATACAGCGCGTTGTGTGAGCAAATGAGTACACTAATGTTAAAGATGGCAAATTTATTGCTTTTTTCAGTTAAAAACAATTAAAGGCGTACTTAATATTTGAAATGTAAAAATCTTGTATTATTGTGATATAGCACTTTATATATAACAGAAGGATGAAATCGTTGATAACAAGCGTGGCAGGGAGGCCGCAAAAGAATTGATAGCATAAGAAGAACTAGCTTTAACAGCATTACGGCGATCCGTCGAAATTGCGATGGTGGGCTGAGTGAACGTCTTTCGACGCGAAATGCCATGGTGGGCGAATATGACGTCTTTTCGTCGTTCGTACATCAAGGGCGCGTTTCTTTGTTTTTTTCCGTATGAGCAATTAAACTTAAATGGTTTTCACATTATAAACATTAGTTTCACAAATTTTCCATTGAAATACTCGGGTATTTCCTCGTCAATTGTCGCCATTTCCGTCGAGGTTCGCACTGCATCTACGGACGGGCTGTCATTGGCTGTCTTGAGCACGTGGGGGGGGGGCACGGGGACCACCGGAGACGTGGGAGCGTGGACGGGGACATTTTCAAACTCGTTGCAATTGTATACCAGCGCACTGCGCTGTAATAATCACACACGATCCAACGTGCCCTGCTATGGCCAAACCTTTACAATCAGACCCCTGCATCAGGTGACCCCGTGCACCACGCATCGCACGACGGATTAAACCATGTACTCTACTGCGGCTGTTACATGTTTAATTTATAGACGGTTTGTAGCGCTTTCGCCTTGCTCGCGTCTTGTCTCGTTCCGCATTCATCACAAATTTCACTGCATGCGGTTTCACGAATTCATTGCATGATTGTTTGAATACGGTAAAATATAAATGTGATTATTTGAATGTAACCTGTTCGATCGTGTCATTTTCCCATTGAACTGCCGTATGCATTTCGGATGTAGCGGTTGCCCCCCTTTTTGATAGCGATAAAAAGAATCGGGTCCAGCGTGGTTTCGCGATAATACCCGTCGGTTACCAGAACGGAAGCGAACGCTAAGCCGTTTGTGTCCAAGCGACCTCGTGAGGTACGGTCTCTCGTAGGCTGCCGCAGCGATAATAGGTATATCGACAATTTGCGCGATTGACCTGTCGCGCGGGGTTAGAATACTTGAACTGGCCATGGTGTGCGCTTGGAGGCACACCCGTGACTGGTTCTTGACGATTTGTTCGCGAAAGTCGCAACTGAATTGTTCGTCAGTGGTGTACGGCCGACGATTTCGGCTAAAAGCGGCTTGTCCGCACGCCGGGGGACGCAGATTGTAACAATATATGTAACCAAAACATTTTCAATGGAGCACCTCGCCTCCATTAGAGCATTTTAGTTGCCTCAAATGTGCAAAAAATGCGAATTTGTTTTGCCCCAGCTTTGCTGGCTTGATGACAAAAGACCACATTGCATCTTGGCCCTCTTCTGTCCCTACCATTTTGAATCCCTGGTCACGGGCAACTTGCTCAATTGTTTTAGTAATTATTCCGCAACAGTAACAATCGGCAATCAGAGAAACAAGTAAAAAAGACATAAATTCATAGTCACCGTTTGTATTTAGTAATTTTGCCCTGTGGAGTCAAAGGGCCAAGCCATATTTATATACACTAATTGCCGCCACAGGTTCTACGCAGTGGCCATTTTGTCAGATTCACAAATGATTCAGTCAGGACATATGTATGGCCATCATGTTACATGCTTGTGCCAGTTTGAACAAAATTGGACTATACATATCTGAGAGTGGTTGGGGACACATTTAAGTAACAAATGGCCAACAGTCCGGCATCTTAAATCCTGAGTACGGAAAAAATGACGTGCATATGTAAGCCATCATTATTATCCGAGGTGCCAGTTTTAACACATTTGGTAAGTGCTTGTCGAGAAATGGTTGAGGTCGTGTTCCAACATCCGGGAAAAATTTTTTTTACAACTAAATGGCCACCAGTCTACCAGTCGGCATATTTGACCATATTACAAATATAAAGTTAGTTCAAGTGTATGCCGGTGTGCATGTTGCTTTTACATGGTTTGAGCAAATCGGACCATGATTAGTCGGAGAATGGTTGGGCACGTTTAAGGGACAAAATGGCACACCAGTCGGCCATCTTGGATTTGATCTCGAAAAAAAATGGCGTTGCTTTATGTAAGCCATCATTTTTATCTGTTTGCTAAATTTGCACAAGATCGGTAAATGCATGTCCGAGAAATGGTTGAGGACTTGCTCAACACCGTTGAGTTTTTTCCACAAATCAAATGGCGTCAGTCGGCGCATTCGGTATTCTGAATGTGTTAAAAAAATTGACGCGCAACATGAAAAATATGCCTGCCAGTGACCTGCTTTTGCAAGACCGAGCAAGCGCAACTTTCTGCCTTGTATAACGTGACTGATATCAGAGCTAGTTCTGTGTTGATTACACGACGTAGGACTTGAGGACGGAATGGAAGAGGCTGAAGAGAGCGAATTGTTTAAGGGCTGTTTTTGGTTTGTGTGAGTCCGCAGGGGGGTTTTTTTTTTGTCTTCCTGATAACATACTCAATGGGGATTCTCTTTGCAAGTCATGCATCGTGGTTAGGTTTTCATAAAGCAAATTAATGGGGAAGTTCATGCTCTGGTTTGAATTCTGCTTTGATTCAACCAGAACTTGAACATTCCACTCGTTCTGTTCTTGTTAACTCGGCCTAGCTGGCTAGCTTTTCCCGCTTATTCGACGTCGAGAATATTCGACAAGAACCTGTGATTCTGATTTTATTTTTTTATCGACACTTTCGATCACCTGACGTCACATTGTGCACGAGCTCGTCATTGGGCACCGGCACGATGCAGTGACTTGACACCTGAAGGACCGCTTGAGATCACAGTCTGCTTTCATCTACACCTTTGTGGTATCATTTGTTGCTATCTGCACTTCCTAGTGGGTGAGTTTTGAAGTTTTGTTTCCGAGTTGTATTTTATTCCCCTGCACGGTGACCCCGTGCACCACGCTCGCACGACGGATTAAACCATGTACTCTACTGGCGCTGTACATGTTTAATTATAGACGGTTGTAGCGCTTCGCCTTGCTCGCGTCTTGGTCTCGTCCCGCATTCATCACCAAATCAACTGCATGCGTGTTTCACCAATTTCATTGCATGATTGTTTGTATACGTGTAAAATAATAAATGTGATTATTTGAATGTGAACCTGGTCGTCTGTGTCATTTTCCCATTGAACTGGCCGTATTGCATTTCGGAATGTAGCGGCTTTTGATAGCGATAAAAGAATCGGGTCCCAGCGTGGTTCGCGATAATACCCCGCTCGGTTATCCCCAGAACGGAACGAACCGCTAAGCGGTTTGTGTCCAAGCAGACTCGCTGAGGTACGGTCTTCTCGGTAGGCTGCGCAGCGCAATAATTAGGTATATCGACAATTGGCGATTGACCCTGTCGCGCGTGGGTAGAATATTGATAGTCGTGGTGTGCGCTGGAGCACACCGTGACTGGTTTTTGACGTTGTTCCGGAAGTCGCAACTGAATTGTTCGTCAGTGGGTGTACGGCCGCGATTCGGCTAAAAGCGGCTGTCCGCACGCCGCCGTGGGCGGCAGATTCGTAACAATATATTGAACAAACATTTTCAAATGGAGCACCTCGCCGCCATTAGAGCATTTTAGTTGCATCAAATGTGCAAATAAATGCGAATTGTTTCTCCCAGCTTGCTGGCTTGATGACAAAAGACACCATTTGCATCTTGGCCCTCTTCTGTCCCTACCCCATTTCGAATCCCTGGTCATGGGCAACTTGCTCAATTGTTTTAGTAATTTTCGCAAAGTAACAATTCGCAAATCAGAGAAAACAAGTAAAAAAAGACATAAAATGTCATAGTCACCGTTGTTTTAGTAATTTTGCCTGATGGAGTCAAAGGGCCAGCCCATATTTATATACAACTAAAATTGCCGCCAGTCTACCAGTTGGCCATCTTTGATCAGATCACAAATTCTAGTCAGAGACATATGTATGCCATCATGTACCATGCTTGTGCCAAGTTTGAACAAAATTGGACTATACATATCTGAGAAGTGGTTGGGGACACATTTAAGTAACAAAATGGCCAACAGTCGGCCATCTTAGATCTGAGATAGGAAAAAAATGACGTGCATATGTAAGCCATCATTCATTATCCGGGTGCCAAGTTTTAACAACATTGGTAAGTGCTTGTCCGAGAAATGGTTGAGGTCGTGTTCAACATCGGGATTTTTTTTTACAACTAAAATGGCCACCAGTCTACCAGTCGGCCATCTTTGACCATATTACAAAATAAAGTTAGTTGCAAGTGTATGCCGGTGTGCACTGTGCTTTTACCATGTTTGAGCAAAATCGGACCATGTATGTCGGAGAAATGGTTGGGGACACGTTTAAGGGACAAAATGGCCACCAGTCGGCCATCTTGGATTTGATCTCGAAAAAAAATGGCGTGCTTTATATGTAAGCCATCATTATTTATCTGTTTGCTAAATTTGCACAAGATCGGTAAATGCATGTCCGAGAAATGGTTGAGGACGTGCTCAACACCGGGGTTTTTTTCACAAATCAAAATGGCCGTCAGTCGGCCATCTCGTATCTGATGTGTAAAAAAAATTGACGCGCAACATAAAAAATTATCCTGCAGTGACCTGCTTTGCAAGACCGAGCAAGCGCAAACCTTTCCTGGCCTTGTATAACGTGACTGTATCAGAGCTAGTTCTGGTTGATTACACGACGTAGACTTGAGGACGAATGGGAAGAGGTCTTGAAGAGAGCGAACTGTTAAGGCGTTTTTGGTTGTGAGTGAGTCAGCGGGGGCGGTTTTTTTTTTCTTCCTGATAACTACTCAATGGGATTCTCTTTGCAAGTCCATGCATCGCTGGGTGGTTTCATAAAGCAAATAATGCGGGAATTCATGCTCTTGGTTTTGACATTCTGCTTTGATTCAACCAGAACTGACATTCCACCTCGTTCTGTTCTTGTAACTCGCCTAGCTGGCTAGCTTTTTCCCGCCTTATTTCGCGTCGAGAAATATTCGAAAGACCGTGATTCTGATTTTATTTTTTATCGACTACTTTCGATCACCTGCGTCACATTTGTGCAACGAGCTCGTCATTGGGCAGCCGGCCCGTGCAGTTGACTTGACACACATGAAGGACGCTTGGGATCCCAACAGATCTGCTTCCATCATACCACTTTGTTGGTAACATTGCTATCTGCATTCCCTAGCTGTGGTGAGTTGGAAGTTTTGTTTCCGAGTTGTTTTATCACAGCGTACAGAGGACAACAATTCGCACATACCAAATTTCCACATTGGTGACCCCGACGTGATCTGAACATGCAACAATTTTCACCACAATGGAGCAGCAGCCTGAAGCGGCTAATGCTATTTCGACACCTCAGACCACAGTTTCTGCCGTGAGCCTCAAGCTTCCTCATTTTTGGCCCAATGACCCCACCATCTGGTTCGCTGAAGTTGAGGTCCAATTTCTTACAAGGGGCAGAACATCATGAGACTAAGTTCGCCGACGTCGTCTAATCTCTCCGACCGGAGTTTGCGCAAGAAGTTAGGGATTTGCTCTTGATACCTCTCACAGAAACGCCACACGACTCATTAAAGGCAGAACTCATTCGAAGAACGTCGCTTTCCGAGGAGAAATGTCAACACCAGTGACTCATTTTGGAAGAGTTAGGAGACCACAAGCCCTCTCAACTCCTCAGGAAAATGTCTCAACTTCTTGACACCAATGCATTCGAGGGAAACATCTTTAGACAGTTGTTTTTACAGCGGATTCCTACAAATGTTCAACTCATCCTCGCTTCAAGAGACTCGATGGATTTTGCAAGTATCATGCTCTGCATGACGTCTTTTTCTTGTTTGTTTCAATGTTTATCACCGAGAGGTCACAATTTCGAACCGATCTTCACGAAACTTCACCACATGGTAGAGTTCAACAGAAGAAAGAAGGCTATTGTTTGAGGTAAAAGGGTCAACAACTTAGGTTCGATTTCTAAAATCCTCAATTTTCATCTGATTGACTTGAAATTTGAAGAGGATTTATATTTTTGGTCTTTAAATTCAACCAGCCAATTATTTTTGAGGTCAACATCCACCAAAAGGTCAACATAGCAAAGGTCAACAACTAACGTGGAATTTCTAAAATCCTCAATTTTCATCTAATTGATTTGAAATTTGAAGAGGATTTTCATATCATGTTACTGATTTCACCTACCAATTCTTTTTGAGGTCAACATAGGCTGGATTTCTAAAATTGTCAATTTTCATCTGATTGACTTGAAATTTGAAGAGAAGTTGCATATTTAGTCATTGAATTCAACCACCAAAATTCTGTGGCCTTACCCCTCCCCCCTCTTCCCCTCCTTATCCTCTCCATTCATTCAAAGAAAAAAACCCAGATAAATGAAGCCTATTGGTAATGCTCAGGATGACATAACATCTTGAAGATGAAATCTCAGCACCATAAGCCCTGCAATCTACATTAAGATGGATCTTAGTCTCAGCACCATGAATCCTGCATTGAGGTGGATCTCGGCACCATGAACCCTGTATTGAGATGGATCTCGGCACCATGAGCCCTGCATTGAGATGGATCTCGGTCTCGGCACCATGAGCCCTGCATTGAGATGGATCATCTCGGCACCATGAACCCTGCATTGAGATGGATCATTCGTGCAAAGTAGCCCAACCACAGCTTGGGTAGGCTGGATAGCCAAGTACACATTCATGCAAAGTAGCCCAACCACAGCTTGGGTAGGCTGGATAGCCAAGTACACATTCATGCAAAGTAGACCAACCACAGCCTGGATAGCCTGGATGAAGCCGAGTGAGTGGCTTACAACAGTACCAAGATGACCTTTCATTATTTCACGTTAATCCTCCATTCCATTCGTGAATTAGTCACATTTACTTCGATGAAGGCCAATTATATATCAGTGTAGTCTGTTGCACATACATGAGGTGAAACGTTAATTGGGATAAATATATTCGTGCCCACGAAGCCCCATAAACCTGGTGGTGTTTTTTGCCTCATCAGTGGAGTGGTCAAGCTCATAGTCACAGAAGTGGCCTCCTGCTCAGGTGGAGTAAAATAGTAGGTAAGTAAGTGTTAACAAAATAGATTTATTAATCTGAGTCTTGAAGAGTTCGAAGTTGAAGGAAAAACTGAAGAAAGTAAATAATTCCAAAGTCTAATTCCAAAGCAGCCATGTGTGGCATAAGGAAGAAAATGAAGAGGATTTAAAGGGTGTGATCAATGGTACAAATTCTTTGAAACTCTGTTGTAAACCTTGTTTTAATAGTAAACCTCAAAATACCTGTCAGCCTAAACCAGGGGTCTCCAACATTTTGGGTGGAGGGTCACAAAACCAAAGTGGTGA
>CM068954.1:123265534-123293851 GCA_035128595.1 Eptatretus atami | reverse complement strand
AGTGAGGGCGGGAGGGGCCGCACCCAAAAAAAGGAACGCTAAATTTCCGGGGAAAAAAAAAATATATAATTTAATATGCGGGAAATTTAAACAAAATTTAGGTGCTGGATTATTTTTTCTTGCCAACGAATTATGATAAATGAAAATCGTGTTAAAAACACGTCTAATATGAATCAAATCATAATTAAAAATTAAGAACGCTTTGATCATTGACCCTGATAAATTGGCCCATATCGCGAGCCGATTGTAATGTAAACTTAATATGCAGCGGGGCCGCATAATCGTCTAAGGGGCCGCATTTGTGGCCCGCGGCCGCAGGTGGAGATCCCCTGGCCTAACTATGAACTCCAGTCATTTTTGACTTAATACTGGATTATCTGAAACATTCAACTGGTTTCTTCTTCTTGAGGTTAAACACACACACACACAACACACCACACACACACACACCACACACACAACACACAACACACCTGAATGATTTCTGGAAGGAATTTATGAAGATCGAAAATAACACAACAGGAGCGGAATGGATCCGAAACTTGAGACAGCAGCAACAATCTGAGGAATTCCTTTCCAGTAATATTGATGAGGAGAAAAAATAATTTAGACACCAACTCAAAAAAAAATGCCTAACTTCAAAAGCCTTGGCTCAGATGGTTTTTCCAAACTTCTCGCTTAAAAGCATAAGATGCTTTCACCTCATACACTCGGCACTTCAATGGAACTTATCCAGGGAAACAGGAAAATGGTATGAATGGATCCAGAGGGTAAACTTTCCTCATTCCAAAATGTGAAGAAACCAATACCTCACTGATTTCGGCCAATTAACATGCGTACCAACGAACATACAAACTTTAACAGGAATCATCCACTGAACATGTACACCACCTAACAAACACAAGATCCGAGAGGCAGGAGCAGAATGGTTGTAAATGAGGATTGTTATGAAAATAAGACACCTACTACGCTGAACAAAGTTCCATAGTCAAACGAATACTAGGAAGATCCAAATTGATCCACAGCATGGATAGACTAAAAAAAAAAAAAGCTTTAGGTGTGTCTCACATTATGGTTGATAAAGTGCATTGCAAATCTACCAAGATTAATCCCCAAAAATAATTTCACAACTGATTTGAGAAATTCAATGGAGTGGAGCTATGGAATACACACGAATCCTGCAGCATCCGGAGGAAAGAGTCGAAATACCAGGAGAGTAAGATATGACGCAGGATTCTTCCAAGGAGACAAACCTTTCCTCCCATCCTCTTTTGTCTTGTCTGGATCAACCTAAATAACCTCATTCAATGAGCAAGACATGGTCACCCTAACAACCAAAAGAAAGAACGCCAAAGAAAGAAGTGAACACATCTACTGTTCATGATGATTTTAAAACTTTTTGCAACCGAATATGAAAAATTGACCAGAACAACTGAAATTTCTGAAACAGTACTCTTGGCTACAATCAAATGGAATTGGCGAGATAAATGTGCATTTTACACATTTGTGCAAGTAGACCAAAAAGATGGACAACATAAAAATTAACCTAAATACAACAACGCAGGAATGAGAAAATGAAGCCTCATACGAGGATTACAAGGAAATTATGTACAGGAGAAAGCCATTCGGCCCATCATCCTGCACCACACCAAATACCGAGATCTTTTAATAAATCTGTTCATTACCTCTTCCCTTTTGTGTGCAAGTCTTTTGGCTGCATACATGGTAACTCATTGTTCACCAAGCTTTCAGAAGGACTTGACAGGGCTGAGTCAACGGCCTGGTGTTAATTCGTGGCCCAACAGGGCTTGAACTCAGGACCCTAGATCCCAAGCCACCACCTTGAACCACGAAGCCAACACCAGGTTGAAATTCCCTCCTGCAGCCCTGTTGGAATATACACCTGTGGAATTAGGAGGCTGGCCACAATTAGAAATCTAAAAAAAACTATCCTCAGACAAGGAAACTCATCATGATCCACAACATGATTCTACTAACACACAGGGGCAATACCCCTGGACGCTTCACGCCTGGTAGATAATGAACTACTGAGGAGGAAATCAATGTGGGACAGAATAATAAAATGTTACCATGAACCTTGTTATAGAAATCCCTATTTTAGTGAGGCATACCCCCCACCCCCCCCCCCCGTTCCCTGCAAATCCCTTTTGACCCTCGATTTTAAAAAATAGTGTTGAACAACTGGTGTGTAAATCGGGTGATGAAGGTTGTGGTCAAGTTTCATCGGATTACATGTGTAGTTTTTAGAGAGAAGCAAGTACCTATTTGTTTGTTCGGGGGGGGGGGGGGGCGCCGCCCTCGGGACCAAATTATTTTAATGTCCTCGAACAACTTTGGTTAATACACGGGATTGAAAGGGTTGTGGTAAAGTTTCATAGAAATTGTATGCGAGTTTCGAAGAAAGAAGTTGCAAGTATTTGTGGACGGAGTGCAGACGGATGATGTGCTCCTGTAAGCTCCCTGGAACTACGTTTACAGGTAGGTTTAACTAGTGTCATCCTGAGATGTATCTGCCAAGAAACGAAGGAGGTGGTGGCCTGCTGGAACTCAACGCAGGAGGAATCCTATCCAGGTCACCTTGACTTTCATATTTGCTTTTTACTATGTTCGGATTTCCTTCTATCACGATTCACTCTTCAATCCAGATCGACCTGCTACCCTAACTCTTATTCGATTTCTTTCCACCTTTTGCATTGTGACATACGATTAGTTATAAATCCATTTCTGATTTCAACTTGAATTATTAATAATATTATGCGCCATGGTTCTAGGTCATTGTGTCCGATTAATAGCTTGGCGTCTCAAATCGGACGTCTTTGTACCGGCATCACTTCCAGCAGTTATACAGCATGCAGCTTTCCAATTATCGTCATCGTTATTACCATACTAACACACCGGTTACACAAACACCCCACAAAACAAGTCCTGGCAAGGTCGCAATCTCTGATTGCTATTCACCTTATCTTACTGTTCCTTTTCATAACTTGCTTTTTTGCATTCAAACTATTGCTCGTCATGGAGTGAGCTAAACGACAAGACGGGCAGCAAGTACACTAACTGAGTTTCATGGAATAATTCACTCTCAAGCGGTAACAGCGGAACAAAACGACCTCGCACAAGATCGGTAGAATTCTATCGAGTACAAAGAGAGTACACGATGTTATGCCGAGAAAGTATGAGTATGAATGATGCGCAGACCGTTAAGCTGTAATGGGAAATTACAAATATTTTAAGAACTGGAGGAAGAGGCATGAGAGCAAAATATAGCATTCCACAACAGCATACGAGAGCGAGTAGAGATCGATGAAAGAATATGATGAGAGAGAAGGTGAGTATAGAGCAGGAACAGCTCAAATATAAAAAACACCAATTCTGTCGAAATGAGATGCACAGAGAGAAGACAAATGGCTTTGGATCGAAATAAAGACTTTCATGATTTGGAAATTATTCGCGCAACAGACACTTTTGTCTAAACACTAGACATAGCTCTGACTCCACCTACTTTCCGTATGCCTTCTGCATACGTAACAAGAATGGAGCTATCAGAGATTCTCGCGGTCCCTCTAACAGTGACTTTTATGTTGGGTATTTATATAGCAAATAAATGGAAAGATGTACTCAATGATAGGTCATTGATGCAAATGCAAGCGTTTAAATGGTCTAACCGTAAAGGTTAAAGCGCTCAAACCGGTCTAACAAGTATAAAGATCGAAAGGTCGAAAGTCGAAATGCTGTCTAAAATTTTTCAACACCAAAAGTCTCGATAGGAGTCGAAATGGTCAATCGAGTGTGAAAAAGTCCATAAACGAAGGGTATTAAATAATAATAAGCGTCAGAATTTTACAAAAGGCTAAGGTTACAAAGTTGGTATAAAGGTCTGCGCAAGTTGAATGTCTAACGTACGAATATTGTCCAAAAAGTGGGTATAAAGATCTAAGCCCGGTCTTAAGGATCCAAAGTCTAAGGGGTAGATAGCGGTCTTAAGTGTCTTAGGATCTCAAAGAGCGAGCTATCCATTGCATCCTGTGGCTTCTAGGTTCTGATCTTTTGGGACACGTTTGCCAGTTATGTAGGGTTCCGTCCATGCGTCTAATGGTAAATAATGTTCAATGCGCATGTGTAGTTATTTTGATATAGGTTTTTCTATTTTTTACACCACCAACTCTACGCCGTACGACACCGGCATCACCCTCACCTCATCGCTTCCATTCCCCTCGCTCTGGCCTACGTCATGGTGGGCGGAGTAAGCAGAGCGCGCCGGCGGCCCTTCCACCAATCAGCGTGCAACGGAGTTGCGCGCAATAGATGTCATATCCCCCCGCGGACCCCCCCCTCCATCCCCCCAACTGGAGGAAAGGGCTCCGCGTGATTCACCACGGACCCGGGGCGCAATAAGGAGCATTGCCGCCTTTGGCCGTGGGAGGACGAAGAGCTATTTGCCGGCCAAAACCAGCCAAGTGAGAGAGGAAGAGGCACAGGAAGCGCCCCCCCCCTCCCGAAGAGGGGAGCTTATAATATTACTAGCCCGGTCTACGCTTCGGGCGTGTCTCAGCAGTTCTGCAAGGAATGAACATCTCCGCACAAGGACAGGGAGTAAAAGCGTCTGCGCACGGAGTGGCGGGCAATGAGGTCTTCTCCTGCCAGCTTTCGCCCTGCCGATTTGTTTTGCCTGGAGCACTGGTCGTCGAGTGCGTCTGGATCGTGCTGGATCCAGCTCGCCCCGAGGACCTGGCCTAAAGACGCACGCGAGAGGGCAGGTCCGAGACAGCCCTCAATAAAACCATTTGGTCCATCTTTGGGTGTATGCGTATGTGTGTTTGCGGACGCCTCTCTAAGTGTAGGAATGTATAGTGCGTTTACTTGTAATACGTGCATTATTTTTACTGTTTAACTTCTGCGTGCTCCCCCTCGTTCCCAATTATGTAGGTAAATAGAGCCCCATGTGAAATGTATCCCTCGTCAATGTCCTTTTCCTCCATTGGCTTAGCAGCCCTGCGTGTGGGAAATGAGCCAGGCGTTGGCCTTTGTAAAGGGAGTATTTGGGACCGACGGACCGCGGCTGATAAACTGCTTGCGAGCGCACACAGTTCGGTACGCTAGAAGGGCTCGTCCTACAGGTGTGATGGGGTATGGGATCGGTAAATCGCCACGTGGTCTCTAGGTATTTGGAAAATTGGCGGGAATACCCTGTCCCATGGCAAAATATTGACGCTTCCGGATCCGCATAAGGGACCGTTACTTTTCCGGGAGTTTTCCGAAAAGTCGATCTAATTCCGGGTTGATCGGTCGAGCCGTCTGCTGCTCCATCTGCAGTCGTGCCGCGGCCGAGCCCGGCCCCGCAACAATAAACCACTATGGTGGGGGGGGGGAGAAGTGGGGAGTTAGATCTTTCTTAACATGTGATCGACATGTTTTATCCTTTGATAATTACACCCAGTTATGCAAACAGTATATTGATGAAATAAATCCCTGAGACCATTTTTTGTGCATATGTATCATACTTTTACTTGAGAGAATTGAGTGCCGTCGAGCAACTTCTGGCAGAGATTTTATGCTAAATAAGTTTTTCCATTGGCTTCTCTACATCAGTCAAGGCAGAATTGCGAAATTGACGAAGGTTGCCGCGATAACTTGCTGTACTCTCATGGGATGTTTTACATCCATAACTAATGCCAGATAGGGAACGCAAGTTTTAACTTCCATCGGGGAACAGCATGCTCAATGATGCATCACCCTGCTGCAGAGACACTCGGACGACAGATGTATCTGGGTCAAGTTCAAACCAGCTAGACGCTCACTGACTAGTGTACGTACCTACAAGCCACCCCCTGCCTGCCGAGGAGATCTTGTTCAACTTTTATTGTTAAATTATGTGTTTGTTACCAAATTGTGAAATTTAAATCAGCTATCTTAGTGATCTGCTTCGTAGAAGTAGGGCAACCTATGTTAGAGATAAGCACCACAACACAAATGTTATGGCAACCTCACAACAGTTGCTTATTACCATGACAGAGCTCATGGTTTCCCCAGAGACCATTGACATGACACTAATACAACATTGAGACGAAGCGATAGAATGTTTAATGAACTCACTTTCTCCATAACCTTGTGAGTGCCAGCTTGCTATTTGACAGAAAACTTATCTTTTGCCTTTGCAGGGTTGGTGACAGTTGAGCACGTGAGGGACGCATCAGCTTTTCTGATTTACAGGCGGGGACAAAGTTTGCAAGCGAAGAACAGACAGCACTTAGGCGGAAAAAAAAAAATCAAATTTCACATTCGTGTCAGGTTTCAAAATTCAGAGAACCATTCCAAGAGTTGACAAGAATCATCGAAGTGCCACCCAAGCCTACGACACTACCATAACCGATTAGGCGGCCAGGCCTTGAGATTTCGCAAAGTGGCATTTTTATTTGAGAGATCTCAGATGATGGAGGAAAAAAACGGGCAAGGATTACAATATATGCTTCAATCTTCAGAGTTTCTCATACAGCATTAGCTCAGGTCATTACCTGAAAATTTCTTCATCCACGAAAACACCTGTTCAATATGTCTGTGATGTTGTCCACGACCGCGCACATCAATGTATTCTCTCTGTTCGGTTCCCAATTCTGCTCCCGCTCTGGTCAGGCTGTGGTGGTTGGCACCTTGCCTTACGAATGCTGCACTATATCGATCTTTTGGCGCACGCGAGCAATTTACAGGAGTGAAAAGGAACTGTCCATCAGTAGAAGCACATCCGCTGAGATGTGTCTCCATCTCACACTATCCTGTCTCCCTTGGAAGCGGTCAGATCGGTGCCCGCTATTTGACGCTTTCCGCGAACTTTCGCAGTTTCATTTGCCCGAGATTTTTGTCTTACTCTTTGTACCAGTTTTTATTACATGAAGTAATGTATCAGATTTTTATTACGATGATACTACCTTCATAATTTGCTGAATTTTGCTTTTACTTTTCAGATTGGAGTCCAATTTGGGCAAAGGAATGATACTTAGATCCATCAGCTTACAAAGTATGTTATCGAATGTCAAACTGCAGACAGGACATCAAATCTTGTTATTCTAATCAGTCTCTCACTCAATTTTTTTTTTATTTCACTCTGCAAAGCACACCACACTTGACTTTCTTCAGCGAAGGAGAGAATTCATCTGAACCTCTCCTCTCTGCTGTTTAGTTTTGGGTTTTGAATCTCGACCCACAATCTGTCATTCCACGGTGTTTCACAGGCAGGGTGATTTCATCAGTGTGTGATGATGTCCCTCGGATCGGCGTTAAACTTGGTGTCCCAGTTTGGCATGAGTCGGTGGATGTTGAAAGATCCCACTGTGTCCTTCCGCAAGAGTGGTGACCTATTTACGCGCAACCCGGCACCATGGCCAAATGTCAAATTTCCTGAACCCCTAAACTATTGCTGGGAAGCTATTGCAAAACAACCCAGTATGACCCTCGTCACAAAACTGCTACCGAACCTGCCTATCGAGCAGACACCAGGATCACGAAACGATAAAATCTGGACTGGTGTTGTGTGTCGGGGATACTCCTCCTACAGTTCTGTACAATTTGCATCCAGACTTGCTTACAGAGGATCAGCATGACCCCAAATTAATGTATTTAATAGGGGTATTGTTTTTTTTAAATCTTTGCCTGTGGTCTTGTGGGGTGAGGGAGGGGGAGGCAAATTTTCTAGGATAAATGAGTATCGTGTAGCGCCGGCTCAGGTGGGGAGTATTACAAGTCCGCACCATTTACAGTACAGTGTTCCTGTTCGCCACGATTTCCAGTATTGCAGTTGAAGTATTTAATTACAAGCAGTAGGTTGTTTTGCTTCATGCACGTAACCTAGCTTTTTGTTATTTTTTTTTGCCTACACCGAGCTGTCAGGTTTGCTTACACCAAATAAAGATATGCATCAGAAAGAAAGTGTTGGCATGCTTGGAACAAAGATCACCCACAGGGCGGGTTACTCTGCGAGTCTATACACAATGACTAGTGTGGAGTCGACTCGCATAATGCTCACCTCAAACACATCGTTCACCAGTGGGACACTACATCGTCCACATTATTAAAAACACCTTCATTGCACCACGTAACTGTTTCATTATGAACACCTCACCTCCTTGCAATTAAAAAGACTCTCACCACACGTCGACTCGATAGGACCGGCTCGTTTCCACTGAGGATAGTACGTGAATTGCCCGTGTTGTCATAATTTACACCAAAGCAGAATTCAACATGTATTTTGCAAAAATCTATTATAATATTCTGACATTACATTCTTATAAGCAGGATTGGAAGAATTTAACTTTGAAAACGTTTTTTTTTCTTCCTTAAAATAAAAATATATTTATTTTCCAAAAAATTACCTTAGGACAACACAAGGAGAGGGTGGGTTTCAGCCCAGAAGTTTTTTGGTACGATCTTCACAAAAGGTTTGAGTAGCTCAGTGAACAACAACAGAACGGACAGAACTGCACAGATATCTTACACAAAATTATGTGCGTTTGTGGTGGTGTGTGTTGTGTGATGTGTTTGATGTGTGTGATATAACTCGAAAACTATGAAACCATTGAGTGTTTGGGCTTAACTTACAACACCCCTTTTAACGATAATTAACAGCCTTATTTAATTATATCCTAACATCAGGTGATCCTCAGCCACCGCGCATCATTATGGCGTCTTAGCGCGTTTACCTGGAGTTACCTTGCTGGGTCGAAAGCCGCCATTGTTTTTTGACGCTGCCTCAACCATTGCCTTGACTTGAACAGGCGCGCAATGATTGGCCTTTAACAAAAAGTTTTGTTTTTTTGCACTTTATTCACTCAATATTTTATCGAACTTGCCTGTTCATCATATCTGTTAAATTGTGGATACATTGCAATGCTTATAAACACCCGGAGACTCCAGCGTTGTGGCTTTATTTCATCCACACATGCTGATAAACCCTCGATATCTCTTAAAGTAAGCCGAATTACAAAATTTCAACTCGGCAGCAGTTCCAGATGCATAAAGAAGTGTTTCATTTGCCCAATTCGGACATTTGCTTTGGTGTTTCAGGGTTGCTATTTATCGACGGCAATTTGGCAATTTACATACCTATTTACTTTAGCAAGGCAAGGCTATGGTCCCTCCTTCTCCTATGAGGCGCCGCGAGGGAGCGATGTAAGGGACACATCGGCCATTTTGGAGTTAGATGCACATATGCCACTATTTTAACCTTACCCTATCATCATCATATTCATTAAAAAACATGTCGCTTTCATTCATCCTCCTCGTCGGGCCTCATATAATTAAAACAAGAAAATGTAAAATTTCCAAGCATCAACTTTATCTTTTCTCCTGTTGTGAGAACTATATTGAGTGAAGAAAAGAATTTTAGGAATGTGCCAAATTAACCAGCTCGTTGAGCTGGTTTTCATGAGGGCCACGGAAATAACCTTAATTCAGTGCTATGGGAAAAATTGACCAGCGGTATTTGACGTAAAGGCAGCCACGCCTGTTTCTCTGTCGGGATTCTTCTGGGAGTTAGGAAGCCCAAATAATTTAAATTAAAAGATCGAATGATTACATAATGGGAGAATGATGGTGAGCTGAAGCAATGGATTCGGGTGAGTTCAAGCAACTTTTGCAAAATTTCCACTCATTTATTTTCCTGCCAGGAGCGTTTCCCCTTTAATACATTCTGAAAAAATGGGATTTGAAGATTCCACGTAAGACTATGTTCCGGAACAAATCTATGAAGTAAATATAGTTTGAAGTTGCCTTGTAATAGGTATGTGTGTGTCGTGTGCGGTGTGCATGGCATGTGTGTTAATAATTATAAAATAGAACCAACATTCATCCTTGACTCACCCACCTCTCCTTCCTCCTCCCTCCTCCTCTCTCCCCCTCCTCCTTTTCCCAATTCGGAACATTGCCATTGGGCGTTTCCAGGTGCACGGAGGATTTATCGACGTCACTTGGTAATCGCTTGCCAAGCCAGTGTTGCCATTGGAGTGCTTGCTTGAAGTGATTAAGCGAATTACAAGCGCCCTACAGTTGATAGTGGTAAGTTCGTGTCCGATCGGGATGTACAGCGGCAGTTGACCTACTTAAAGTTAGACCGGTACGTATACAGCACAACACGGATTGTGTACTTTGGGTAGATTTGAATCTCTAGCGACTCTCCCATGGGTGTGATGGGCGTGCCATGCCTTTTATGTAGTGCCCTGGAGGCAAAATTTCATCCCGTGTCTTTATGGAGGTTTTTCAGGTTCTTCTTTGTCCTCGTGACTTGTTTCTTAAAGCAATTGGTTATCGAATGTGATTATAAGGTTTATGTGGTTTCTCTTGTAGTTTCAAATCAAAATATATTGATACACGGCCCGATTAGCTGTTTGCCGAATATTCATGTGTATTTCTTAAATTACTGAGCCAAATTTTTTCCACCCTCACACTCTTCTTCTTCTTTCGGCTGCTCCCGTTAGGTGTCGCCACAGCGGATCATCCGTCTCCATTTGCGCAGTCATCCTCCACATCTTCCTTAAACACTCCAACACACCCACATATCCGCCCTCACACGCATCTAACCTCCTTCTTTGGCCATTCTCTTCTCCTCCTACCTGGTGGCTCCCCCCTCAGCTCCTTCTCCCGAATATACTCCAGCTACCCTCCCTGTGCACATGGTCCAAACCATCTCGAATCTCGCCTCTCTCAGCTTGGTCTCCAAACCGTTCCTACCTGCACTGTCCCTCTAATATACTCATTCCTTATCCTGTCCGATCCTCGTCACTCCACCGAGATCGCAGCATCTTTAACTCTGCCACCTCAGCTCCCGCTTTCCTGTCTTTTTGTCAGTGCCCACGCCTCAAACATACAACATAGCTGTCTCACTACGTCTTATATCTTTCCCCTTTCACTCTTGCGCTACCCTTTTCTGTCACAAATCACTCCTGCAACTCTTTCTCCACCCACTCCATCTGCTCACTCTCTTTTCACTTCCTCCCACACTCTCCGTTACTTTCGACAGGTTTGAATCCCAAGTATTCTAAACCCATCCACATTCCCCACCATACAACTCACATATGCAAACTGCACCATACCACCACCCTCCTCATCATTATACGCAACATGTAACTCGATCTTTACCTACTGAGACTATCATTCCCCTATACGTCCACAGTGCGTTACCATCACACCTCTCCAGAGGATCACTCGCCTTAGACATCCCATCACTCTCCCTACAGATCATGAAATAGTCATCCGCGAAACATACATAGTCCATGGAGACTCCAGTTTGATCTCGGTCCGTCAACCTTGTCCTCACATTGCAAACAGGAAAGGGCTCAGAGTGCGATCCTTGGAGCATCTCACTTTTACCTTAAACCAGGTCCTCTTCCTTACCACACACACTCACCGCTGTCAACACTGTCCTCATACATTATCCTGCACCATCCTCACATACTTCTCTTACCACTCAGCCGACTTCCTCATACATACCACAAACTTTCCTTTCTTGGCACCCATATCATTAAGCTCCTAAAATCCACCAAACACACAAGTACTTCTCCTCTACTCTCATCAAACATTCTCAAGGCAACATTGCATCAGTTGGTGCTCTTCTGGCCTAAAACCCATATTGCTGCTCACAAATCTCCTTCCTTTCAACCTAGCTTCCACTACTCTTCCACCACCTTTCATGGTTGTGCCTTAACTTTATCCCTTGTAATTACCAACAGATCTGCACAGCACCTTTGTTTCTGAAAATCGGAACCAGTAACTTAATTCCCACTCCTCCGGATCCTCTCACTTTTCGAAAATTTTATTAAACAATCTGGTTAAAAACCCCACTGCCATCTCTCCTAAAACACTTCCTTCCTCCACTGGATGTATGTCATTCTGCGCGCCAACCGCCATTCCACTTTTCATCCTTACTGATTCCACCCCACGTCCCTGAATTCACTATTCCATTCTCTCTCTCCATTTTCCCTCTTCTTCCTTTATCCTCTTTCTTCTATTCTCCCCTTCTCTCTTTTTCCCTCTTTTCTCATTTCCTCTCCTCCTCCCCTTTTTTTCTTCTCATCATTTCTCTTTTCATTTTTTCACTTCTTCTTCTTCTCTTCTCTATGCTCTTTTTTTTTTTTTTTTTCTCTTCCTTTTCCTTTTTCCTCTTTTTTCCTATTTTTCCTTTTCAATCCCTTTTCTTTTCTTCTCTCCTCTTATTTTTCTCCATTCTCCCCTTTTTTCTTTTCCTCTTTCCTTCCTTTTTTCCTCTTTTTTTCTCTTTTCATCTCTTTCATTTTCCTCTCTTTTTCTTTGCCCTCCTCTTCCTTTCTTTTTCGTTTTCTTCTTGCCCTTCTTTCCCTTTCACCTCTTCCAACCTACTCTCTCTCTCATTTTCTTCATTCATCAGCTCCTCAAAGGTACTCATCCACCTTCTTAACACACTTCTCCTCGCTTGATCAGCCACATCCATTAGCATCCTTTATCACCCTAAACCTTACAGCACATCCTTCCCAAGCATCGGATCCCTCTGTCTTGCAATTCGGTACAAATCCTTTTCCTTCTTTGTATCCAACTTCTCATACAGCTTCACCATATGCCTTTATCCTTAGCTTTGCCACCTCTCTCTTGTGCCTTGCGCGCACCCTATGTTATCCTGCCTACTTTCCTCATCTGCTCTGGCTATCCCACTTATTTGTTCAGCCAACCCCTTTTCCCTCCTTCTCCTCCTTTTCTTCTTCTATTCTCTCCCTCCCCCTCCCCTTTCCCCATTTCCCCTCCACTCTTTCTTTCTTTTTCTTTCCTCCTTTTTTCTTTCCTCTCCTCTTTCTCTCCTTTCCTTCCCTTCTCCCCTTCCTTTTTCCCCTCCTTCCTCTTTCTCCCCTTTTTCTTTCTCTTCTCTCCTCCATTGCCTCTCCTTCCCCTCTCTCTTCTTTCCCTCTTTCTCTCTCTCCCTTTCTCTCCTTTTCCTTCTTCCTCTCCTCCTCCCTCTTTTCTTCCTTTCCTTTTCTTCTCCCCTTCTCTCCTTTCCTATCCTCTTTCCTTCTTTCTCACTCTTTTTTCACTTTCTCCTCTCTCTCTCTACCCCCTCCTTTATCCCCTATTCCCTCCTTCCCTCTTTCCTTCTTCTTCTCCTTACCCGTTTTCCCGCTTTCCTCTTCCTCCTCTCTTATTCCACTCTTCTTTTCATCTCATCCTTCTCTCCCTCTCCCTCCCTCTTCTTTTCCTCCTCTTCTCCTCTCCTCCATTCTTCCTCTTCCCCCCTCCTCTTACCTTCTATTTTCTTTCCTTTCTTTTCTCCTTTCTCTTTTTTTTCCATTTTCCCCCCCTTCCTTTCTTCTTCCTTTCTTCCTTCTTCTTTCTCTCTTATCTCTTTTTTCTTCTCTTCTTCCCCTTCTCCTCCTTTCCTCCTTCCCATTCTACTCCTTGCCATCTTCCTCTCCTCCTCCCTTCTTCTTTTTTCCCTCTCTTTCCCTTCCTCTTCTCTTTTCTCCCTCCCCCTCTTCTCCTTCCTCCTCCCTCTCTCCTTCTCTTTTCTCTACTTCTTCTCTCCTTCCATCCTTCCCTTCTTCCTCTTCTTCTTTTCTTTCTTTCTCCTATCCCTTTCTCTCCCTTCTCTCTCCCTTTCCTTTGCTTGTCTCTCTATTTTTCTTTCTTTTCTCTCCTCTTCCCCCTTTTTCTCTTCCACTTTCTTTTCCTATTCTCCTTCCCCCTCCCCTCCTTCTCTTCCTCTCTTTTTCCCACTTTTCCTCCCCTCTCCTCCCCTTCTTTTCTCCCCCTTTCTTCTCCCTCCCTTCCCTCTTTTTTCTCCCTTCTTCTCTCCTTCTCCTTTTCTTCCCCTCTTCTTCCCTCTCTTCTCTCCCTTTTTTTTCATTCCCTTCTCCCTCCTCTCCTTCTCCCTCTCCTCCCTTTCCTCATTCCCCCCCCTTCTCTCTTCATCTCCCCTCTCCTATTCTCCCTTCTCTACTTTCCCTTCTCCTTCCCCCTTCCTCTCCTATCCTCTCCTCTTCTTCCCCTCCTCTCTTCCCTTCTTTTTCCGTCCCTTTCCTTTTTCTTCTCTCCTCCCCTCTCCTTCTCTTCTCGTCCTCTCTTTTTTCTTTCTCCCCTCCCCTCTCTTCTGTCTTCTCTTCCTCTTTCTTCTCTCTTTCCCTCTCTCTTCCTCATTTTCCCTTTCTCTCCTTCCCTTCTTCCCCTCTCTCTATCTCTCCTCCCTTTCTCTCTTCTCTCCTCTTTCCTTTTTTCCCTTCTTCCAGTTTATTCTCTTCCCCTCTCCTCCTCTCTTTCTTTCCCCTTCTTTTCCTCTCCTCAATCTCTTCTCTCGTCTTCCCCCTCCTCTTCCCTCTCCCCCTTCTTTTCTTTCCTTTTCTCATTCCTTCCTTTTTCCTTCTCCTTCTCTCCCCCTCTCCCCCTCCCCCTTCCTTCGGTTCTTCCCCCCTCTCCTCTTTCCCTGGTTTCCCCCTTCCTCTTCTTTCTTCCCCTTTCCCCCTCCTTTTCTCACTCCCTCTTATTTCCCTCCCCTGCCTCCCTTCCCCCCCCCTCTTACTCTTTCCCTCTTCTCCGTTTCCTCCTTGGCTCTCTTTTCCCCTCTCTTTTTCCTCCCTCTCTTTCTCTTTTTTTTTCTTCTCCTCTCTTCTTCCTCCCTTCCCTCTCCCCTCTCCTTCCTCCTTCCTCCTTTCCTCTCTCCCCCTTTCCTTCTCCCCCTCTTCCTTCTCCTTCTTCCTCATTTCTCTCTCCTCCCTTCCCCTTCCTTCTCTCTTCCTCCCTCTTTTCCTCTCTCCTTCTCCCCCTCTCCCTTTTTTCTCCTTCTCCCCCTTTTCTTTCTCCACCTTCCTCCCTTTCTCCCTTCTCTATTCTTCTTCCCTCTCTTTCTCTCCCATCCCTCTCATCTTTCTTCACTCCCTTCCCCCCTCCTGCCTTCCTTCAACTTTTCCACTTTCTCATCTCTCCTCCTTCTTTCCCTTCTCTTCTTCTCTTTTCCTCCTTTCTCTTCTCCCTTCTTCTTCTCCTTCTTTCCCCTTTCTTCCTTCCTCTTCTTCCTCCTTTTTCCTCCTTCCTTCTTTTTCTTTTTATTTTCCCCGCCTTCCCTCTTCTCCTCTCTCTTCTTTTCCCTTTCTCTTACTCTCTTTCCCCTTTTTTCCCTTCTTTTCCCCTCCTTCCTCCCTCTTCTCTCCCTTTCTTTTTCCTATTTCTCTCCTTCCTCTCCTCCATCCTCTACCTCATTCTCCTTCTTCCCCTTCCTCCATCCCCTCTCCCTCTCTACCTTCTCTTTCCCCTTCCATTCCTCTTCTCCTTCCTTATCTTCTTCTCTCTTCTCTTTTTCCCTCCTCTTCTTCTTCCCTTTCTTTTCTTCTTTTTTTCATTCCACCTCCCCCATCTTTTCTATCTTCTCTCCTCTCTCCTTTCCCTCTTCTCTCCTTTCTTATCCTCGCTTCTTCCTCCCTCCCAATCTTCCTCTCTTCCCCTTTTTTTCTCCCTTCTTTTTCCTTCCTCTTCCTCTTTTTTTTTCCCTTCCTCCCTCCTTCCTCCTTCCCCCTTTCCCTCCTCTTCTCCTTTCCTCCATTTTTCCTTTCTCTCCTGCTTTTCCTTTTTTTTTCTTCTATTCTCCTTCCTCTCATCTCTCTTCCTTCTCCTTCTCTTTCTACTCCTCCCTTCTCCTCTTTTCCCTTTTTGCTCTTTCCTCCCTTTTCCCTTTCTCCTTCTTCCCTCCTTTTCTCCCCTCCCCCCCTTCATCATCCTCCCCTCCTCTCCCCTCCTTTTCTCCTTTCTTTTCCTTTTTCCCTCTCTTCCTCTCCCTTCTTCTTTTTTCTCCTCCCTCCTCTCCTTCTTTTCTCTCTTCTCCCCTTTCTTTCTTCTCCCCCTCCTTTTCTTTCCCCCTTTTTTCACCTCTCTTCTTTTTTCTTTTTTTCCTTCTCCTTTCTTTTCTTCTTCCTCCCCTCTCTCCTCCTTCCCCCTTTTCTTTCCCTCTTCCTCCTTTCTTTCTTCTCTTCTCTTCTCCCCCCTATTTTTCCCTTCCTCCCCTTTCCTCCTTCATCCTTCTTTCTCTTTTCCTCTCCCTTCCCCTCTTCTCCCCTGACTTCTCTTTTTCTCTCCCCCTCCTCTTCTTCTCTCTCCCTCTTCACCTTTCTCCCTGTTTCCCCTTCTTTCCTCCCTTCTTTCTTTCCCTTCTTATTTGGCTCTCATACCCTCCATCCCCTCCTCCTCCCTCCTCTTCCTCTCCTCTCCTCTTCTCCCTCCTTTCCTTCTCCTAATTTTTCTTCCACTTCCCCCTTCCTTCCTCTCTCCCCTTTCCCTCCCCTCTTCATCTTCTCTCTCCTTTTTTCCTTTCCTTCTTTTATCTTCTCCTCATCCTTTCCTTTTTTTTTCTCTCTTTTCCTTTCGCCTTTTCATCTTTCTCTCTTCCCCTTCTCTTCTCTACTCTCTCTTTTCCACTCCCTTTCTTCTCCCCCTTTCCTCTCCCCTTCCTCTCTCTTTTCCGTCTTTTCCTCCCTCTCTGCTTCTTTCCTCCTATGCCCTTTTTATTTCTCCTATCCTCCTTCTCCTCTTTTCTCCCTCCTCTCTTCTTTCTCTCCTTTCTTCTTCTTTCTTTTTCTTCTCCCTTTTTCCTCTCTCTCCCTTCCACCTTCTCCCTCCTTCTCTCTTCCCCCCTTCATCTCCTCCCCCTTTCTTCTCTCCTCTCTCCTTACTCTCTCATTTTCCCCCCTTCCCCTTTCTCTTCTCTTTCTTCCTCCCTCCTCTCTTCTCGTTCTCTCCCTTCTACCTTCCGTCCCCTCTTTTCCTCCTCCCCCTTCCTCCTCCTTCTTTCCCTCCTTTTATTTCCCTTTTTCATCCTTTCCCCCTCCTCGTTCTTTTCCCCTTCCACCCCCCTCCTTCGCTCTCTCTTTTCTTATTTTTCTCTCTTCCATTTTCCTCTCCTCTCTTTTCCTTTTTCCTTCTCTTATTCCCCCCCTCCCTCTCTTTCTCTACCCTCTTTTTACTCTTTCCTCATTCTCCTCTCCCCTCTCCTCCCCCCCCCCTCCTCCTTCTTTCTCTCCCCTCTTCTCCTCTATTCCCTCCTTCCCTCATTTTCCCCTCTCTTTCTTCCTCCCCCTTCTTCTTTTCTTTCCTTCCTTTTCCCCCCCTCTCTTTTCTCCTTCTTTCTCTTCTCTTTCCCTCCCTTTTCTCTCTCTCTTCCACTTCCTTTTTTTCTCTCCTTCTTCCTCTCAATCTCTCCTCCCTCTCCTCTTTTTCCCTCTGTTCCCATTCCTCTCCCTTTCTCCCTCTTCTTCTCATTTTCCCATCTCTCTTCCTTTCCCCTCCCTTTTTCCCCCTCCTTCCTCTCCTATTCCCCTCCTTTTTTCTTCCTTTTTTCTCCTTCTCTTCTCCCCTTGCTCTTTCTCTCTTCCCTCTCTCCTTTCCTCCATTCTCTTTACCATCCTCTTTTTTCATTTTTCCTTTCCTTCTTTTTCTTCTCTCTTCTTCTTCCCTTCTTCTTCCCCTCTCTCCTTTCCCTCTCTCTCTCCTTCTTTCTTCTCTCCCCCTCTCCTTCTCCTCCTTCCCTTCTTCCTTCCCCCTTTGTTTTCCTTCCTCTCTCTTTATTTCCTCTCCTTCTTTTATCTTTCCTTCCTTTCTCTTCCTTATACTTTCTTACTTCCTCGTTCCACCAACCAATCTCCTATACTTCTTCCTCTGTCCAGATGCACACCAAGTACCTTCCCTTGCTATCTTCCCTCACCCACTTTCTGCTTAGTTGCCCAATCATCCCACCCCTCTTTACACCATCCAACACCTGTCTCACCTCCTCCCTAAATTACCCACGCAACAGTCTCCTCCTTTCAGCTTCCACCATCTGGTTCCTTGTTCAGCCCTCGACTCTCTTCCTACAATCTCACCTCCAAAATCATTCTACAGACACAATCGAATGCTGTCGACAACACTCTTCCCCTGCCACCACCTTATTACAGTTCTAATCTCTTTCAGTCTTGCATCTCCTGCTATAAGATTAATACCCACCTGGTGCACCACTAATTCCTCCACTCTTGTACGTCACCCTTGTTCTCCTTCTTCTCTGAAATACTATCTTTACCACCGCCATTTTCCATTCTATTGTTTGCCAAAATCTATACCATTTTCCCTTCCACATTTCCTCTCTGTTAACACCGACTACCCAATCACCTCACTCTCGTCTCTATTCCCTTCCCCAACATGCCCATTGAATCCTGCTCCAATCGCCTCTCATTCACCTGATACACTCCACCACTTCATCTAACTCACTCCAGAATTCTTCTATTACTCCATCTCACACCCCATATGCACTGATGACATTCATGATCACCCCCTCAATTAATCCAACTCACACTCACACTCGGTCCGGACACTCATACTCCTCACTCAATACCCTCTTGGACATAATCCTCCTTCAGGATTACCCCACGACACCATTTCTCCTCATCGCACACCATGTAGAACAGTTTGGGAAACCACTCCAATGCTCGAGCCTTACTTCCCCATCACGTTGGTCATCTTGTTACACACACAGATAATTGTCCCACCTTCTTCTTCTCCAATCATATCAAGCCAAACTCTCGCCCTTTGCCAGTCATTAAGTCCCAAAACATTCCAGAGTTTATCCACACCTTCTACACCTCCACACTTCTACCTCCCCTCCTCCCTTGCATCTTAAATCCCAAATCATCTTATGTGAGTTTTCAAAGACAAATAATAATTTGATAACACACCGACTTCTGAAGCTGTTTGCCGATATTCATGTAGTTTTCTAAAATTACTGAGCCAAATAATTATTTCCACCTGTCACACACAGCTATTTATAAAGATTAATGTTCTTGTGCACATTTCTCCATATGAAACCGTTGTATAAATGCAACAATTGTTGTTTTTTTATTTCTTGAATTCCCCCAAAACAAGTGGTGAAAGCTGCACTCCAGATTTTGGGTTGTATTACGCGTACGTACTTTGCCAGATCGGGTTAATCACACTGAACTAATAATGCCGATTCACAAAAAATTGCCGATATCTGTCAAGCACTAGTGTGTGTGTGGGCGCTTGTGTGTGTGTGTGTGTGTGTAGTGTTGTGTCATAAAGCATTAACATTTTCTACTCTATGCTATTTACTCCATCACCCCACTCCCCTCCTGATCTCTCCCATCCTTGGTCAGCCCCCCTATCTAATACAGTACAGCAACCTTCCACACAATATCTCTCTCTCCTGGTCTTCTGGATGTGCCTGGGACAGTCATTATGCTCCGAGACACGCGTGGTTGTACTACCGGACGTATTCCGGGCGGTGATTATGTCGGACGGCTGTTTGCTCTCCGGACATGTCTGGATGTGTTTGTGTATCCAGGCGTGTTATCTTTTGGTGGTGGTTGTCTCCAGACTTGTCCTTGGCAAGTGTCTGTTGTCTTCCGAAATGTCTGGCGGTGTTTGATGTCTCCGGACGTGTCTGTGATTTGTCTCCGGAGTGTCTGGGTGGTATTTATCCTCTGGAGTGTCTGGGCGGTATTTATCTCAGATGTGTTTATGGCGTGGATGTTTATTGTCCGGAACGGAGTTTCTGTCGCCAGATGTGTCCTGCAGTGTCTTGTCTCTGGGCGTGTTTTGTTTCCGCGCTGTGCTTTATATCCGAACATGTCCAGCGGGTAGTTTGTCTCTGGGCGATATATTAGTATGACCGTAGAAAATGGATTTCAGATCATTAATTTATGTTTCGATATTCACTCTTATTCTCTGCAAGAATAATTTTGATACGACAGTATGAATCGTAGTTAATGCTCAACCGCACGCTCTTCACTGGACTTCCCGCTTCCCACCCCTCCTCCACTCTCCGCTCCCTTCCTCGCTCCCATATCCCTCCTCGTTACCCCATCATCCTCTTTCTATTTCTCCTCCACCTCCTTGCTCTCCCCTCTACTCTTTCCCCAACCCATCTCTTTCCTCTCACCCCCCTCTTTTTTCTCCCTCCTCTTACTATTCCCCTGTCACGAAAGCTACAGGTGTAACTTAGGCTCGTTAACTCTCTCTCTGAGATGGCATTCCAAACTTCTCGCTAAAGCAATAAGATGCCTTCCACCATCACTACACTCGAGCATTCAATGAACTTATCCAAGGGAAACAGGAAATGGATGAATGGATCACAGAGGGTAACACTTTCCTCATTCCAAAAATGTGAAGAAACCCAACTACCTCACAAATTTCGGCCAATAACATGCGTACCAACAACATACAAACTTTTAACAGGAATCATCACAGAAACTATGTACCACCACCTAACAAAACACAGAGACCGAGAGGCAGAGCAGAATGGTTGTAAATGAGGATGTTATGGAACAATAGACCACCTACTACTGAACAAGTCCATAGTCAAAAACGACATACTAGAAGATCCAAATTGACCACAGCCTGGATAGACTAAAAAAAAAAAAAGCTTTAGGTAGTGTCTCACATTCATGGATGATAAAGTGCATGCAAATCTACAAGATAAATCCCCAAAAATAATCACAACTGATTGAGAAATCAATGGAGTGGAGCTATGGAAATACCACACGAATCCTGCAGCACTCGGAAGGAAAGATCGAAATACCAGGAGTGAAGATATGACGCGGGATCTTCCAAGGAGACAACCTTTCCTCCCTCCTCTTTTGTCTTGCTCTGGATCAACTAAATAACCTCATCAATGAGCAAGGACATGGGTACACCCTAACAACCAATAAAAGAACGTCCAAAGAAAGAAAAGGTGACACATCTACTGTTCATGGATGATTTAAAACTTTTTGCACCGAATTATGAAAAATTGACAGAACAACTGAAATTTCTGAAACGGTACTCTTGGCGACAATCAAATGGAATTTGGCCGAGATAAATGTGCCATTTACACATTTGTGCAAAGTAGACCAAAAAGAATGGACAACATAAAAATTAACCTAAATACAACAACGCAGGAATGAGAAAATGAAGCCTCATGCGAGGATTACAAGGAAATTATGTACAGGAGAAAGCCATTCGGCCCATCATGCCTGCACCACACCAATACCAGATTTTAATAAATCTGTCAATACCTCTTCCCTTTGTGTGCAGTCTTTTGGCTGCTACACTGGTACTCATTTCACCAAGCTCAGAAGGATGACAGGCTGAGTCAACGGCCTGGTGTTAATTCAGTGGCCCACAGGGCTTGAACTCAGGACCCTAGGATCCCAAGCCACCACCTTAACCACGAAGCCAACACCAGGTTGAAATTCCTCCTGCACACCTGTGGAATATACACCTGTGGAATAGGAGGCTGGCCACAATTAGAAATCTAAAAAAACTATCTCAGAACAAGGAAACTCCTCATGATCCACAAAATGTTCTATAAACACAGGGGCAATACCCCTGGACGCTCACCTGGTAGAATAATGACACTGAGGAGGAAATCAATGTGGGACAGAATTTCATCAAATGTACCAATGAACCAATGTTATAGGAAATCCCTTTTTATGAGGCACCCCCCCACCTTCCTGACAAATCCCCTTTGACCCCGATTTTAAAAATAAGTGTGAACAAACTTTGTACATCGGGGTGATGAAGGTTTGTGGTCAAGTTTCATCGGAAATTACATGTGTAGTTTTTGAGAAGAAAGCAAGTACCTATTTTTTTTGGGGGGGGGGGCCTCCGGGACCAATTATTTTAATGTCCTGAACAAACTTTGGTAACATACACGGTGATGAAGGTTGTGGTAAAGTTTCATAGAAATTGTATGCGTTAGTTGCAAGTATTTGTGGACGGATAGACAGACGGACGAGTTGCCATCCTGTAAGCTCCCTGGAACTACGTTGCAGGTGAGTTAACTAGGTGCATCCCGAAAATGTATCTGCCAAGAAACGAAGGAGGTGGGGGCCTGCTGGAACTCAAGCAGGAGGAATCCTATCCAGGTTCCACCTGATGACTTCATATTTGCTTTTTGCTTTGTTTCGGATTCCTTCTGATTACTCCAATGCAGGACTGCACCTATTTGGTCTTCCATTTGATTTGAATCGAATTTATTTTAATCCATTTCTGAATTCAATTGAATATTAATAAATGTCATGGGTCAGGGTCAGGTGTCCGATTAAAGCGGGGTTGCATCAAAGCGGGACGTCTTTGTACCCGGTCATCACTGCCAGCAGTTATAAAGTGGCAGTTCCAATTATGTCTCTTATTAATTACGTAACACACCGGTACACAAACACCCCACAAAACAAGTCCTGGCGAAGGTCTGCAATCTCTGATTGCTATTTTTCTTGTTTTTTTACTTGTCTTTTTTGCATTCATAACTATTGGCTCATGGAGGAGCTAAACGACAGAGGGCAGCAGGTACACAAACTGAGTGGGATCAAACTCTCAAAGGGGAACAGGGAGACAAAGACATCGCACAGGAGTGGATAGAATTATCGAGAGCAGAAGAGAGCACGGATGTGTATGCGAGAAAGTATGAGATGATGATGGGCAGAACCGAGCTGTAATGGGGAAATTACAAATTATTTTAATGACTGGAGGAAGAGGCATGAGAGAAAATATAGTCAGTTCCACAGACGAGAGAGTAGAGATCGATGAAAGAATATGAGTGAGAGAAGGTGAGTAAGAGAGGAACAGCTCAAAATATAAGAAAACACTAATTCTGTCTGAATGATGCACAGAAAGAGAGAGAAATGGTTTGTCGAAAATATAAATAGCCTTTTGTTTGGAAATATTGCACAACACTTTTGGTCAACACCTGACATGCTCACTCATACTTTCCGTTGCTTCTGCATACGTAACAAGAATGAGCTATCAGAGATTGCGGTCCCTCACCAGGACTTGTTTTGTGTGGTGTATTTTATATAGCAAATAAATGGAAAGATGTACTAAATGATAGGTCATTGATTGCAAATGCAAGGTTTAAATGGTCTAACCGTAAAGGTGTAAAGGTCAAAGGTCTGAAAAGTTGTAAAGGTCAAAAGGTATAAAGATCGAAAGGTCTGAAAAGGTCGAAATGGGTCTAAAAGGTCAAAATTGTCTCAGGGGTCGAAATGGTCTCGAGTGTTGAAAAAGTCCTAAAAGGTCGAAGGGGTCTAAAATAAAATAGGGTCAGAATTGTCTAAAAAGTGTCTAAAGGGTATTAAAAGGTCTGAAAGGTGTGAATGTCTAAAGGTCGAAATGTCCAAAAGGGTATAAAGAGTCTAAGGGGGACTTAAGGATCCAAAAGGGTCTAATGGGGTAGATAGGGTCTTAAGTGTCTTAGGCATCTCAAAGGTAGCGAGCTATCATGTGCAGCCTGTGGCTTCTGGTTGCATCATTTTCTGGGGACACGTGTTGCCAGTTAGTTAGGGTCCCGTCCCTGGTCTAATGGGTAATTAAATGTTCATGCGCTGTGTAGTTATTTTGATAGTTAGGGTTTTTTTTTTACACACCAACTACCGCCGACGACACCGGCATCCCTCACTTCCTTCCTTCTCCCCTCGCTCTGGCCGACGTCATGGTGGGCGGAGTTCAAGGAGGAGCCGCGCGCGGCCCTCGACCAATCAGCGTGCAAGAGTAGGTGACCGCCGGCCGGCCAATCAGATCCCGCAACAGGAGGAAAGGGCTCCGCGTGATTCACCACGACCCGGGCCAATCAAGGAGCTTGCCGCCCGTTTTGGCCAGTGGGAGAGACGAAGAGCGATTTGCGTGCCAAAACCAGCCAGTGAGAGAGGAGGGTCACGATGCGCTAAGCCCCCCCCGGAGGGGGCCGCGTTGGGTCTTCAGAGTTCTGGCAAGGAAGTGAACATCTGCGCACAAGGGAGTGGAGTGAAAAAGCGTCTGCGCACGGAGTGGTCGGGGCAATGGAGGGTCTTCTCCTGCCAGCTTTCGCCCTGCCGATTTGGTTTGCCTGGAGCCGGTCGTGAGGGCGTCTGGATCGTGCTGGGGGTCCAGCTCTGCCCCGAGGACCTGGTCCTTAAAGACCGCACGAGGCGGACAGGTCCGAGACAGGCCTCAATAAAGACCATTTTGGTCCGATTCTTTTGGGTGTATGCGTATGTGTGTTTGCGGCGCCAGTCTCTAAGTAGTGAATGGTATAAGTGCGTTTTACTTGTATATACGTGCATTTATTTTGATCGGTTTAACTCTGCTCTTGCGTGCTCCCCTCGTTCCCCAATTATTATTGTAAATAAGCATCCCCATTTGTGAAATGTATCCGCTCGTTCATGTCCTTTCCTCCATTGGCTTAGCATGCTGCATGTTGGGAAATTAGCCAGGCTGTTGCCGTTGTAAAGGGATATTTGGGACCGACGGACCTCGGCGATAAACTGCTCGGATCGCACACAGTTCGAGTACGCTAAGCGGCTCGTTCCGTACAGGTGTCGTCGAGGGTATGGAGACTCGGTAAATCGCCACGTGGTCTCTAGGTATTTTGAAAATTGGCGAATAACCCTGTACCACATGGCAGAAATATTGACGCTTCACGGTCCGATAAGGGACCCGTACTTTTCCGAAAAGGTACGATCTAAATTCCGGGTGATCGGTCGAGCCGACTCTGCTGCTCCATCTAGCAGTCGTGCACGCGGCCGATGCCCGGCCCCGCAACAATACAACCACTATGGTGGGGGAGGGGGGAGAAGGTGGGGATTAGATCTTTCTAAACATGTGATCGACATGTTTTATCCTGATGATAATTACACCACAGTTATGCAAACATATATTATGAAATAACTCCCCTGGGACATTTTTGTGACAATATGTATCATACTTTTTACTTGAGAGAATTGGTGCCGTCGAAGCAACTTCTTGGCAGAGATTATGCTAAATAGTTTTCCATTGGCTTCTCAACAATCAGTCAAGGCAGAAATTGGAAATTTGACGAAGGTGCCGGCGATAACTTGCTTACTCTTCATGGGATGTTTAACATCCACTAACTAATGCCAGCATAGGGAACGCCAAGTTTAACTTCCATCCGAGGGACACAGCATGCTCAATGATGCATCACCCTGCATGCGAGACACTCGGACGACAGATTGTATCTGGGTCAAGATTCAAACCCAGGCTAGACGGCTCACTGACTAGTGTACGTACCTACAAGCCACCCTGCTTGCCGAGGAGATCTTGTTCAACTTTATTGTTTAAATTTGTGCTTTGTTACCAAGATTGTGAAATTTAAATCCAGCTATCTTGTGATCTGCTTCGTTAGAAGTAGGGCAACCTATGTTAGAGATAAGCACGACAACACAAATGTTATGGCAACCTCACAAACATTCTTATTACCATGACAGAGCTCAGGTTTTCCCCAGAGACCTTGACATGACACTAATACAACATGAGACGAGCGATAGAATGTTTAATGAACTCACTTCTCCCATAACCTTGTGAGCTGCCAGCTTGCTATTTGACAGAAAACTTTATCTTGTGCCTGCAGGGTGGTGCACAGTGAGCACGTGAGGGACGCATCAGCTTTCTGATTTGTACAGGCGGACAAGTTGCAAGCGAAAGACAGACCAGCACTTGGGGAAAAAAAAAAATCAAAATTTCACATCGTGTCAAGGTCAAAATTCAGAGAACATTCCAGATTGACAAAGAATCATCGAAGTGCCACCCAAGCCTACGACACTACATAACCGATTAGGCGGCCAGGCCTTTGAGATTTCAGCAAAGTGGCATTTTATTTGAGAGATCTCAGCATGATGGAGGAAAAACGGGAAGGATTACAACTATATGCTTCAATCTTCAGAGTTTCTCATTACAGCATAGCTCAGGTCATTACCTGGAAAAATTCTTCTCCACCGAACACCTGTCTCAATATGTCTGTGTGTGTCCACGACCCGCACACTCAATTATTCTCTCTGTCGGTTCCCAATTCTGCTCCCGCTCCTGGTCAGGCTGGTTTTGGCACCTTGCCTACGATAGCTGCCACTATATCGATCTTGGCAGCACGGGCGAGCAATTTACAGAGTAAAATGGAACTGTCCATCAGAGAAAGCACATCACGCTGAGTGTGTCTCCATCTCACCTATCCTGTCCTCCTTGGAAGCTCAGATCGGTGCTCCGCTATTTGACAGCTTTCCGCGAACTTCGCAGTTTCATTTGCCCAGATTTTTGTCTACTCTTTGGTACCACCAGTTTTTATTACATGAAGTAATTGTATCAGATTTTTATTACGATGATACTACCTTCATAATTTGCTGAATTTTGCTTTTACTTTTCAGATTGGAGTCCATTTTGGGCAAAGGAATGATACTTAGATCCATCAGCTTACAAAGTATGTTTCGAATGTCAAACTGCAGACAGGACATCAAAGTCTGTTATCTAATCAGTCTCTCACTCAATTTTTTTTATTTTCACTCTGCAAAGCACACACACTTGACTTTCTTCAGCGAAGTGGAGAATTCATCTGAAACTCTCCTCTCTGCTGTTTAGTTTGGGTTTGAATCTCGACCCACAATCTGTCATCCCGGTGTTTCACAGGCAGGGTGATTCATCAGTGTGTGTGATGTCCCTCGGATCGACGTTAAACTTGGTGTCCCGTCTGTTGGCATGAGTCGGTGGATGTTGAAGATCCCACGGTGTCCTTCACGAAGAGTGGGTGACCTATCACCGGCAACCCGGCACCATGGCCAAATGTCAAATTCCTGCCCTAACTATTGCTGGGAAGGCAATGGCAAACAACCCAGTATGACCCTCGTCAACAAACTGCTTACCGAACCTGCCTTCGGGCAGAACACCAGGATCCTAAACGATAAAATTCATGGACTGGTGTTTGTGTCGGGATACTCCTCCTACAGTTCTGTACCAATTGCATCCAGACTTGCTACAGAGGATCAGCATGACCCCAATTAATGTATAGGGGTATTTTTTTTTAATCTTTGCCTGTGGTCTTGTGGGGTGAGGGAAGGGGGACGCAAATTTTCTATGTAAATGTGTATCGTGTAGCGCCGCCTCCAGGTGGGGGAGGGTATTACAAGTCCGCACCATTTACAGTACAGTGTTCCTGTCGCCACGTTTTCCAGTGCAGTGAGGTATTTTGAATTACAAGCAGTAGGTATGTTTTGCTTCATGCACGTAACCTAGGTTGTTATTTTTTTTTGCCTACACAGAGCTGTCAGTTTGCTTATACACCAAATAAAGATATGCATCAGAAGAACGTGTTGCATGCTTGGAACAAGATCACCCACAGGGCGGGTACTCTGCGAGTCTATACACAATGACTAGTGTGGATCGACTCGCTATGCTCACCTCACCACACATCGTCACAGTGGGACAAACATCTCCACATTATTAAAAACACCTCATTGCCACGTAACTGCTATGTCATTATGAACACCTCACCTCCTTGCAATTAAAAAGACCTCACCACACGTCGCTCGATAGACCGGCTCGTTTTCACTGAGGATAAGTACGTGAATTGCCGTGTTGTCATAATTTACACCAAGCAGAATTCAAACATTTATTTTGCAAATCTATTTATAATATTCGTGACATTACATTCTTATAAGCAGTTGAAGATTTAAGTTTGAAAAGTTTTTTTTTCTTCTAAAAATTAAAAATATATTTTTTTCCAAAAAAATACCCTTAGGACAAACACAAGGGAGAGGTGGGTTCAGCCCAGAAGTTTGGTACGATTTCACAAAAGTTTGAGTAGCTCAGTGACAACACAGGACAGGACAGAAACTGCACAGATATCTACACAAATATGTGCGTGTGTGTGTGTGTGTGTGTTTGTGTGTGTGTGTATAACTCGAAAACCATGAAACCATTGAGTGTTTGGGTTAATTAAAACACCCCTTTTGAAGATAATTAACAGCCTTATTTAATTATATCCTACATCAGGTGATCCTCAGCCACCTCGCTCTATATGGCGTCTTAAGGCGTTTCCTGGGTTACCTTTCTGGGGTCGAAAGCCGCCATGTTTTTTGACCTGCTCAACCATGCCTTGACTTGGAACAGGCCGCAATGATTTCTTAACAATAAAGTTTTGTTTTTTTCACTTTATTCACTCATATTATCGAATGCCTGTTCATCATATCTGTAAATTGCTGGATACATTGCAATGCTTATAAACACCCGGAGACTCCAGCGTTTGTGGCTTTATTTCATTTCCACACATGTGATAACCTCGATAATCTCTTAAAGTAAGCCGAATTACAAAATTTCAACTCGGCAGCAGTTCCGATGCTAAAGAAGTGTTCATTTGCCCAATTCGGACATTGCTTTGGTGTTTCCGGGTGCATAGTTTTATCGACGGCAATTGGCAATGTACATACCTATTTACTTTAAGCAAGCAAGGCTATGGTCCCTCCTTCTCCATATGAGGCGCCGCGAGGAGGAGCGATGTAAGGGACACATCGGCCATTTTGGAGT
>CM068954.1:123235424-123248893 GCA_035128595.1 Eptatretus atami | reverse complement strand
TTTGGGCCAGCACGCTCCCAACGCCCAGGGTGCCCTTCTCAAAATTCCTACACACAATGAGCCACACCTCAGTGTTCAGCCACCCCAGTGTTAATACACACACACACATATCAGTTTTATTTTCTCCACTTTTCCCTTCACCCTCCTTCAATCCCTCTGAACTCTACCCTCTGTTTCATGTCCTATAATATTAAAAATACAACAAAAAAACCTTTCCCCTCCTCATATTATACCCCACGAAACCACATGACCTCCTGGACCGACTCTTATTCCTCCTTCTTCAGCCAATCTATCATCTTCTACTTTTGCCGACCAATATTCACCATACACCTTCACGATTTTTTTCTTCAATCTTTCCTTTACCAAATCTTAAAAAAATTTTTTTTATTCTTTTAACCTCTCACGTTACACCTCCTGAAACCACGTGTTTCTCTACCCCCTTTTCTTCTTCCTGTAACTTTCATCAAACTACCAGCTTCCTTCTGTGTTTGCCGATCCAAATTCACCAAACGCCTATACGATTTTTCTTTAACCTTTCCTTTACCTAACCTTACTTAATCTTTATTAAAAAAATAGGAAGAAAAAAATGGTCTCTAAAAAAAGTCACAACTTCCTCTTTCACATGTGTGGTTCTCTGTATTGTATCACAATTCACTCCTCTTTTTCTTCTTCAAAAGGCTGTTTTCAATTCCACCTTTCCTTCATTCCATCATCCCATGTCTAAAAAGTCCCACTGTTACGACGTTTCTTTTCTCCATTCTCTTAATTCTCCTTTATTGCATTCCTCACGTAATGTCTTTAATGGCATTTTCGACTTAAAATTTTTAAAAACTCCCAGTTTGCAAAGTATGTTCGTGTTCCATCAACCGTCCTTTATTTCCAACTTCAGTGCCAATTCACCCCACCTCCTTAAATCTACTGCCTCCTAACTCCTCACATGTTATAATACCTCCTCCTTACCTTTCCCATCTTTCTCCACATCCTACCTCCTCTCTTAGCACCTCTTCACTGTCCTCTGCTTTACTATCAACTCCTCCTTTGGTGTCCCAAACTGTGTGGTGTTCAAACATTTATGGGCTCCATTATAACCGAACAGATATCTCACTCTCTCAATCAGTACACTCCTCATCACCACAAACATGCTCCTTCCTTCCTCTCATCATACCTCCCCTCTTCCCAACCCCTCAAATCTTGTACCTCCACCTGCCTGCTCCCTTCTTCACCATACCTCCACAAAGTCTCATTCTTACCCTCTCCTCACCTCTCCCATCGCCCTCCTGCACCTCGGCTGTGCCTGCTCCCATCATCCCCCTCCCTCTCAAAGCAACCTTCACACTCTTCCCCCTCCTAGATTCCCTCTCACCTTTCTCAAAAGCTTCCCCCTCATCCTTCTCCCTCAACTTTCCTCTCTCACCATTCTCCCTCCAATCGTCCCCTCAAAAAGTAGGCAATGGGTCCTGAGGTTTGAATGGAGGAGGTGGAGTGATGAGAGGGAAGAGAGATGGCAGGGGAAGGAGGTAGCATTGTGGATGTGAGGGGGCAACTTTCGTAAGGGGGAGTGAGGGGCGATTGGAGGGAGAATGGTGAGAGAGGAAAGTTGAGGGAGAAGGATGAGGGGGAAGCTTTTGAGAAAGGTGAGAGGGAATCTAGGAGGGGAAGAGTGTGAAGGTTGCTTTGAGAGGAGGGGGTGATGGAGCAGGCACAGCCGAGGTGCAGGAGGGCGATGGGAAGGTGAGGAGAGGGTAAGAATGAGACTTTGTGGAGGTATGGTGAAGAAGGGAGCAGGCAGGTGGAGTACAGATATTGAGGGGTTGGGAAGAGGGGAGGTATGATGAAGAGGAGGAAGAGCATGTTTGTGGTGATGAGGAGTGTACTGATTGAGAGAGTGAGATATCTGTTCGGTTATAATGGAGCCCATAAATGTTTGAACACCAACACAGTTTGGGACACCAAAGGAGGAGTTGATAGTAAAGCAGAGGACAGTGAAGAGGTGCTAAGAGAGGAGGTAGGATGTGGAGAAAGATGGAAAGGTAAGGAGGAGGTATTATAACATGTGAGGAGTTAGGAGGCAGTAGATTTAAGAGGTGGGGTGAATTGGCACTGAAGTTGGAAATAAAGGACGGTTGATGGAACACGAACATACTTTGCAAACTGGGAGTTTTTAAAAAATTTTAAGTCGAAAATGCCATTTAAAGACATTACGTGAGGAATGCAATAAAGGAGAATTAAGAGAATGGAGAAAAGAACGTCGTAACAGTGGACTTTTTAGACATGGGATGATGGAATGAAGGAAAGGTGGAATTGAAAACAGCCTTTTGAAGAAGAAAAAGAAGTGAATTGTGATACAATACAGAGAACCACACATGTGAAAGAGGAAGTTGTGACTTTTTTAGAGACCATTTTTTTCTTCCTATTTTTTAATAAAGATTAAGTAAGGTTAGGTAAAGGAAAGGTTAAAGAAAAATCGTATAGGCGTTTGGTGAATTTTGGATCGGCAAACACAGAAGGAAGCTGGTAGTTTGATGAAAGTTACAGGAAGAAGAAAAGGGGGTAGAGAAACACGTGGTTTCAGGAGGTGTAACGTGAGAGGTTAAAAGAATAAAAAAAATTTTTTAAGATTTGGTAAAGGAAAGATTGAAGAAAAAATCGTGAAGGTGTATGGTGAATATTAGGTCGGCAAAAGTAGAAGATGATAGAATTGGCTGAAGAAGGAGGAATAAGAGTCGGTCCAGGAGGTCATGTGGTTTCGTGGGGTATAATATGAGGAGGGGAAAGGTTTTTTTGTTGTATTTTAATATTATAGACATGAAACAGAGGGTAGAGTTCAGAGGGATTGAAGGAGGGTGAAGGAAAAGTGGAGAAAATAAACTGATATGTGTGTGTGTGTGTATTAAACACTGGGTGGCTGAACACTGAGGTTGTGGCTCATTGTGTGGTAGGAATTTTGAGAAGAGGGCACCCTGGGCGTTGGGAGCGTGCTGGCCAAAGTAGGCAATGGGTCCATGAGGTTTGAAGATTGGAGGAGGTGGAGTGATGAGAGGGAAGAGAGATGGCAGGGGAAGGAGGTAGCATGTGGATATCACTTATCAAGATGACAGTGATAAGGAAACAGCAGGAGAATAAGAAAACTCAAGCAGGAGATAAGGAGAAAATACAATAAACATGATTGAGCACCACAAACGGGGAGACGGGTAGGTCTCAAGGAAACCCCACATGAAAAGACGGCGAAAACTCAACAATTAGCACAAGTTTTAACATTAGACACAACTAAAAACACAGAGAAAACAAAATGACAGTAAAAATGCGCACAAAAACTACCGGAAAACTTTTCTTTGAGAAAGTCGGCAGAGACCCTGAAGAAGCAACTCAACTGTCCTCAAGAACCGGAACCAATTCTCGAACTGGGAAACCGGAACAGTCCACAGCTGCAACAATATCTAAGATACAGCATTCATTTGTTTTTTGCACTGCATTACCGTGTGATCAGATTTTTTTTCTCCATTTGGGAACCTCACTCTTTGGATAAGATGGCAGAGGCAAGAAATGGCTGAGAGGAAAAGGTGACATAATTGTCTGGAAAAATCTGGCTTCACTGAAACTCTTGAAATGCTTGATGAGAGAGAGACAGAGGACAGAGACAGTAGCAAAGAAGACCGAGTCATGCTGAAGCGACACCAGCACCAAGGCACAAGCGCCAAACCTGCAGCACACACGTAGCCTTTCAACTATGGACGCAATAATGAACCGCCTACTGGTTGTCGTTGAAATGAAAATAAAACTACATTTCGTTGGAAAACTAAAAAGCCATGTTATCCTCTTTTGCCACAATGTTCTTGTCATTATTGGAGTTTTAAAACTGAAGTCACAGTCATCCAGATTAGTATTGAGCGAAAGAAAAAATAATGTATTTACATGAGGGTCCCCACATTCACATTTATGTGTCCTGTATTCTGTATTCATATCTATTTCTGCTCAGATATAAGAGAAACAGTAAATACTTTTATTTGTGATGCATGATTGAAGTGAAAGATTTAATATTTGTTGTTGGTTCACTATCTAATTAGTTGAAGGGTTTTGATCAGTAAAGCTTGCTTAATTGTGTAATCATTCAATTTATACTGATTGTAAATGTTTTTTTTATAAATAACTAGTAGTTCAATAAAGTAGTTTATTTTTGTAAAAGTGCTGTCTGTTCTGCATCCTGCACCCATAGCCAGGGTGAACAGTTGAGCTTGTGCTAATAACATTTTCAATCACAATTGTAAGGCCTCATCACTCCCGGCATTTCTTTCGATTGAATCACGGTGGGAAGGACAATTGGAACTGCAGCACAGAATGCCTATGAGATAGTGAGTTGTATCTCCGGGATCCTGTCGAGTTCAAGCTCATGACAAGGCTCATGGAGGAGTGGAATAACAGGGGGCAAGGGTCAACAGACAGAAAGTCGGGCGAAAAGGAAACAGTTTGACAAGGATTTATGGAGGCACGTGCACCACAGTACGAGAGGGGCTGCAGGTACAATGGAGCCAGCGACAGTGTCTCAGGAGAGGTAGTAAAGGCCAGAGGTAGAAATGGGAGAGACAGGTGATAGTGGGCAGTGTACTTGAAGTCCTGTCGGGAAGAGTGAGATGCAATAGATGACAGTGCTACAGTTGAGAGAATCGGATAAACGAATGGAGGTGAGCTATTCAGCTGAGTTTAGGAGGGGAACAAGGGAAGGGTTTCTGGCACAAATGTGTGTGATTGGGAGAGGCAGTGGAATGAGGGCAGAGGGGAAAAGACCATAATGTAGTTTGGTAAAAGATCGAAAGCATCAAACCTACCTGTGTTGAGAAAGAAGCAAACCTGAGACTCAGTCTCCTGTTGCTAAATGCCAACAATATGGAGGACATTAGACACCATGGCTTCAAAGTTGGGGGCAAGAAGGGAAGCAGCCTAGTCATCCACAGTGGGGAACAATCTTCATGATGCTTCACACGAAGCCGTCGCCCTCTTTTTTTCGCCTGCTATGCCTCGCCCTCTTTTTCGCTGCTTGCCTCGCCCTTGTCTTTGCCTGTTTGCCTCGCCCTCTCCTTCACCTCTCTGCTCCGCCTTCTTCTTCACTGCTCCTCGTTGTTCTGCCCATTGCTGCATCCACCTCGGGGTTGGTGTGCGACAGACGTTCTTCTGGGACCAGTGCGGAGCACATGTTTCCACGAGCCCCAAGAAATGACTCAGCAGGAGATAATACACCGACTCTTGAGGTGGGAGGGGGGTACACGCTACACTCACAGACCTATGCACCACTAGGCTAGGAATCTTTTACCTCACACATCTTCTCTCCTCTCTCTCTTTCCACCCCTCTATCTCATCCTCTTGGACGCACAAAAGAGCATCCATTACAGATTCGCAATCACAGTTTTCCTTTGGCACGACACTGCCACCCCCCATATTGCACCACACCACACCTCCCACTCCCACACCTTAGACACCAGTATTTCTCCCTCCTTCCTCCCCCAAGCATACTGGGTTGCGTTTTGTCGGCCGACTGCACCAGGTATTGCGAGCCCATTCATCCTCATCTTCCCTCTTTCTTTCTGGCGATTCTAATCTTCTTCGGTTGTGTGTGTGTGTGCGTGCGTATGTGATGGCGCCTGTCGTCGCATAAGTTAAGATTGTAGAAGTTCTAACGGGACAAGTCTGCTCTGTGTCTGCTTTTGTAAATTGCTTTGCCTTTTTGTCGCACTCCACAAATTCCTTGCTATCCTCTGCTGTACATAATAATAAACCCCAGTCACTGTGCCACATACCTTTCCTCGCTTAAATGTAATAAATGCTTTTGTGTAGAAATGTTCCCAGCTCATTTTCATCTTTTCCTTCATTGGTCCAGCATGGTTCGTATCCTTGCCTAGCCAGGACGTTATCCCCCAACGATCTGTTTTCTAGCCGGTAGTCCTTGGGCAGTTACGCTCGGCTGCATCTGATCCGGAAAGGTGATCGGTTTGAACAAGGCGTACCGAGGGCGTGTCCCCCGGTAATTAGATCACGTGACCATTAGATAAATGATATTATTAGATGGAGGACCCTAAGTTGCGTGGTCGAGTTATTGGCGTTCACGATCGATTAGCGACCCGCCGCGTCACGGATTATTCGTGTGCGACGGCCTGTGATACTGGAGAGTCTGGTGGGAACCCGAGTAAGCTTCTACCAGAGGGTAGGGTAAACCCCCCCCCCCGTGGTCTTCTCGCCCCCGGGTTCCGCGACTATATATGTATACAAGCCGGTAGGCGACGAAGGATCCGCTAGGATCGAAGCGCTGGATACGATGCTTTTCATTCTGACCGATCCACCGACGAAGATTCATTGCCAAGACGTATTGGTTCACATACAATTGTTCCTCTGCCTGGCAAGATTTTTCCTATTGCGTATTTTGCCAACTGGCACTCCTCACAGGACTACCATTTGAAAAATAAAAACCTAAATTAAAAATCGGCTCAAGTAAAATTTCTAAATATCTCGAAGTGTTTAATTCGCGAAGTCTCGTTTCTCCACATTCAAACTGTAGGACAAGTATTGAAAATAGTGAACGTAGGTCGAGAAAAAGTATTTTTTCGAATTTTGCGTATTTCAGCCCGACACCCTTGGTGATCGAATCTGGGAAAATGCTGCGGTTCAATTTCGTAGTAGTTATTAAACTCTATCCATACACCGAATTTGAACGTTCCGCCGTCGACGGTTTCCGAAGTCAAGGTCACTTAACATATTCCCTGGTTCACCACCTTTCCGCATTCGGAGGGCTGCCATTTCGGAAAACTATGAGAGATAGAGGAACGTTATGTTTCGCGATAACTAGATGGGGATGCAAGGAATAGGCAGGAGTTGGTCGCGGTCGCTCTACCTATCATAGAAGCCGCGCTACGTCAGTTACCGTTTGGGTTCTTAAAACGCGCTTTTTTGGCCGCTGCATAGCAATGGGTGGTTGTCTTAGCAACGAACTCAACGCGCACACTCCCAGCCCATATGGCACCTGTTCGCCAAGTTTCATCGAAATCGATTTGCCGGTTTTGCTGTGGAGCCTCGCGTTGCAGACACACACACACACACACACACACACACACAACACACACAACACACACACCACACAGACGGAAAACCCGACAATAACGGATATCTAGCGAATCCCAATGAGTTTGTGGGTTCAAACATTCGTATGGAGGGAACGAATGATCGATGAACTCGGACTCGATCTTCCCTTCAAAAACACAAACAATCCATTAAAACGGCGTCAGGAAGCACAACATGTCGGGACGGAGTGAACGTCATATACCGGGTCCGGAATCTTCATCCGCGGTGAACCGACCATGGACCAGTCCGAGGAGAACCTCCTGGACAGACCCACGGGACCTGCGGTCTGAGGACGATCCCCCCAGACCAAGCACGTTTCCTCCATTCGAGCTGCCCGTGGATCCGCGCGGGGTGTTTGCCGTGTGTGGCTTCGTCCGAGAGATATCGGGTCGTCGTGCACCATCCGCCACTTGTAAGGTTCAGTGTGCCGAAGGACCGGACATTGTTGACGACGAGACGTTCCAAGAGAAACAAACCACGTGATCATGAACCTTGTTGAGTCACGGTTTCTCGTGTCGATTCGTCCACCAGACGGCGTGCTTTCCTTGGTTAACCTGAGGCGGTCCCTTCGGGTGGGTGCCTGGAATGTCCTATCCCTAAGAGAGGATGATCACCTGTCTCTGTTATCATCTGAGCTCAAGCGTTGGACATCGGTATTGCACACTCTCTGAGGTTCGGAGACCGGATTGCGGCGAGATAATGGTGGGTGGTTACACCTACTATTGGTCTGGTCGCTCTGATGGTTACCATACTCAAGGAGTTGCTGTAGCTGTGTCCAATAAGCTGACCCCAATGATAATTGAGGTAACACGCGTTCAACAAGCGTATTATGAGACTAAGGATTCGTCACTCCTTAGGTGTCATTTCCCTGGTCTCTGTCTATGCTCCGACTGAGGCGAGTGACCTCACCGTGAAGGACACATTCTACGCCACGCTCGAGTCTGTGGTTGATCAGTGCCCCAGACGAGATTACACTTCTAGTCTTGGGGATTTCAATGCATCGACTGGAACTGATAGGGATGGTTATGAGATGTGTGTTGGTCCCCATGGGTCAAGGAACTATGAATCAGAATAGCACCAAGTTCCTTGACTTTGCAAGAAGTCATGGACTTAGGGTGGCCGGTTCATGGTTTCAGCGCCCACAAGCTCATCGCTGGACTTGGTATTCCAACGCTGGCGTGTGGCAAAGGAAGATTGACCATGTCTCGTTGACGGTCGCTGGAGGATGATCCAGAACTGCAGGTTTCTACCGGAGTGCTCAGTTCTCAATACTGACCACCGGCTTGTTGTAGCAACTCTAAAGCTGCACCTTAAATCCTGGAGAATGGTACCATCCAGCCTAGGCTGGATGTTGGCAAGCTCAAGGATGAGAGAGTAGCTGAGGAGTTTGCGAACAGGCTGAGTGACATTTGGGTGTCCTGGGTGCTTTGGGGGGTCCTGAAGAGTTATGGATTACCTTCAAGACCACCGTCCTTGATGTTGCCGGTGGATGTCTTGGAACTCACCGCAGGGCAAAAGAAGATTTTTTTCTCTCTAGGGAAACTGGATACCATTGACCAGAGTCGCAGGGCCAGGCTGAATGGCAGAGCTGAGCTGTTCAGGGAGCTGAGGCGTAAAACTGTACGTGCACTAAGGGTGGACAGGGAGGCCTATGTGCGAGGAAATTCTGGTGAGGGGGCTAGGCATCACCTGTGGACAACAGGTGATTCTTCGTACCCGCTTACAGGGGAATTCGCGCATTGGTTCATTCCAAGCCCCATCCCTCGGAGCACTGCATGCTTAGAGCAGAGAGTGGTAGGCTCTTAACAGAGGAGTCTGAAGTGAAGGCCCGTGGGCCGGTTACTTTGAAGCGGTTGTTAACCAGTGCTGATCCACCAGCTGTCGAGTTGGACGTCAATGGTGTTACAATCCCTATTGCTGACCCTCCAATCCAATTGTGGTTCCACGCTTCGCTTGTGAAACACGGGCTGCGGTGCAAACCGGTTGAAACAGGGTAAAGCTCCAGGGATCTGTGGCAATCCATGCTGAACTTCTCAAGGCTGGTGGAAATGCTGCATCCGTGTCGTTGCATACAGTTTTTGTGCTCTCGCTGGGAACTTCAGGATCATCCCAACTGACTGGAAGAGGGGCCTTGTGGTTCCCACCTCTGGAAAGGGAGGTGATCGCCAAGAAACTGCAACAACTACCGAGGGGGTGGAGCTGCCTCTCATGCACAGGCAAAGGTCCTTTTGCTCAGATAATTATTGATCGGGTTTGGCCAACCAATCATGCTTGATCACCAAGTGTCCAGAAGCAGTCCAGGCTTTACACCCAAGAGAGGTCAACGATTGACCGTATCCTTGCTTCCTTCGTTCTCACCGAACGCAGACGAGAGTTTCGGCAGGGCTGCTTGCAAGCCTAGTGTTGATCCTCTGTAAGCGTTCGATTCAGTGAATCGGATGCCCTCTGGATGATTTCTTGGTCTTGTGTCGGGGTGCCACAAAACTGATCGATCTGATGTCTTGAAACTCTACTCTTGGTACATGAGAGTGCTGTGAAGTGTCGGTGTGGTTACCAATCTCTGGCTTATTTTCCAGTTGTTACTGGAGTTTGTCAGGAGGTGTGTACTTGCCCCCACACTTTTCAGCACTTGTATGGACTGGATTTCTAGGGAGGATATGTCAGGAAAGATCAAAGCATGGCGGTGCATCGTTTTGGGAATGTCAAGATCTCGGACCTGATTTTCGCAGAGTCGATGTAGTCATCTTTGCGGAGACTTTTAGATATCTTTTGGGGGCTTCTGAGGTGCTGAATGAGGAGTCGAGCGCATGGGATTACGGGTTTCTTGGGTCAAAACTAAGCATCCAGGCTTTCAATGACATCTTGGATGCTGCTGTCCTGTCTGCTGTCTGTTTGTGGTGAGGATGTTTGAGGTCGTGCGAGAGATTCACATTACCTGTGCAGTGATATCATAGTCTCTGCTGGCTTGTGAGTCAGAGGTCAATAGACGTCATGGGTCCGGGCCTGGGAGGAGTCATGAATTCAACTGGATCATGGGTGTGGGCGCTGCCAGTACCTGTGCGGGAGGATAAAGTCCGTCTTCAGGTCCTTGGTGAATTCCCAGTCTTGCTCTATGGATGCGAGATTTGGACTCTGGACCAAGGATCTGAGACGGAGACTATTCCTTTGGTACCAGGTCTCTTCGGAGAATCCTTGGCTATCGTCATCAGATTTTTGTTGTCAGAACGGCGGTTGCTGAGAGAGGACTCGGAATGAGATTTGTTTACCTGCATGGTCAAGGTGAGCTATCAGTTGCGGCTGTATGGACATGGTGGGCATCGTTTTTCCTGACGCTGATCCTGCTCACACAAGATTCTCTCAGCGAGGGAGTCTCCGTGAGTGGAGGAGGCCAATGGGCCGACCACGTTGCCTCGTGGTTGCAGCAGGGTTGACCGGCATCTCAAGGAGATGGGGGATGGGCCTGGCATCTGCCTGGGGGAAGGCCAGACGGAGGCCCCTGGAGTACCCCGGCGGAAAGTTGGACGCAGCGACGCGCTGTTTCTGGCACATGCCTCCCATACTGACGCTGAGGCTGATTCGCCAGCGTCAAATCACGTGACAGTTGCAAAATCATCGAACTAAACGTTTGGGTTCTTAAAACGTTGGTTTTTCGGCTCGCTAGCATAGCACGAGCGTGGTTACTTAAGCAAACGAAACTTGCAAACGCGCACACTCCCAGCATATATGCAACCTGTCGCCAAGTATTCATCGAAATGGGTTTGCTGGTTTGTGCCTGTGGAGCCTCGCGTTGCAGGACCAAACACAGGACGGAAACCCGACAATAACGGATTCTAGCGAATCCCAATATATATTATATATATATATATAATAAATATATATATAGTATATATATATATTGTTTTGAGATTGTGGAAAAAAAAAAAAAATATTTCACAAAACATCATACAGGTTCCCCCGAGATCAGTTATCTCGATAGTAGTTATTGTTTTCAGGTTTAGAAATCCCACCGATGTGTAAAGGAATTGTTCGTGTGCCGGGCTGTGAATCTTGAGGGTAGCCATTATGCTTTTGTCTATCTTTTATTTTAAAACATTCGCAACGCCATCATCTCCTACAACGGAACAGGACAAACAGCAACCGTCATCCCTTCAAACAAAAATGTCACCTTCTGCACCAACCGTCATTATGCGCCCCGGCGAATAGCCATGGCGCGAGCCATTAACCATATTCTGATCAACAGGAAGGCTTTCCAAACAAAACCACGTGGACGTCAACATGGGGTTTCCAGCGAGGCTTTCGAGGGGTGAGAGGTCGGAGGTGAAGAAGTGGGTGTAAGCCCCGGCCTCGGGTGAGAGTTCAAGGGGCGGCTCGCCTAGAACCTATAAAAGGGCGGAGCCTCGAGCGAGTTCGTAGCAGTCGCCGGGCGAGGAGAGCCAGTCGTTGCAGAAAGGGCGAGGAAGCCAGTATGGGAATGTCGAGTCGGCGAAGTTTGGAAGCGCAGTCGAGGTGCGAAGGCAGCCTAGTCCGTGGAGAGATCAGCGTCGCGGGAGGAGAGGGCTTCGCCAGGGAGTTGCCGGAGTCCTGCCCAGTTTGAGCCAGCTGCGCGTAGGAGTCCATAGCGAGTTTCGTCGAGCCCGGGCGAGGAGAGCCAGTCGGAGGCGCTTGGACGACGGAACGACGGGACAGCGGCGGAGCTTGCGTGCGTCCGGGATGGCGAACGGCCCTGGAAGGCGTCGACGATCGTCGCTGAGGTGGTGACGGGTCACGAAGAACATCAACTCTAAAAGAGCATAAGGACTCCGTTCACCCTAACCGAGGAGAACCAGGCAGGCCGCTCAAGCCGCTCGCACAACTGCTTAACCCACTCGGCCGCTTCAAAGCGACTGGGACGTGTTGCGACACGAGGGCCAGGAGAGAGACACCGACGGGCGCAAACCCGCAAGGACGTTCGAGCCGGCTCACCAGGGGCGGCCAGGTAACCTGTAGGTCTCTCGCGACCTTCGGTCATCAGGCTCCGGCTTCAAATAAAGGCTCACGGGCCCATTTCTTTTCTGGGTTGTTGTATGAAAGTCTGTTCTGTGGCGCCTTGTCTCTTGGTAATAAAATGACTGCGTTAGTGGCATGCTGTACATTAATGAATTATACATTCGGCTGTAGGCTTTTCTCGTGTCCATGTCCCCCTTCCCCATTGATTGCTTGTTTAATCAATAAATGGCCCATTGTTATTGAAATATAAACCTGCTCGTTGCGTCCCATTCCTCCCATGACTTCCCAGGTGCGTTTCCGGGAAATTAGCAGGTCTGTTAAAAGCCAATAAAAGTGGTCATTTGGTCGACGGACCGTTGGTGATCTCCGCTCGGGTCACGCACGGTGCAGGCACAGAACGGCTTCGCCCCGCTCAGGTCCGTTGAGGTTATAAATTCTGCGGTACTTCTGCTGCTTTTGGATAATTAAGGTATATCGAGATCGACGATTAACCCTGACCGCGTGGACAGAATCATTGGCAATTTAATGGTGCCGTTAAGGCACCTGTAGCAGGTTCCGGAGGTTGTCGCGGAAGCTACGACTGCAATTCCGGTTTTCGACGGACCGCGTCGACTTGCGTTGGGCGTAAGCCGTCGTGCGTGGGCAGAGCGAACGGCGAATTCATAATAATATATATATAATATTTATATATATCCTTTATCACAATGTATGAACAAAAATAGCGGGCAATGTATATATCTATATACAGGATATAAATGCTTACATGCATTGGCGCATTATGGGGTTAGAAACCACGGCCAGGGAACAGAAATGGGTGCAAGGGTGCATGAGCTTTGGATTGCTCCTGGTAAAGTTGCAAGCCAATGACGACATCGGCAAGAGAAAATGCACTGAGCACGGAAGCATTCCAATCGCACACAGGATGAGTGAGTGTATGGTGGCAAAGTGGAGCTATCCATTGCTGTGGCACAGAGTGGGGGTGTGAGCAATGTTACGATCGCTGCACATGTTGATGAGGAGCCAGAGATTGTGTCTAGGAGCCAGAAGAGAATGTTCAAAGACCAGAGGATGCTTATCAAGCCTTTAGGCCATGGACCGTTGGTGCATTGAAGCTTTTGAGGGCCAAGTCCATACATGGTTCTGTGCAACCCATAATCCATGGCTGGATCTGGTACACACTTTCCATTTTTGAGTGAGTTTAGGCATTTGGGAGCAAATCGTTGCTTTCTGTTCAGTGGCCCCCAGAAACTGTGAATTGAACTTTATTCTATTCCGCTCCACGTTTCTCCCTCATCCCTGCAAATGATCTTGTGGCCAGAACAACTTTGAAACTTTCTCTCGATGGAAAGAGACGAAAGCCGAAAGAAGTGAATCTTCAA
>CM068954.1:123205215-123217990 GCA_035128595.1 Eptatretus atami | reverse complement strand
GGACTGTGGAAAGATCCTTGAGCCAGTTGCACAGTATGGAATTCCTGATGAGCATGAGCGTATTGAAATAGAAGCCATATCAGAGTCTGCACGGAAATACATCTTCGCACTATATGCGGGGATGTCAAATTTCCGCCGAAAGGCGGAAATCCGACTTTTTCATTGCGCAAGTTGGGTCCTGAGAGATGATAACGAACTCTTATTCCTCCTTCTTCAGCCAATCTATCATCTTCTACTTTTGCCGCCCAATATTCACCATACACCTTCACGATTTTTCTTCAATCTTTCCTTTACCAATCTTAAAAAATTTTTTTTATTCTTTTAACCTCTCACGTTACACCTCCTGAAACCAGTGTTTCTCTACCCCCTTTCTTCTTCCTGTAACTTTCATCAAACTACCAGCTTCCTTCGTGTTGCCGATCCAATTCACAAACGCCTATACGATTTTCTTTAACCTTTCCTTTACCTACTTACTTAATCTTTATTAAAAAATAGGAAGAAAAAATGGTCTCTAAAAAAAGTCACAACTTCCTCTTTCACATGTGTGGTTCTCTGTATTGTATCACAATTCACTCTCTTTTTCTTCTTCAAAAGGCTGTTTTCAATTCCACCTTTCCTTCATTCCATCATCCCATGTTAAAAAGTCCCACTGTTACGACGTTTCTTTTCTCCATTCTCTTAATTCTCCTTTATTGCATTCCTCACGTAATGTCTTAATGGATTTTCGACTTAAAATTTTAAAAACTCCAGTTTGCAAAGTATGTTCGTGTTCCATCAACCGTCCTTTATTTCCAACTTCAGTGCCAATTCACCCCACCTCCTTAAATCTACTGCCTCCTAACTCCTCACATGTTATAATACCTCCTCTTACCTTTCCCATCTTTCTCCACATCCTACCTCCTCTCTAGCACCTCTTCACTGTCCTCTGCTGTTACTATCAACTCCTCCTTTGGTGTCCCAAACTGTGTGGTGTTCAAACATTTATGGCTCCATTATAACCGAACAGATTCTCACTCTCTCAATCAGTACACTCTCATCACCACAAACATGCTCCTTCCTTCCTCTCATCATACCTCCTCTTCCAACCCTCAAATCTTGTACTCCACCTGCCTGCTCCCTTCTTCACCATACCTCCACAAAGTCTCATTCTTACCCTCTCCACCTCTCCCATCGCCCTCCTGCACCTCGGCTGTGCTGCTCCATCATCCCCCTCCCTCTCAAAGCAACCTTCACATCTTCCCCCTCCTAGATTCCCTCTCACCTTTCTCAAAAGCTTCCCCTCATCTTCTCCCTCAACTTTCCTCTCTCACCATTCTCCCTCCAATCGTCCCTCACTCCCCCCTTACGAAAGTTGCCCCCCTCACATCCACAATGCTACTCCTTCCCCTGCCATCTCTCTTCCCTCTCATCACTCCACCTCCTCCAATCTTCAAACCTCAGGACCCATGCCTACTTTGGGCCAGCACGCTCCCAACGCCCAGGTGCCCTTCTCAAATTCCTACACACAATGAGCCACACCTCCAGACTCAACAAACTCTTGCATCTTTGCAAAATCAAAACTTTTCTACTACCAACAGCAACACCAGAAGCATCCATGTTCCAAAACATCTGAATCCCACTGTCTATCATTACAAAAGCTAGGATTCTCTCCCAGAGGGGCGTGTGCCTCCTCTTCTTCACCCGAATTCCAACCTCTTCAATTTAGCTCTTTACAATTTCCAATTCTCTTCTGTTACAGTGAAAAATGTACCAGCATTGCACAATGAGATGGTGAAATATTTGCCCATTGTTCACGTGAAAATTGCTCTAGTTCTGCCAAGCTGATGGGGATCATTGATAGACTGCAATCTTCAAGTCTCGCCACAAATGTTAAATTGGGTTCAAGTCAGGACTTTGACTGGCAACTCGAGAATATTTATTTTCTTCTTATTAAGCCACCCCAGTATGGCTTTAGCTTTGTGCTTCGGATCACTGTCCTGCTGAATGTGAATCTCCTACCCAGTTTCAGATTCATGGCTGACTCGAGCAGGTTTTCATCAAGGTTTCTCATGTACTTTGTACTGTCCATTGTCCCTTATTCTGACAAGCTTGCCACTCCCTGCTGATGAAAAACAGCTCCATAACATGATGTTGCCACAACCATGTTTGACAGTAGGGATGGTGTTGACGGGTAATGTACAGTGCTAGCTAGGCTTGCGCCAGACTTAACACTTTGAATTGAGACCAAAAAGTTAAATTTTTGTCTCGTCTGACCATAAAACATTTGTCCACATGCCTGCAGTATCATTAAGATGCTTTTTCACAACTCCATATCAGCTTTTCGACACGTCCTTTTCAGTTATGACTTCGTTATTGGCACCTGTCCATTGAAGCCAGCTCCTCCCATTCTCACCATTGGCCTTACTCGGCTGGTGGGCGGGGCGAATATCCTCTTCAGCCTTTTACCAGAATGTATCGCAAGCAACAGGTCGTGGAGAGGTCCAGAAAGAACTCGAAGCCTGGCAACCTTCCTGACACTGTGCAAGCACATATTTAGAAGAAAGAATAAAGATAAGGCCATGAAATAAGGGTCATATGGGATGTTGTTTTTCACACACACACACACACACACACACACACACACCACAACACACACACACACACACACCACACACACACACACACACACGTCTGCTGTTTCTAGCTGTACAAATTAGTCAGCATATCTAAAATGACATTTATTACTTCACATGAACACCACTAAACACTCAATATGGGAATATCTATGCATATTAAGCATTTATTAACCTCTAGGAATCATTTCTGCAACAATATGTACATATACAGTGTATAATAGATATACAGTATCTTTAAAAAGAAATATATATATATATATATATATATATATATATATATATATGTAATGGCAGTTTTTTTTTTTTACAATACTCGGCCTGGAGCTTTTTGTATGCAAAATAACAGTGATAGCATTGGCAAGCACAGGTTAATGAACACTAGTTAGTGACAGAGGCCGCCACAGTCACGCGACGCTATCGATGCGCTCAAATAAGACTCTCTGTGAAAGCAATCTATATGCAAAAAGCATATTACAAGCTTCGACGCCCCCCCCCCTCACCAAAAAATGTTAATACATTTTTTCATTCCATTTAAACTTGTCAAAGCAGAAGCGAAATTTCAGCTCGATTGCTCTCCTCACCCGTGAAGCGTGTGCCGAACTGTTTTCTAAATTCACACTTTCCACATTGGCTGAAAATGATTCTTATGAGAACAGATGGCTTGGTTAAAAGTGTAATCTGCTTTTGCTGCACATGTGCCCATGAAAAATAAGGTGTCATACTCGAAAGTGATACTTTCATGGATTTTTTCTTTGAAATATATATTTATATACATGTTTTTATACAAGTAAATATGTGTGTATAATATATATATATACATACATATATATATACATATATATATATTTTACACAGATGATATACATACATACATATATATATAATATATATATATATATATATAATAATATATACATATACACAGATGACATACATACATTATATAATATATACATATACACAGATGATATACATACATACATATATATCTATATACATATACAGACAGAGGCATGACAGTAATTGTCCAGGATTTTGACATTGGTTGAAAGATTCCTCAAAACAGGTGTACTGCAATGTTGCTTCTGAATCTGTGGAAAAGGGACAGCTGCTGCTTCATTTGGGTGTAAAAACAGACAGGCACAAATTAAACATTATATAAGCAATATGATTCATTCTCCGTTGCATCTGTGCAGTATTAAACTGCATTGCCTCGAGTGGCTTTCAACCCTAGCGAGAGGCAGACAAAGCGCCTCACATAGGAATCAAAAGCCATACAAGGCAGAGCAGATATCTGGCAGTCGGTTGTCTTTGTCTTCACTTCTGATTCCCAACTATTTTGGAAGACAAGGAACTTGAACACAAGAGGAGGCCATTTGGCTCATCAAGCCGACACTACATCCGCACCATGTTAATTCAATTTAACAGTTTATCAACTTTAATTATTTGGGTGTGGGGTGGAGGAGTGGGGATGAGAGCAGTTTGGCATGCATACAGACATCACCAGGGTGTTTATATATAGATATAGTATGACAAAAATTTATTATTATCATCACAAGCTTGGTGTTGGCTTAACAGTTAAGGTGGCTGGCTTAAGATCTTTAGAGTCTTGAGTTCAATCTCCCGTTGTGTCGTAAAACACCTGGTGGGTTGACTCAGCCTGTCATCCTTCTGAGGTTGTGCAAAATGGTACCATCTTACTGGAAACAGGAGACTACATTATTGTTATAGCTGTGCTCCCAGCATGATGCAAATAGCAGCCGTCAGCTGCATAAAAAATGTTTAATTGTTTGTTATATTAAGTAATACTTTTTTTTGGGGGGGGGGTGTTTTCTCATTGAAAGACCCTTGCCTTACTACCGTCTTACTTCTCCTCTTCTTTAGTTTTATGCAGTAACTCCTGGCCTGTCACTGTCCATTCTGCTTAAAAACCATTCTGCACTTATTTTGTCAATATCCTCCATCATATCAACATCTCCATCAATATAAAAAGTATATTATATTAGAAAAATATTCTAATATTAAAGTCTGCCTCATTGAGCCACTCGTCATTACTTAGTCGAGCTCGTCCAGGAATCGATCTAGTTGCTGTGCACTGAACCCTCTGAATGGCAGCTATCTCCTCCATCAGATGTCGCCTCCAAAAATGTACATGGTATTCTCGAGGATGCCTGACTCAGTGTTAAAATCAACTTTTGATTTGTAATTTACTGTACAACATTGCAAATAATTATTTTAAGTATATGAAGCTCAGAGAGGTTAGGTAAGAATGAGAGTGATGGATAGACTTGCTGCTGGATATGGCAATTTGCATCGCTTTCTTTGCAAGCAGCTGGAAGCTGTGGTATTAAAATGAGGACAAGTATTGTTACGTTGGACAGCGGTACGTATTATAGTAGGGGTGCCAAGGTGCAGAAATGTGCTTAAAAAGAGATTGAGGTAGTCATGAAAGAACATACTTTTGTCCGAGAATGTTTTTTGGTAGATTGGACCTTGGCGCACATGACTGGGGTGGCCTGCTCGGCCACTCTCTTGCGAAAGTGCTCATCTGGCTCGATTTATCATGTGTCACATGACGAAATTCGGCCCAAAAATTAGGGGTAGGGAATGGAATTCATTATTTGAACATGTTCTATTGTTGTTTACCACGTTTTAGGTATCGAAGAGAAGGGTTTGGGCTGGGCTACAATTGGTAGGAGAAACATTTTGATGGGGTCACTGATGCAGGTTGAGGGGTCAAAAGGTCACGCTCGAAGGGTCAGGTGAAAATCTAGGGGCCGTGGGTATAAATGGAACTACTGTACCCAAACAATAAATATAAATGAATGACACAAACACAAATTTAAGAGTACTATATACAAAGTTTTTGATAATCAAGCCATATTAGGTGGATACAAGAGAATTTAAGAATTAACCCCTTTTGTCTATGAGCAGAATCGCAAAATGGCAAAAGTCGGCTTTTTCTATAAAAGTTATTATTCGCTAATTACTTGACCAAAACATGACTAGACATTGTCAGAAGGTATCAATTGATCAATTTCAACCTATTTTACCATTTACTTTGGCTAAAGGTAAGTTTTATGCCTACAATATCATTTTAACCCAAGTGAGAATTTGCTGTCCAATGAGACACCATACTTTTTAAAACAAAGAGCTCTTCATTAATTGGAGGTGTAAAATTGATCTCCTCATGACCTTCAGCATGCAACAGGAAAATTCAGAAGGATTTTAATCCATCATATCCAATAACATCATCAAAATGATATTGAACTGATGATACATAATAATAGAGGAAGTTTAAGGTAATTAGTTTAACAAGACAAACACCATGAATCTTGAGTTAGATGATCAGAATCTTGAGTTAGATGACAGATTAGGGATGTTGGGCCTTCAAGCGTGTCATCTCTTACTTTGAACTTGAAGCCAAGTCAACCAAACACCCAAGGGCCTTGCAAACTCTGATCATGTAGCCTAAGGCATGTAAGGAGATTATGCAGCTGGCCTAGAAATGTAAAGTAGAAATTGAAGTCATGTAATCATAGATTTGCTGTGCTAATTGTAGACTACATCTGGGCTTCATGAATCATGTTTTTTCATGAAATCTCGCGAAGCTCATTAGGACAGAGGCATTCAGTTGATTGTTTATCTGAAAAAAATGTCTACTCTTGCCATGTCTGATGTTAATTGTAATATCATTGTTATGTTACTAGTAGTAGGCCTATATATGTTATCATGCTCTGTAAATAAATGGGTATAATGGAATAAAATTTTGAATTGTTGACTCCCCCCCCGCCCCGTAATGCTGTCTGTTGAAATGTAAGTCTAACTGGCTATGATTATAATCTTGATATTCTATCACCATTGGAATTCACCAAAATGTGACACATTGCACTTTGCCTTTCAGCCTCAAGTTAGATCATTCAAAGTCTACCAATGGCAGAACTCACTGAGCTACAGTTGGGGAAAAAAGGAAGAGTCCATCATTTCCCAAACTGACTTTGGTTGCTGCATAATTGTCAGAAGACGATTACGGACCCTTTGCAGCAAGTAACTGACAATGGATACGCCACGCTGTTGTATGCAGTGACACATCGCAATGATGACATTGCTGACCGTCTCCGAGATGATGTCATTTGCAGAGATACATTTCTTGAGAAACAGCCGAAATATCACCGAAGATCGCGCAATACGTACACGAACGTTCGTTGAAAAGGTGAAAAAGAATCAACACTTCAGCAAACGAAACAACTGTACATTGAAGAGAGTTCTGTCGTCCGCAACCTGCTTTGCTGAAAGCCTAGGACATAAAGAGAAAGCTGACGCCTTTTCACATGAGTGGGCAGAATATCCCAGTTCACTTTTCACACCAGACGAGCTACATCCATCGGGTTTCTCACTGAGAAAGGGCAACAAGTCTGATTATGCAAATGCTTAAGGCCACGATTGGATCTCAATGGAAGGAACTTGAGCAACGTCAAATGTAGAGTCAGGGACAGGCTATTTCATTGACCTTATGGCCTTCGTTCAGCGCTATCAGGAACTTGGGAGCACTACATTCGAAGAGCTATCAGCAAAGTACCTTGAAAAGATCTTGCGTCTTAGACAAAGGATTGTCAGATTGTCCATGTTGTTGGTGATCGCTATGATGTCATCTCAGAAAAGCTTGAAGATTGAGGAGAGAATGCGAAGAAGCAAAACGGCAAAGAAGACGAAAACCTTCATCCCTCATGAACACTACAGCTCCATCATGGAAGGGTTTTGTCTCAAACCACGAAAATAAGGAACATCTCCAACAGTACCTTTCAACGACATGGATGACAAATCACCAGGGAATACCAGTGGGATGCACCTTGATACTGGGAGGCATGACTCGGGACAAGCCATGATGTTGACAAATCATGTGACGTCGGAACTTGACTGCTTGGGATGTGATGAACACGAGGAGGCTGATACAGAATCTTTGGTCACATTGCATACTCAGCAAAGAACAAGGATGCAAGAGGGTAGTCATCCAAGCCACAGACACAGATATCTTGATGATGGGCATCTACCATGTTTCGAGGGTACAAGGCTTAGAGGAACTCTGGATGCAGAAGCAGAATGTCTTTATTCCATGCCATGTTATTTCCAGATTTCTGACAAGCAATTATACAAATACCACAAGTTCGTCTTTACTCTCGCATATGCAATCACCGGCTGTGACACAGCCAGCTACATTTTCCATTGTGGAAAAAAACGTGCATTGAAAGTGGCATTGGACTGTGGAAAGATCCTTGAGCCAGTTGCACAGTATGGAATTCCTGATGAGCATGAGCGTATTGAAATAGAAGCCATATCAGAGTCTGCACGGAAATACATCTTCGCACTATATGCGGGGATGTCAAATTTCCGCCGAAAGGCGGAAATCCGACTTTTTCATTGCGCAAGTTGGGTCCTGTGATTCGTTCAGATTTGCAATAAAAATCATGGGGGGGGGGTAGGGGTCTTCTCTATCCAGGGTAGGGGCAAAGACTATGGGAAGCTCAGTCAAAAACTCAGAAAGTTCGCTGAACAAGCCGCTGGCGAAACGCGGCATCCGCGGCCTCCCGGTCCAGACGAGACGCATGCCATACGGCTGTCTGAGAATCGTTAATTTATGCGCTAAACTTCCCGCGCTCTATCAGGGTCCAATTTCACGGCGATAAAACCAGCATCGAGGTTGCTACGCGACATCCCGCCAATCTTTTATGAATGAACTCATTCACTACAGCTCGTACCTAGACCATATAGGAACAGCATGACCTGATCATTCGAGTATCACGTGGCCGTGTGAGTACCGTGATTGGTTAGAAGATTTTGCCATCCCATAATAGTAGGCTCTTAGTTTCGTTTTGTACTATTCATGGCAGTGCATGGTATTGTGATTTAAATCGTCATGTCTGCATATCAACGACCTGATATCGTTGAACGCAACCCTGCATTAGAATCGGAAGCTAATCGTGTTGATAAGGAAGCCGGTTTAAAGAACCGTTGGCGATGGGACTGGCTGGGAAAAAGGCCGATGACGGCGAGATCGTGGGGACGTTCGTGAGGAAACTCAAGACTGCTGGCCGTGCTGTTTGTATTATCTGCAACTCCGAGTTGGCTTACGGCAGTCGGGGATCGGTCGTTTTAACAAAGCATGCCACCACCGGCAACATGTGAAGGCTGCCAAGGCAGTGAAAGGAAATTATCGTATTCCAGGTAAGCCCCCTCCCCGGCCCAAAAGCCTATCATAACCCCTATATCATAACGCCCACGGCCTTTGGCGCCTTAGAACACGTGCTCGAGTGCAGCGCCATTACGTACGGCAAAAATATAAACTAACATTAACCAAACGATCTTTGCGGACGCCTGCACGTGGGCATGGTGGACCATCTGTGTTTTGGTCTTGTTCCCAGTGCCTAGCTAGGCCCCTTTTTGGCCTGGTCTGCTCAGAGGTCAAGGTTAAAGGTCAAATTGGGGTGAACTCTTGATAATTTATCATAAATGCAATTTTATATTGGCTATCAAATGAAAGTGGTTTGGGGTCAATTCCTTCACAAATAACAGAGATATTTCAATTTTGAATGTTCAGAATAAATGGAAAATCTGAAGAAATTGCTGCACGAAATTGTCAATAACTCCTTAATCGCTTGACTTTCAAAAACATTCATATTTCCTTGGAAAATGAATGTTTGAATTTCGAATTGCCATGACACCAGTTGGGTAAACTTCTCTGGTGCCGTCATGACTATTTTATGTCCTCTTTCAGGTTCAATGCCGGTTACAGCTGCTAACAACGAGACCATCACTAAAACGGTTGCACCAGTCCAGGATCGAGTTACAACAGCTGAAGCATTGGTGTGTGGATTCGTCTGTGAAAATTCATTGCCATTTACTCTGGTGCCAAAAGTGATCGAATTATCAAAAACTTTAGCTAAAGACCCAAAGGCTCTTGACTATTATCATGAATCGTGTGTCTGCCTCGTACAAGAAGAGCATGGATTGGCAAAGACACTGGAGGAAGAGACTCTGCAGCAGTTGAGAACGTGCTTTTTCTCGCTGAACATTGATGAGTCTACCTCTGAGAGTCTCAAAAGGATTCTTGCGATTCTCGTGAGTTACTTCTGCGAAACTACCAAAACGGTTGTGGTGAAACATCTGGCATCTATTGATGTAGTCAACATGGATAGTAAATCTCTACATGATGAGATTGTTGCATTGTTTGAGGCAAAGGACATTCCATTTACCAACTGATGTCTATGCTCTTGGATTCATGCAACGTCATGCGTGGCTCCAAGACTGGCTTTGAAACTCGCATCCGTGGAGAGAATGCCCCACACTTGTTAGACATTGATGGTGACACCTGCCACCATGCACATAATGCTGCAAAGGTATTCTGCAAACCATTTGGTGGTTGGTGTGAGTCATTATTCACATTACTTCACAATGATATGAAATGGTCTGTTGATCTGAGAGAACTGTATCAGGAGGTGGGTACTCTCGTTGATGTCCAATTAAACATGCCTGAACGATTCATCAGCCATCGCTGGCTATCGGCCTACGACTTGAGTGTGGATACTGTGCGTCAGCTTGATGCCCTCACAGTTTTCTACTATGGCTTCTTACCCAAGGCACATCGCCCTCAATATCAAGCACTGTTGGCTGAAATCTATCACAGGAAATTGGTGACTGAAACTGCACAGGCCAGAATCCGAGAAATACATTCCACTCTTGAGAAGAAGAATATGACCGAAGATGGAAAGAAACGCAAACAGAACATCTTGGATCGTTTGTTCTATGTGAGAAAAAAGATGCGCCTCATCTTGGAGGTTTATGTTCGCAGTGTTACCTCTCCTCAAGAAGTATGTAGTGCTGTTCCAAACAAGGTCTCCCATGATTCACAAAATCCATGACGAGATCTGTAGTCTTCTGAAGGAGTTCCTAGCCTGCTATGTGAAGCCCCAGGTGATTAATGATCTGTCCTACAGAAGGCTACAATCACTGCAAGTTGGCCCGGGAATGCCCAAAACTTGTTGAATGTTGAAGATATGTTCATGGGAAAGCAAAGTCCATCTTGAACTGTCTACATCCATCCAACACGACTGTCAAGGACTTCAAAACCAATCTGAAGGAAGCCTTTAGCACATGTGGGATGTACCTCTTGAAGAAGATGCCGATACTGAATCCCATTCTCCGTGCAGCATCAGCTATTGACCAACCTGTAGAGGCCATGATGTGACTGTGAAGCTTATGTTGCGACTTCCAGACTTGATGACCAATGTCTTGAATGAGGAAGAGAAGGTTGCCTATGACCTTGAGGTACGACAGTACCATGTAGATGCAAACTTGGCTGCCCCAGAAGATGGATGGCGAATTGATGAGTGGTGGGCAAACCAGGTCTTCAACAAGGACAAGTATACCTCGCTAAGTAAACTTGTGAAGGCACTTCTGTCTTGCTTCCATGGACCCCAAGTTGAAGGATCCTTCAATGTCATGGGAGACGTTATATCATCCAAAACAGCAAGAGTTGCACCGGAGACATACAGTGCTATTCAGACTGTAAAATATTCACTGAGGGCATCTGGAAAGTCAGCAGTGGAATACTTTAAGAGGGATGACCAAAGTTTGATCCGGTTAATGTTACTCTGGTCAAAAACATGCGCACAGCCTACAAGGTGGAAAAAGAGGCTCAGTTGAAAAGAGACAAGGAGAGAAAAAGAGACTGGAAGCTATGGCTCTGAGTCAGAGAACCACACTAGTGCCACTAAGAGGAAGGCGAAAGAACTTAGTATGCTGGCAGCAAAGACTGCTAGACTTGCCCATCAGAAGAATCTGATGAGGAAGTAGCCTGTCTTGTCTCGGATGTGTTTCTTGTTTCTGTCACAAATGCTGTTCCCTTTTAAATCTGGTTTGACTGTGACTACTTACTAGTAAATACTTGTTTATCGACTCTAGACATTGGGCTCTAAAACATTGTGATTGTTACGGAAACCAATTTCAGGAGGAGTTATGCTGCTGACTGCTTTGATATTGCAGGACTGATTTGTCTGACAAACATGACAAAAACAGACTTAAGTTGAAGGTTTTATTTTGATTTAGAGTGAGTATAGGAACCCAATAAAAATCATTTTTTGGATGCTTCAAATCAATCCAAAGCTATCTTAGAATTAGAAAATTTTCTGGACGAGGGGGATACACCCCTTCGTGCCCCCCTCGGGCTTCGCCCTCACTTCAGACTTTTTCTATATTCTGTTGACATCCCTGTATATGGGAAAAAGGACTTCTCTGGATCTATGGATGAGCTACGATGTCATCTGTTTCAAATAAAGAAATCTGACCTCCGATCATTGCCACCGACCAGCGACGCATTTCAATTTCACATCATGAGGGCTCTGTACCAAATGTTACTTTGGAAACGTGCCACGCTGTCAAATCCGTTGCTGCCGGATCCTACAGACTTTGGTAGGAATACCAAGAAAGGATACCTGCTGGCTACTCTATTGACAAAGCCATCCAAACCAGGCCTTCTCTCAACAAGATGCAAATGCCGCAAAGACAAATGCAGATCACATTGCCCTTGCTGAAAGGCCAAAGTGTCGTGCACCATGGCTTGTAACTGCTGTGGGGATCCACTGATGTGCACGCTTATGGAAGAGAAGAATGAAGATATTCTATGAACATGAACATATTGCTCTAGATCCATGATTCATCATCAGTCATCATCATCGACATCAGCTGATCAGTCAACCTAATTAATACATTGTACATGTACTCTCATCAGTATGTTTACTGATTTTAGCCAAAAGTGATTGAATTAGTGTTACTATAAATGGTATCCCATTCTTTCAATAATTGTCTTTGAGTACTGGTTGGGAAAGGTGTACAATGGTGTATACCGATATTGAAAATAATGCTGAAAATGTGTTGAATTTTACAGAAAATACTGATAATGTGAACGAGTGATCTGACTGGCAATTGTAGGGTGGACAGCTCAGACGTCGTAGCTAAAATAGCTAGTTCACAAGCTGGTTTATAAGTCTATTAAACCACATGTCTAAACAGCTTTCAGTGTTATGCACTGCCAAGGGCTTGGGTTGAATTTTTTCATTACTCTAAAGCAAGGAGGTCGAAACTAGTAAACGTACCCAAAGGGGCTT
>CM068954.1:123178933-123195979 GCA_035128595.1 Eptatretus atami | reverse complement strand
GTGGTAATTTACTTGAGTTTCCATTATGCGGGCACGGCCAACATCTGATGACTTAGACGAAGTGACGACTTAGAGATGACGACTTACAGAGGGATGACCCTTTATTCAAAGGGATTTAACATGAGATAAATTCGGGACTTTTTGACGCTGCCGACTTAGGCGAAGTGACGAGTTACACGCTGCCGACTTACGCCTAGTCTACTGTATATATTTATATATATATATATATATATATATCTCTGTCTCGGCACTCACTGACTGATATTAAAGATCAGTACCTTCTGGGTGATGCAGAAACTGAAATTTTGCGTGCCGATAGACATCAAAACTGGTGCACCAGAAAAAATTTTACAAAATCGTCGGATAACATCCATAAATGAAAATATAAATAAATGAAAAAAATGCAGGTGAGCGACTCGAGACAATGGTAAGCATGGTAATTTTGTGTGCTGATGGACATCAAAGCCGATACACCAGGAAAAATCACAGAACCATAGGAAAGCAACCATAAATGAAAATATAAATAAATGAAAAATCAAATGCAAATGAGTGACCTGAGACAATGGGGAAGCATGGTTCCTATGCTTACACAATGTGTAAATATATATATAATATTAGTCATTTATATATACATCCCGCTATTGTATATATATATATATACTGTATATATACACACATATAATAAAGAAAGACCCACCCACATCTCTCACCTGTGAATGTAGAGAATAGCCAATCAGCTCTCGCCGAATGAACTAAGCCCAGGTGGCTAGGATTATATAAATAAATTGACACCTCCCATGCTCCTCTAGCCAAAACTGCTATGTAAAGCAACCAAGAAGGCCTACAAGGTAAGTCCCATTCTGTATCAAACCCTTTCCAGAGTTCCTCCACTGCTATAAAGACATTCACAAATAGTACACACATGAGAATCCCAATACTACACACCCCCTCAGCTGCGGGACCGGTTTCATCACTTATTGGCAATTCATCAACGACAGCGCAGACAACAATGCACACCAATGATGCTCCCAAGCATGTACCACGTGCAAATGTCAAAAACAGTCAATATATAAATAATAAAGAAAGACCCACCCACATCACTCTCACTTGTGAATGGAGGGAATAGCCAATCAGTGTACTTCAAATGGGGTGTCGATCAGTGTACGATGAACGGGGCTGAATGGAGTGTCGAATAAACCTGTGGCCGTAACTATATATATACATATATATATATATATATATATACACCTATATAAATGCAAGTTGAGAAATTGTGTCTGCATGGGGGTAAACTTCATAACCACAGCACATATAATGCTGAATGATCCCTCATTTAAGAGCAATTGGGTCCGGACAGTGCATTTGGAAGCTTAAAAATATCGATGTTTACGCAATTTCGAGTTATGTACATTGTGTGCCTAGCACATGGGTTGTGTGTAGGCTCAGAGTTGTTGGCTCGTACAACTACCAGAAGTAAAAAACAATACTACCACAAACTATTCAGTCAATTCGGTCCAACAAATAATTACGTTTTCGTCCATTTATTTCTCCGAAAAACCTTAGCAATCGTAACAGTTAGTGACTATTATGTGAACTTTGGGTTGATTGAGAACTTGAAGAAGAAAGGGGGAGTTGCGGACCTGGATATGGGGACTTGAAGAAGAAAGGGTGGGGAGAGGACAGGGAGTTTACATTCCACATAATTTCTGCAGGTCCCTGCTATTTTGCTGTCAAAGGACATCCCTAGCAAACTTCCTAAATATTCCACACTCTATTGGGAATGAATACCCTTATAACAGGTTGGTGAAACCGGGTTATCTGCGAATTATGATTCCCGGAGGAAGGCAATTAAGTGTTTAGTCTTGGTGTCCGTGGTGTCCGCTTTTAGGGAGGAAATTTTTTTTTTCTATTATGAGGCATAATTTCAAATGCTAATATTATGAGCTGTCTATACCGGGAAGCATCAGCGATCTCCAATCGCGGCTCTCTAGTCATATGTAAATCCCCACCCCTCCCTTCCCTCTCTCACGACAAATACATGCTAGGCATGTGAAGAATGACACCTGCAACCTGGATTTGCACAAATTACAAGAAAGACAAGAGACAGAATAGAAGGCAAATAAATATAAAGTCATTCGTGCATCTCATTCGGAGGCAACACTTTCCTTAACTCATGCTGACTATCCTTTCTCAAATTAAATTTCCCCAGCTGTTACCTTACAACATCCCAAATTATTGTACAAAATACTTTGTATTTTTCCAAATGCTAATCTTGGTAAATTCTAACCTGCTGCTTATCTTGTTTGATCTAACATCAAGTATTATTGTGCTTTACCATTTTCCTACATCCCTTGAAGTACATGGTTTATAGTATATTGTAGTTCTTAGACTAAGGATATTTGTTTCATTATTCCATAAATTGTTGGCATTATTTTAGCAGTGAAGATCAAACAACCTGGCTAATAATTATAAACAATGCATTGTTATTTTGTCATGGTTTTATATTCACTATGCTTAGTTAAAATCTTGCTCTTACTTGCTCTCCTCCACCTTGTATGACCTTTGGTTTATACCTTTACTGTAGTTTCTGAAACATCCTGAAATGCTACAAAACAAACAAAAAAATTACCCCCGTGTGGGGGTGACGGTCATCTCTATAATACCAAGCTGTTCTCAATGTTCAGTTATGACCGAAGACTACTGCGCAGTTCTACTGCGCAGCTCGAACTGCACAGTTGCGGTTAAAGATGACTCGGCATTTTGACGCGCTGTGCACGAAATTATATTTTGAAAATAAATGCCGACGTTTACATTGTCGGGTTTTGAAACTTTTGCACCTCGGCGGAAAATGTATAAATATAAAGGCTAAAAATGTGTTTTTAATTATATTTCATTTCTCCTTCCTCCTTCTTTGCGAATCGCATCCGGCGTTTTGCCATTCCAATCAGGACGATCAAACGGGAAGGAAATTCAAAATCTGTCCGGTTAGATACAAGATAATATTTTTTACTATCATAATCAAATAAACAGTTGCGCGAATATCTTGTAGTAATGGCAGACTAGAAGGTTTTGAAAATGGCGATTTTTATAACTTACGTGACCTCGTGACCTTGTCACCTGACTTGACCCGGACAAAGTTATATTGTTGTGCAACACTCATCGACCTCTACCCGACAGTACTAAGTTTCATCAAGATCGAAAGAAAAAATTGTTGACGGACGTACGTACGAGGACCATTGGTCCGGCTTTATTAGGTCATCTCGGTAGAGATGACCTAAAAAGGTGTTTATCAAATCTCAAGCAAACTGTTGCAGCAATAATCGTTCATTACAATGAAGTAGGTGCAGTCTGATAGAGATTAATGTTACTTTTGAGAATTTTTTTTTTTTTTACAACAAAGCCAGCTATAGTAGCATGAAAAAGCTCGGTGCAATAATTTCATCTCTGCATTAAATTACCAAAGATAAAATTGTTGAACCGTTCATCCATATCTCAGGATTTTCATCTAATCCACACTTGAGAATATAAATTTACAGTTTCACATCTTAACTAGGAACTGCAGATCATATAAACAAGAGAAAGGACAAAAATCACAAGATTGCTTAAGTAAATAACCCTTACACTGCCATCAATCTCTCCATCTCTCCAGTGTTGATCATTACCTTCATTGTTTTTGCATCCAATGCTAACTGTGATATTTCATGACCTTTGTCCTTCAGTGCACTGGATTATACGTTTTTAAAAATTATTATTACCTTAAAGATTAACATTTTGCTGAGGACTCTAGAGTCATGCACATTTTGTTTGTGAGATGTAGATATAAAAATCTGATCCCTGTTCAAATACCACAATTCATGGGGTCTAATTCGGCTGCCACAGCCATTGTTGACCGGCAAGGATCTTAAAGAGGGAGCAATGTCAATCGTACCTACAATTTATAATTCAGCCAGGGTATCGGCACAAAGGCGGAAAATAAACCGTGGTGTTAGTAAAATCCATATTGTAAACTACACAATGGGATTGTGTGCCATAACATAGCTGTGCCTATTTATGTCACTGTACTGGAAGGCAGATTTAGTTGGATCTGATGCAAATGGAAATCAAACCATGCACCACACAGAATGAATAACTAGCTAGTCCTGTGCTTGTGAAGGTCGTGTCAATCTGTGTCGGCGGACAGGTACAGCAATGGACAAAACCAACAGGATGTTGATTGAGAATGCTAACCGCTGTGGTAAGCAAGGAGGACCTGATGTTTTGGTCATTAAGCCTTCATGGGAGCAAAATAGAGCAACGAAGGGTTAATGCCCGAAACGTCAGATTATTTTTGCTTCACATGGGGGTTAGCATACTTCAATCGACGTCCTGTTGATTTCATTCATTGTTTGACCTGAACCTTTCAGATTTGAAGAAAGCATGCCAGTATGACTGATATATTATTCCATGTGAGAAATAGAAATAGTGGAAGAAATAAAATGAAGAGGAGATGAGAATACAAGTAGAGACCAAGAAATAGCAAAAAATGAAAACTGTTTGAGAAAAAGCTATCAAAGCATGTGATTGATTTTTGTTTTTGTTGTATACACTGTCAGGCCGATGATAGCTAAAAGAGAGAATTTGTTTATGTATGTCTTTGCGCATTTGAGTGGACTTGTGTTCCAAGATTCAAAGGACGAATTGAATGGGATGAGCCTCCAGGCAAATGGTAGGAGCTGTGAAGAAAAATAATTATATTTATGTACTCTCATTATAATAATTGTTGCTGGTGCTTTATAAATTTAATTTTATGCTATAAGTCGAATTGGCTGTCAGTTATGTTTCCCTTTACCAAGAGTCTTTTGACCTAAATATGATAAAAGGAATGTCTTACTATGAAACAAGGTGACCTGGTTTGATAACACTTTGCAGACTTTGCCATGATTATGTCATTCTCTTTCCACCCAGTGGACACGTATTGCAGTTTGAGTTCTTTTGCCTAATGCTTATCAGACCTCTCCACTCCCTTCAAAGCATATATATTGTTACGAATTCTCGCCCGCCGGCATGCGGACAGCCGCTTTTAGCCGAATCGCGGCCGTACGATTTCAGTTCAGGAGATGTTGTTGCACAGGTGAGGTACCTCCACGAGTGGTGGGTTTTTGGTGTCTAATGCATTGGTTATTAGTACTATAGCGAGCTGAATGGTTCTTGAGATATAGAGACTATTTCACCGTTGTGGAGTTGGACAGGAAGTGTCTTCTGACAACGATAGATGGACTCTCTAGCTGTGCTCAACACAATAAAATTATGTGGCAGCATCAAAATGCTTCTATTTTAATTATTGCACAGGCATATGTTATTCACAAACTGTCATCTGGCATGGCTGAACAAGGACAGTCTCTGTCTTTACTAAAGCAAGTCTTTGCCAGTAAATCCTCCTCTGAATAAAATATGAAATTGTTTCCTGAAACTAACAACTCATTGGCGTACCGAGGGGGGCGATCTGCATTGCCTTGATATTGGGCAACATTATACGGCATGTTTAGTTGGACGCGGGGGCATTAGGACAGGTGGAAGTGCAGTCCATTCTATTTTTTAGGATGGATGTAAGCGAGCCTTTATGGGCATCGTAAGTGATGCGTGTCGTTTGATCACCAGTTTTGTATATTTCCATTTTATTATCTATCATTTGCTGGGTGTCTCAAAGTTGTTGGTTGTCTGTGGCCAGTGTCGAGGGCAATGACTCGTGCTAACATTGAGATACATAGGATATTTTTGTCATCGTGCAAGCATAGGATACCATCAGGTGAAATCTGACAAAAAAGGCACTCATACCCCAACCTTGCACTTATCCACACTAAAGTTACACTAAAAAGTATCAAATGACAGAGGAGCAAAACTTCAAGTCATGATAGACACAAAAGGGTGAAGGGTAACAAGCAAACTTTGAAAGGACAATGGACACTTGACATGAAAGAAAAGGTGTACTTACTCGATCACTCCTGGGACAATCCAAGGCAGTGTTAAGCATACTAACTCGAGGCTGAACACGGAAGTTGTTTAGAAATAAACATTGTAAAACAATCTTTTAATATAACATGCGCAGGTGAAAACACATAATAATTTACCCTCACCAGAGAGAGGGTATTGGATTGGGTCCGTTTGTCTGTCTGCTGTCTGTCTGTTGTGTTGTCCACACAGAACGTGAGTGGTTTTTCTCGCAACCGCTACCGACTCGCAGCATAAATTTTCAACCAATAGGAGCAACTACCATGTAGAATGTTAATGATAATTATGGCATCATAAGTCATGTGGCTTGGCACCTATGCTGGAAAAATAAAAAATTGGAACTCTATCTCTCAAAACGCACCAAGGTAAAAAAATTGAAACTTGGCAACATGACAAGTATATAACAGTGGAATAAGTGTGATTTGTTGATTATGTATTGTCAGAGGTGCTTGGTGTTGATGATGGTCATAAGTGACATAATGTAACGCTACATCCGATCATTATGAACATTTTGTGTGCATCTTAGGCATAAATTTGTCCAAAGAAAATAATTGATGACGTAATTCAGTACGTGGTTCAGGCCGCTAGTATATAATTATAAGTATATATATATATATATATAATATATAATATATATATATATATAAATTATTGTTTACGGAGCCGCAAGTCGAGTCGGCCGCGACCGATCGCCCCGGAATAAGATCGTCCGCCCGGATAAGTCCGAGTCGACGGGTCATTGTACAAGAACCGAATAACGGCCAAGGGCAGACCACAATGGGGTAGGGTCGATTGCCAATCTTCATGTACCTAAATAACCCACGTGATCCAACTACGGGTATTTCCACCTCGACGGAACTCCGTACAGAACAAACGCGCGATGCGGCCTGTTCTCGTGCGCAGATGCGAGCGGCTTAATCGCCGAGAACCGTCGGTCCCAAAATGTCCCCCTTTTACGGCAACCAAAACGGCTTTCTAACTACCAACACACGAATGCCTCATCAATGAAAGAATCGACGCGACGAGCTGAAAACATTTAATCATGGGGTATTTTTTAATAATAATGGGGAACAGGGAAGCCACGTAAGAGCAGAACTAATTTCCGACTATACGAAATGTCAATGCAAATCAGCACACAAAGCACTTATCAATTTCCTACTGTATTAGACGGGCCCCCGACAAACGTACGTAGCGCACAACACACACTCAGTCAAGTAATGGTGGCTGAGGCCTTTAATAAACAGGCTCCAGCTCGGAGGCAACACAGGTGAGCTGAAACCCAGAACCTAATCTCGAACCTCTCCACATCGTGTGGCTTCAAGTTGTTCGGACCCGGGGCCTCCAGCGAGAAGCGAGCTGGACCCAATCGCCGTGAATCCACGATCCCCAGAGCTCTCAGCGAATCTCCGCGCTTCTCAACACGTGGCTGTGAGAACGAGGCCGCCCGATCCTTCCCGTCGATGCGTCGCTTCCACGAGGAACCACCTCCAAAGAAGAGGCGATGAGTCGCACCAAGCAGGGAACCAAAAATGGAGAACAAAAGAGCTCCACTAAACCAAGAAGAAGAAGAAGCCCACCACTCGCAGCTCGAGCCGCAGCGACGAGCTCAACTCTCCTCAATCAACCAAAGGCCAGCGTTCCCAAAAGCCTACCGACGCCAGCAGGGACCCGAAGCTCGCTGAACAACTCTCTGCTGAGCAAAAGCTTCCGAAGGCCTCATGACCCTAACCCAAGCCAAACAGGACCCGAAGGTCTGCCGAACGACGCCATCTAACTCCGACTTCGAGCACGAACAAAAAAAAGGATTTTGCCTTCTTTATCCTTCGTCTCCCTCTCCTTCGCCCGCGCCGGCGTGACTCGATGCCATCGTGATCCGATCCCCGCTCAACCACGGTGTGGCAGCGGAGTTGGTGAGTGACGTCATGAAGTCACTGGGGACGGAAAGTGCTCGTTTCTTCCTCTTGGCGCAGAAGAGGGGAAGGGACGTCTCTCGAATTGGTTGGGTCGCTCTTTAACTATTGAATTAATCAACGGCAGCGCGCTAATGATTCTAAACATTTAAACTAATGGGAAGGTGAGCTATCAGGAAACAAGCAGACTTTTATCGCAATAGCTGATCTTAAAGGAACCTGATGTGTGTGCAATCGAATTCCAAATTCGGTAACAATATAGTAAGTATAAACCTTCAAAAATCTCTCTGAATGGTTGAAAAGATAAGCGAAACATTTACAGCAATGACCAGCCTATCCATGAGGAACAAAATATCACACCTATAATGTCATAGGTCACTTTGTTTGCTAGCCCATATTGGATTTTAACCAATATATATAATATAACAATATATATTACATACTGTAGTTATATTATATATATATATATATATATATAATATTATATTATATATATGTATATACAGTAACGACTAGGCGACGTACATCGGCGACCAAAAAAGTGAGACAGAAATGTGACCTGACTTACGCGTGAGCCGAAACATTCATATGAGTGTGGGGTGAAGGATGAAGTCTGCTAAGCGGTGGCCTGGACTACTATGTGTGAGGGCGGGTATTGTCCAAACGGAAAACACATCCTCGGATAGGTGGGGTTCATTGGTGAGTTGGAAAGTGATCAAGCAAGCAATCATGATAGTTTACAAAAGTAAATAATAATTTCTCAACTCACTATACCATTGATGGTATTGCAAATCATCACACTCATCAGTGGTGATATTACCACTCAATCTATGGAAGTGTACAGTAATCCGTAGTGTCGGTAATGTACAAAACAAGCCAATATAACCATGATCAACAACACTAAGCTCGATCGATCCTTTACTCCTATGCGAATAATCCGTTATGTTTGACTGACTCAACTCTTGGGCATCTGTGCATGAGAAAGACTCAAACCGGTCATTGTATTCCATGATGTGCTGCATCCTCCACGAAGACAGTATCGATCACTTCCAGGGCGCTGCCTGATCCGCTAATCCGCCCATTCGCCGTACTTCTTGACCTATGCCGATTCGCCCACCTCACTTTGAATCTGTTTATCCAGTGCATCGGCAAGGTCTCGGCATCGTCATGCCCGAGGTCCGCAGCGAATTTACGTGCATTCAGCCAGCAACATTTCACCGTTCAACTGAATATTTGGCTGAGCCACATTTGCCGAAACCAGATGATGAGCGCGTCATCGACATCTTCAAAGGACACACATTTCACGCGTTTCACACTTACCACGGCCTCGCGATCTTCTCCACTTGTCCAAAATACTTGCCTTATTCTTCAAGATATCGTTCAATGTCTGCCTTTGATGTCCAACTTCTCAGCTATGGCTGTTTTCTCATCAGTGGGTTTGCCTCGCAAAACTGGATAATGTCGTATTTTTCTTGGTAGGTTTTAGTTGTAAGCTTACGCTTAGTCGCCATTGTCCTGCCTGCAGTGCGATCAACGTGTGTACGCAGTTTATAAATGAGCCTATCACTGGCGGTGTAAACCAATGAGCGAGCATCACGATTCATGAAATCGGGCTTCTCACGAGGCAGCAGTTCCGTGTGACGAGTTAGGAGTGGTAATTTACTTGAGTTTCCATTATGCGGGCACGGCCAACATCTGATGACTTAGACGACAGTGACGACTTAGAGATGACGACTTACAGAGGGATGACCCTTTATTCAAAGGATTTAACATGAGATAAATTCGGGATTTTTTGACGCTGCCGACTAGGCGAAGTGACGAAGTTACACGCTGCCGACTTACGCCTAGTTACGTAATATTTATATATATATATATATTATATATCTCATGTCTCGGCACTCACTGACTGATATTAAAAAGATCAGTACCTTCTGGGTGATGCAGAAACTGAAATTTTGCGTGCCGATAGACATCAAAACTGGTGGCACCCAGAAAAAATTTACAAATCGTCGGATAACATCCATAAATGAAAAAATAAATAAATGAAAAAAATGCAGGTAGCGACTCGAGACAATGGTAAGCATGGTAATTTGTGTGCTGATGGAACATCAAAAGCCGATTACACCAGGAAAAATCACAGAACCATAGGAAAGCAACCATAAATGAAATATAATAAATGAAAATCAAATTGCAAATGAGTGACCTGAGACAAATGGGAAGCATGGTTTCCTATGCTTACACAATGTGTAAATATATATATAATATAGTCATTATATATACATCCGTATTGTATATATATATATATACTGTATATATACACACATATAATAAAGAAAGACCCACCCACATCTCCTCACCTGTGAATGTAGAGAATAGCCAATCAGCTCTCGCCGAATGAACTAAGCCCAGGGCTAGGATTATATAAAAAAATTGACACCTCCCATTGCTCCTCTAGCCAAAACTGCTATGTAAAGCAACCAAGAAGCCTACAAGGTAGTCCCATTCTGTATCAAACCCTTCCAGAGTCCTCCACTGCTATAAAGACATTCACAAATAGTACACACATGAGAATCCCAATACTACACACCCCCCAGCTGCGGGACCGCGTTTCATCACTTATTGGCAATTCATCAACGACAGCGCAAGACAACAATGCACACCAATGATGCTCCCAAGCATGTACCCACGTGCAAATGTCAAAAACAGTCAATATAAATAAATAATAAAGAAAGACCCACCCACATCACTCTCACTTGTGAATGGAGGGAATAGCAATCAGTGTACTTCAAATGGGTGTCGATCATGTACGATGAACGGGGCTGAATGGAGTGTCGAATAAACCTGTGCCGTAACTAATATATATATATATATATATATATATATAATATATATATATATATATATATATTATATATATACACCTATATAAATGCAAGTTGAGAAATTGTGTCTGCAGGGGTAAACTTCATAACCACAGCACATATAATGCTGAAGATCCCTCATTTTAAGAGAGCAATTGGGTCCGGACAGTGCATTTGGAAGCTTAAAAATATCGATGTTTACGCAATTTCGAGTATGTACATTGTGTGCCTAGCACATGGGTTGTGTGTAGGCTCAGAGTTGTTGGCTCGTACAACTACCAAGAAGTAAAAACAATACTACCACAAACTATTCAGTCAATTCGTCCAACAAATATTACGTTTCGTCCATTATTTCTCCGAAAACCTAGCAATCGTAACAGTTAGTGACTATTAATGTGAACTTGGGTTGATTGAGAACTTGAGAAAGAAAAGGGGAGTTGCGGACCTGGATATGGGGACTGAAGAAGAAAGGGTGGGGAGAGGACAGGGAGTTTACATTCCACATAATTTCTGCAGGTCCTGCTATTTTGCTGTCAAAGGACATCCCTAGCAAACTCCTAAATATTCCACACTCTATTGGGAATGAATACCCTTAATAACAGGTTGGTGAAACCGGGTTATCTGCGAATTATGATTCCCGGAGGAAGGCAATTAAGTGTTTAGTCTTGGTGTCCGTGGTGTCCGCTTTTAGGGAGGAAATTTTTTTTTTCTATTATGAGGCATAATTTCAAATGCTAATATTATGAGCTGTCTATACCGGGAAGCATCAGCGATCTCCAATCGCGGCTCTCTAGTCATATGTAAAATCCCCACCCCTCCTTCCCTCTCTCACGACAAATACATGCTAGCATGTGAAGAATGACACCTGCAACCTGGATTTGCACAAATTACAAAAGAAACAAGAGACAGAATAAAAGGCAAATAAATATAAAGTCATTCGTGCATCTCATTCGGAGGCAACACTTTCCTTAACTCATGCTGACTATCCTTTCTTCAAATTAAATTTCCCCAGCTGTTACCTTACAACATCCCAAATTATTGTACAAAATACTTTTGATATTTTCCAAATGCTAATCTTGGTAAATTCTAACCTGCTGCTTATCTTGTTTGATCTAACATCAAGTATTATTGTGCTTTACCATTTTCCTACATCCCTTGAAGTACATGGTTTATAGTATATTGTAGTTCTTAGACTAAGATATTTGTTCATTATTCCATAAATTGTTGGCATTATTTAGCAGTGAAGATCAAACAACCTGGCTAATAATTATAACAATGCATTGTTATTTTGTCATGGTTTATATTCACTATGCTTAGTTAAAATCTTGCTCTTACTTGCTCTCCCCACCTTGTATGACCTTTGGTTAATACCTTTACTGTAGTTTCTGAAACATCCTGAAATGCTACAAAACAAACAAAAAAATTACCCCGTGTGGGGGTGACGGTCATCTCTATAATACCAAGCTTTTCTCAATGTTCAGTTATGACCGAAGACTACTGCGGCAGTCTACTGCGCAGCTCGAACTGCACAGTTTGGTTAAAGATGACTCGGCATTTTGCAGCGCGTGCACGAAATATATTTTGAAAATAAATGCCGACGTTTACATTTCGGGTTTTGAAACTTTTGCACCTTCGGCGGAAAATGTATAAATATAAAAAGGCTAAAAATGTGTTTATATTATAATTTCATTTCTCCTTCCTTCCTTCTTTGCGAATCGCATCGGCGTTTTTGGCCATTTTCCAGATCACGTGACGATCAAACGGGAAGGAAATTCAAAAATCTGTCGGTTAGAATAAAGAATAATATTTTTAACTATCATAATCAAAAACAGTTGCCGAATATCTTGTAGAATGGCAGACTAGATAGGTTTTGAAAATGGCGATTTTTATAACTTACGTGACCTCGTGACCTTGTCCCTGACCTTGAACCCGGACAAAAGTTAATATGTTGTGCAACACTCATCGACCTCTACCACATACTAAGTTTCATCAAGATCGGAAAGAAAAATTGTTGACGGACGTACGGACGGACGGACATTTGGTCCGGCTTTATTAGTTCATCTCGGTAGAGATGACCTAAAAAGGTGTTTATCAAATTCTCAAGCAAACTGTTGCAGCAATAACGTTCATTACAATGAAGTAGGTGCAGTCTGATAGAGATTAATGTTACTTTTGAGAATTTTTTTTTTTTTTTACAACAAAGCCAGCTATAGTAGCATGAAAAAGCTCGGTGCAATAATTTCATCTCTGCATTAAATTACCAAGATAAAATTGTTGAACCGTTCATACCATATCTCAGGATTTTCATCTAATCCACACTTGAGAATATAAATTTACAGTTTCACATCTTAACTAGAAACTGCAGATATATAAACAAGAGAAAGGACAAAAATCACAAGATTGCTTAAGTAAATAACCCTTACACTGCCATCAATCTCTCCATCTCTCCAGTGTTGATCATTACCTTCATTGTTTTTGCATCCAATGCTAACTGTGATATTTCATGACCTTTGTCCTTCAGTGCACTGGATTTATACGTTTTTAAAAATTATTATAACCTTAAAGATTAACATTTTGCTGAGGACTCTAGAGTCATGCACATTTTGTTTGTGAGATGTAGATATAAAAATCTGATCCCTGTTCAAATACCACAATTCATGGGGTCTAATTCGGCTGCCACAGCCATGTTTGACCGGCAAGGATCTTAAAGAGGGAGCAATGTCAATCGTACCTACAATTTAATAATTCAGCCAGGGTATCGGCACAAAGGCGGAAAATAAACCGTGTGTTAGTAAAATCCATATTGTAAACTAAACAATGGGATTGTGTGCCATAACATAGCTGTGCCTATTTATGTCACTGTACTGGAAGGCAGATTTAGTTGGATCTGATGCAAATGGAAATCAAACCATGCACCACACAGAATGAATAACTAGCTAGTCCTGTGCTTGTGAAGGTCGTGTCAATCTGTGTCGGCGGACAGGTACAGCAATGGACAAAACCAACAGGATGTTGATTGAGAATGCTAACCGCTGTGGTAAGCAAGGAGGACCTGATGTTTTGGTCATTAAGCCTTCATGGGAGCAAAATAGAGCAACGAAGGGTTAATGCCCGAAACGTCAGATTATTTTTGCTTCACATGGGGGTTAGCATACTTCAATCGACGTCCTGTTGATTTCATTCATTGTTTACCTGAACCTTTCAGATTTGAAGAAAGCATGCCAGTATGACTGATATATTATTCCATGTGAGAAATAGAAAATAGTGGAAGAAATAAAATGAAGAGGAGATGAGAATAACAAGTAGAGACCAAGAAATAGCAAAAATGAAAACTGTTTGAGAAAAAGCTATCAAAGCATGTGATTGATTTTTGTTTTTGTTGTATACACTGTCGAGGCTCGTATGATAGCTAAAAGAGAGAATTTTTATGTATGTCTTTTGCGCATTTGAGTGGACTTGTGTTCCAAGATTCAAAGGACGAATTGAATGGGATGAGCCTCCAGGCAAATGGTAGGAGCTGTGGAAGAAAAATAATTATATTTATGTACTCTCAATTATAATAATTGTTGCTGGTGCTTTATAAATTTAATTTTATGCTATAAGTCAAATTGGCTGTCAGTTATGTTTCCCTTTACCCAAGAGTCTTTTGACCTAATATTTGATAAAAGGAATGTCTTACTATGAAACAAGGTGACCTGGTTGATAACACTGCAACTTTTGCCATGATTATGTCATTCTCTTTCCACCCAGTGGACACGTATTGCAGTTTGAGTTCTTTTGCCTAATGCTTATCAGACCTCTCCACTCCTTCAAAGCATATATATTGTTACGAATTCTCGCCCGCCGGCATGCGACAGCCGCTTTTAGCCGAATCGCGGCCGTACGCCCACCGGACGGACAATTCAGTCGCAACTTTCCGGAACAACGCCGAAAACCAGTCACGGGTGTGCTCCAAGCACACCACAAACCTTGTCCGCACTCTACCCGCACTACAGGGTCCGATCGCCAAATAATCGATTTACCTAATTATTCGCGCGGGTAGATTACGGAGAGATTGTACCTCAGCGAGGCCTGCTTGGACACGAGCCGCTTAAGCAGCTCGCTCCGTTTTTGGATAACCGAGCGGGGTATTATCGCGAGGCCTCGCTGGACCCGATTATATTATCGGCTATTTAAAAGCCCACTATATTCCGAGGGCAAGATGGCAGTTCAATTGGGAAAATGACGCGACGAACAGGTCAACATTTAAAGAAGCACATTTATTTCCAAACAACACATAAGCACGTAAGCAGTCATGCAATGAATGCAAAACACGCATGCAGTTATGCAATGGATGGGGGTAGAGACAAGACGCGAGCAAGACAAAGCGCTACGACCGTCTATTTATTATGTACAGTCACTATATACAATTCTACTTGACGGACTCGGCACACAACTTTCATACAAAGAAAAGCAAGGAAAAACCCCCTCAAAGACGAGGGGTAGACTGAGACTCTCGGGGTCTTTATAAACCTGGAGCTTTGAGAACGAAGGAGCTCCAGGAGGCCGCGCAGGTTACCTTCACCTCAGACCGTTCGGTGCTGGTGGCGAGCTCTCTCCGGCTCTCTCCACGTCCTGAACACGAACACGCAGCTCCGCGCGGCACAGCAGGCTTGGCCATGCTCGCGTCTCTTCCGCTCTCCTCAGCTTCGCCACCGACTGCAGGCTTCAGGCTCCAGGCGCTCCGAACCCTGACGACATTCCACAGACTGGCTGACTGATCCTCAGCAGACCCAACTCGACAACCACCTCGGAGACAGACCCTCCACCGACTCACTCCTCACCGACTGGCTCCACCGACTCACTCCTCAACTCTCTTCCCTCTCCTCCACACAACCACAACCTTGCGTTCAGCGCGCCCTTTATCCCCTGGCGCCTCGCCCCTCCCTTCGCGGCGCGCGCGGCGGGGGGGGGGGGGGGAACATTCCAATAGAGATCGGCTGAATGATTTTTGTTTCCCACCGTCAATCTTGTTTCCGATCTGAGGGAATTGGGGCGGGAGTTGAGTTCCAACCGTCAATCTTGTTTACCCGATCTGAGGGAAATTGGGCAGGATTGAGTTCCAACCGCCAATCTTGTTACCCGATCTGAGGGAACTTGTAAAGTGAATACAGTAATCCCCTGTTTCTCGCGGGGTTACGTTCCAAACTCCCCGCGCTAAGTGAAAATCGCGATGAATGGACGCCTCCCCAAAAATCGACTCGTCTGGTCTGGTCGGTTTGGCAGTGATTGGGTTTGAGGTCCGGAGACGACTAGTCTGGTCTGGTCGGTTTGGCAGTGATTGGGGTTGAGGTGCCGGAGATCGACTTTGGTCTGGTCGTTGGGCAGTGATTGGGTTTGAGGTGCCGGAGATCGACTAGTCTGGTCTGGTCGGTTTTGAGGTGCTGGGTATGAGCAGTGCTCGTCCAACGGCGGCAAACCTTTTTCCTTCCGAAGCATATATCGAGCACCTTTACCTTAACCTTCTCCTGGAGCGCCCAGGACCTTCCTCTGGCGTTCGGTTCCTTGCCAGAAGCCTTAGAAGGTGCAGGGCGTTTGGGCGGCATCGTGGGCTTGGAGAAAAAACGTAGAAAATATTCGAAGTTCACAAGCGAAACTTTGTCTCGTGCGTTGTGTGACTGGTCGAGCACCACGCGTTATAATTTATTGCTTAAATAATTTATATTTATATATTATTACCGCGATGTACCGGGGGAATCCGCAGAAAAAATTAGTTACGTTCCAAGGGAACCCGCAATGAACCGGGGGCGCGATAGGTGAACGCGATGAAGCGGGGATGACTGTACTTTTAACTGTCGTTTTCCGAGGGAGTGATGGAGTTGTTGTTGTTGCCCTTTGGTGTTCGTGGAGATGTCGACGGTTGTGGAGAATTGGTTTGTGGTTATTGTGGGTGGCGCTGTGGTGTGGATGGCGTGGTTGTTGAGATGCGGTTGTGGAGAAGGTGGTTGAGATGCAGTTGTGTGTTGTTGCAAAATAAAGATAGTAAAAGAAAAACGGCTACACTGAAGATTCACAGCCCTGTTCACGAATAATTCCCATTAGACAACGGTGGGAAATCTATCTGAACACAAACTTATCGTCATAACTGATCTTAGGACCTATATGGTGCTCTGCGAATTTCCACAGCCGTAACAATATATATATATATATATATATATTATATATATATATATATATATATATATATATATATAAGATATATATATCAGGAAATGTAAGCTTAGTTTAGTGCAAATCATTGTGGAATG
>CM068954.1:123133569-123145276 GCA_035128595.1 Eptatretus atami | reverse complement strand
TTCAGAGTTATCCTGGGTAGTTTGCCATTGCCTTTCCAGCAGTCAGTCAGGGCAGGAATTTGGAATTTGATCAGGTCAGGTCATGTATGGGAGCATGCGCCGGAGCAGTACGTTGGCACGTCCACTTTCGCCACATCCACTCAAGGAGCCTCCGTATGGCCATCCCCCAGGCAGATGCCTGCCCCATCCCCATCTCCTTGAGATGCTGATCAACCTGATGTAAACACAAGGCACGTGGTCAGGGCAGGAATTTGGAATTTGATCAGGTCAGGTCAGGTATGGGAGCATGCGCTGGAGCAGGACGTTGGCACGTCCACTTTTGCCACATCCACTCAAGGGGCCTCCGTCTGGCCATCCCCCAGGCAGATGCCTGCCCCATCCCCATCTCCTTGAGATGCTGATCAACCTGATCTAAACACAAGGCACGTGGTCGGCCCATTGGTCTCCTCTACTTATGAGGCTCTCTCGCTGAGAGAATTTGGTGCAGCAGGATCAGCATCAGGAAAATAAGCCACATGTCCATACAGTCGCAGCTGATGCTCACAGACTATACAGGTAACAAATCTCATCTGAGTCTCTCGCAGCAACCGCTCGTTGGACAAAAGTCCAATTGGCGACAGCCAAGCATTTTCTGAAGATACTTGGCACCGAAGGAGTTAAGACTTTGTCTCAGATCCTTTGTCAGAGTCCAAGTCTCACATCCATAGAGCAAGACTGGAAGCACCAAGGACTTAAAGATACCTGCATAGGTATCGACTGTACCACACCCCATGATCCAGTGAATCCATGACTCCCGAGGCCCGACCCAGACGTCTATTAACCTCTGGCTCACAGCCAGCAGAAACATGAATATCACTGCCAAGGGAAGTGAATCTCTCTGTGACCTCAACATCCTTGCCGCAAACAGGTACAGACAAGATAGCAGCATTCAAGATGTCATTGAAAGCCTGGATCTTAGTTTTGACCCAGGAAACATGTAATCCAGAGGCTCTGACTCCTAATTCAGCAACTCGAGGGCCCCCAAAAGGATATCCAAAGTCTCGGCAAAGATGACTGCATCTTCTCGGCATCTGCGAAATCAAGGTCAGAGATCTTGACATTCCCAAATGATGCACTGCAGCTTGATCTCTCCGCCATCCTCCCCAGAATCCAGTCAATACAAGCGCTGAAAACTGTGGGGGCCAGTACACACCCCTGATGAACTCGAGCAACAACTGGAAATAAGTCAGAGATGGTATCACCACATCTCACAGCACTCTCAGTACCAGAATACAGTTTAGACATCAGATTTATCAGTTTTGGAGGCACTCCACAAAGACCGAGAATACTCCAGAGGGCATCCCCATTCACTGAATCAAACGCTTTGCAGATATCAACATAGGCTGCAAGCAGCCCCTGCCAAAATGCTCATCTGTGTTCGGTGAGGACCCAAAGAGCAAGGATACGGTAAATCGTTGACCTCTTTGGTGAAAAGCCTGACTGCTCTGGACGCTGGTGCTCAAGCAGATGGTGGCAAACCCTATTAATAATTCTATATCTGAGCAAAGACCTTTCCCGGCACTGAGAGCAACGTCACCCCTCGGTAGTTTTTGCAGTCTTGGCGATCACCCTTCCCTTTCCAGAGAGGGACAACAAGGCCCCTATTCCATTCAGTTGGGATCATGTCTGTGTTCCAGGCAGAGCACAGAACTGCATGCAACGACACGAATACAACATTTCCACCAGCCTTGAGAAGTTCAGCATGAATGCCACAAATTGCAGGAGCTTTACCCCATTTCAACCGGTTCACCGCAGCTTGTGTTTCCACAAATGAAGGTGGATCACAGTTGATTGGAGGGTCAGCAATAGGGATAGTAACTGACATCCCTGACATCCAACTCAACAGCTGGTAGATCAGGCTGGCACAGCCGCTCAAAGTAACTGGCCCAGCGGGCCTTCACTTCGGACTCCTCTGTCAAGAGCTCACCACCCTCTCCTCCAACTGCAGTGCAATGAAGGACGGCCTTGGAGGGATGCAATGCGCGAATTTCCCTGTAAGCAGGACACAAATCTCTTAACCACAGGTGATGCTCTACCCCCTCACAGATTCCTCACATATTGGCTTCCTTGTCCTCCCTCAGTGCACATACAGTTTTACACCAACTCCCTGAACAGCTCAGCTCTGCCATTAAGCCTGGCCATGCGACTCTGGTCAATGGTATTCAGTGTCCCTTGAGAGACAAAATTCTTCCTCACCCTCCGGTGGGTTCCACGACATCCACCGGCAACATCAACGGTGGTCTTGAAGACACTCCACAGCTCTTCAGGATTCCCCAAAGCACACAGACCCCCCAAATCCCCACTCAGCTTGTTCGCAAACTCATCAGCTTCCCTCTAATCGTTAAGCTTTCCAACATCCAGCCTAGGCTGGGATGGTACCATTCTCCTGGATTTAAGCTGCAACTTCAGAGTTGCTACAACAAGCCTGTGGTTGATATTGAGGAACTGAGCACTCCGGTAAACCATGCAGTTCTGGATCATCCTACAGCGACCATCAACGAGCACATGGTCAATCTCCTTTGCCACACCACCAGCATTGGAATACCAAGTTCACCGATAAGCCTGTGGGTGCTGAAACCATGAACCAGCCACCCTAAGTCCATGACTTCTTGCAAAGTCAAGGAACTCAGAGCTATTCTGGTTCACAGTTTCAGGCCCATGGGGACCAACACATGTCTCATAACCATCCCTATCAGTTCCAGTTGATGCATTGAAATCCCCGCAAGACGAGAAGAGTATCTTGCCTGGGGCACTGATCAACCACAGACTCGAGCGTAGCATAGAATGTGTCCTTCACGGTGAGATCACTCGCCTCAGTCGGAGCATAACAAGAGACCAGGGAAATGACACCCAAGGAGTGATGAATCCTTAGTCTCATAATACGCTCTTTGACCGGTGTTACCTCAATTATCATTGGAGTCAGCTTATTGGACACAGCTACAGCAACTCTTTGGCATGGTAACCATCAGAGCGACCAGACCAATAGTAGGTGTACCACCCGCCATGATCTTTCCGCAATTCGTCTCCGACTTCACAGAGTGCTGCAATACCAATTTCCAAATGCTTCAGCTCAGATGATAACAGAGTGAGGTGATCATCCTCTCTTTGGGAGAGGACATTACAGGCACCCACCCGAAGGGACTGCTTCAGGTTAACCCAAGGAGACCACCGTCTGGTGGAAGACATCTCAGCACCACCCCAACACACACTACCGCAATCTAACCCAGGAAGGTTACGCCGTGGTTTTCCTCCTGTCATCAAAGAGTGGGGGTCCCGAAGGCTTTGCCCCAATCCTGTCATCTGGTGAGCTGCCCTGTGGAGGGTAGCTGCACAATAAGTACTCCTACGGAGTTTTTTTTTATTTGCTTTTTGCTTTATTTAGTTTATTTTTGCTTTTAATACTTTTTTCAGAATGAAGGGTTTTATGGTGGCTGGAGTGCAAATTCTGCCACCAACCTTCTAAAAAAGTAACCTAACTGCAGGAGGATGTCCGCAGACACAGTTGGGCAATGATCTTAAATGCCTTGGTTTCCACAGCGTGAAGCCGAGAAAGGTGAGAGGTGGGAGAACCAGCCCAGAGGGGCAGCAGTACTCCATCACTCGAGCATAGGTATTTGCGGATGCGGACAAATACCCCAAAATAGGTATTCGTGGATGAAAGCTTTGTACGTGGTCAGGAGCTCAGGTGTGCCAAGGAAGGACTTTGCATGACGGAGGATGCCCAGTCGGCGACTGGCTTTGGAGCTCAGCTTTGAAATGTGGCTTTCCCAGGAAAGATCATGGCAGATAGTGAGGCTCAAAAGTTTGAATGAAAGGACTTTTTCAGGAGTATTGTTGAGAAAGTAGATGGGGGTGTTGGGGAGTGGGGATCCAGATGGTCCTTTCTGAGAGACATAGTAAATGTGTGAGATTTGTCAGGATTGAAAAACATGTTCCAAGTGTTGGACCAGATTGTGATTTTATCCAGATCTGCAGTGAGCGAAGAAGCTGCTGCTTGCCGGTCTGAGGGATGACAGATGGTGGAGTCATCAGCAAAGAGATAAAGAGGATTTTCCAGAGAGTCGGAGAGATCATTGATGAAAACCAGAAAAAGAACAGAGACTAGATCACTGCCTTGAGGAACTCCATCCTGGACAGGAAGAGGGGATGAGAGAATTCCATTAAGGGCCACACATTGACTACGACAGGAGAGGAAGTCTGCGAGCTGTGAGTGGAGATTACCTTCGATACCATAGGAAGAGAATTTGGTGAGCAGGGCGGGGTGCCAGACCATATTAAAAGCACGCGATATGTCTCGGGAGATGGCTCTGATCTCACATCTGGCAATGAGTACCTCAATTGTTGGGAGAGCAGAAGCAGCATATCCAGGGTAGAGTGACCTGGTCTGAATCCAATTTGATGATCAGAAATCAGGCCATTGGAGAACAGGAAGGATTTAATGTCTGAAGCAATGATGGATTCCATAACATTGCTGATAATTATTGGGAGGAGGCTGGTTGGTCTGTAGTTGCAGGGATCTGTTTTTTTACCTTTTTTATGCAGAACAGTAATGTTTGCTTATTTCCAAGCAGATGGCAGATGACCTTGAGCAAATGAGAGGGTAAATAGAACAGAGAGAGGTTAAGCAAGAGCAGCAGAGCATTTTTTTTTAGGACCCGTGGGGTGATGCCGTCTGGAACAGTTGCAGAATCATAAAATAAATGCACTCGAAATGCATATAAAGACCTAACACACCTATTATTATGATGAACTTTCCCATTCTTCGAACCATGATGAACATCCATTGGCCACTAAAAACAATGCCAGCTTATGGGATGGTGTGTCATCCGTCCTTCAGTCCGTCCATCCATTTGGTTGCCCCCCCCCCCCCACCGAAATATGTATTTGCTCTCTTCTTTGAAACTACAAACACAGTCTCGATGAAACTTGACCACAACCTTCATCACCCGTGATGTACCAAAGTTTGTTCACGCGATAAAAAAAAAATCAGGGTCGAAGGGGGTCTATGAGGGGAGGGGTGATTGCCCCCCAAAATAGGTATTTGCTTTCTTCTCAGAAACTACACACACAATTTCGATGAAACTTGACCACAGCCTTCATCACCTGTGATGTATCAAAGATTGTTCCCTGCATTGAAAAAAAAAAATCCATCAGTGTTTACTTTACTTCTCCATTAAATATTTTGTGGATTATCCATGTCTACCAGTGGTTCCTTGGTTTTCTTATCCAGCTGCTACCAGGTGAGTGCCCAGGGGTATTGCCCCTATTTTTGCATATTGTGAAAGAGAGGGTTTAGGGGGTTTAGGTAGGAATATGTAAGTGTAGGTGTGATATAAGGAAAGGATGGGGTGGGGTGGGTGAGTGAGGAGGCTACAGAGCGCAAACAGTAATATGAATCAAATATAATTAATTGAATTAACTAAGGATTACTATGGGAACAGTATAAATTGTATGAGAATTCTATTTTTATATATGTGTATTTTTTAAATCTATGTAAAGGACATTGAAAGACAGATAGGTCTGTTGTGGTTTGAAAAGTTCCACCGAAGCTTGATTCACATTTTGCCAGTTGCGTGCAGTGTGGTGTCAAATTTGACCCACATTTGACTTTGAGCAGCACCCCTGTTGAGGAAACATGGTGGTGTATCTCGACAGAGGATCCCTCAATCTTTCTTTGATCTCCTCACTCCTACTGATCTCATTTCATGAAGTCCTTGTCCCCTCCTCTTTCCTTTAACCCCCTCTTTTCTTCCTTTTTATTTTTATATCCTCATTCTCTTTAACTCCCAATGGTTTTGATTTTATTTTCTCCTCCTACTCCCCTGTATCTCACCCTACCTTGCTGTTGTTAGTTTCCTGGCCATGAGAAGCAGCTGGCATTCTGCTCTGGTGGTGATATATACCAACACCGTCAGGGATGAAAAGACGGTTAGTAGTGGCAGTGCAGAGATAACGGCGCTTGTGCTGGCCATTAATCGTGCCTGCCAAAATGAGGTGGGAAGGTTAAAAACAGTACAAAATCCATGGGAAAATTAAAACGGTAAAAATAAATCTCCAGCATTGGGCCACTGGGGAAAATAACCTGTGACTTTTGGCTTCAAAATCCCACGAATGCTCGATCCTAAATAATCCCCGCAAAGCCGCAGTAGTCACTGGATGCAGCCAATGCTCTCACGTGGTTGGGATTATGATGCAAGCTGAGTCAAAGTCAGGGGATTTTACATCACACAGATGCTCCATACCTCAAATCCTTTTTGTTTATGTCGGTCAAGGCTCATGGAAAGGCTAAAGAGAAAATAAAAGCTTAGTCAGAAATAATACAGTCTGATTTGGATAAACCAGCTTAAGAAAGGCAAATGGTTCACAAAAGGATACGAGGTTTTAAATGTAATATTCATTTCACAGTTTTTGTCATCATAGCTATCATAAATCTTACATTTTTCATGATTGTAATAATAAAAATAATAATCATCATCATCATAATGATCAACATCATCAACACAAAGAGCCATGATGTGCAGGTTTGGAGCAGTAACAAGTTCTTTAAAAATGACTATTTTGTCCATGATTCTTCTTCCTAAAGTTTTGCATCCTAAAAGCCTATCAGCACTGACCCCTGGCAGCAATTCCCAAGCTTTTCATGTAACTGATGTCTTATCGATCTTGTTCTTCATCTCCTTTTGGTAATGCGCATCTGGTACATATGATGCGTAGACTCGACCAACAGGAAACTTGCTTTTTGCCTGAGTAACTTCAAACCATTATGTGCTTCAAAGAAATCTCAACTCACCTCCCTTTGCCAGCGGGCCTCAAGGGCTTGTTTTTGTACAGAGTGCAAATCGAGGATGCCAACGGCAGACTCGAAATGAGGTGAAATACTTAAAATCAGTGTGCAGTGGGAGTGAGACCGTGAGTCAGCGGGACAGGCAGAGATGTATTCCTGCACGCTGAGATGCACATAGGCACATGCTCAATGAATTGCATGCACATAAATACTTGCATCTACACAAATTCATAATAACATAAAAAAAGCATGCAGTATGTGCAAAACAAGCAATGCAGTATTTGGTCTTTCACTTAATTATACACACACAAAGCGGGCGCACACACACACACACACACACACACACACACACACACACACACACACACACACACAACACACACACACACACACACACACACACACACACACACACACACACACACACACACACACACCACACACACAATTATAGAACTGCTTGCTATTCTTGTATCCTCTTTGTCACTCCTCCACTGTGTCATGCTTAATGTGTTCCAAACCATTATTTTCTCAACATATATATATATATATATATATATTATATATATATATATATAATATATATATATATATATATATGTTGTTATCAGGATTTATAAACAACAGCCAATCAAATACTATTTCTTATGGAAATTAATCATGTGAAAAATAAAGTGTGAATTAGCTGACAGTCAACAAGACATCAACAGTGCTTGCCAAAATTATGGTAATAATGTTTTGATTACCTCTATATTTATATTGTCAATACTAGAAATAACAAAAATCTTCAGTGCTTTACAAAGCCTAACTTTGTAAGACGATGCTGTATAGAAATATATATATATATATATATCGATATATAATTTTTTGATTGAATAAGATTAATTATAATGTTAAAATGTTGGAGCTCAACAAAGTGTTCCAGTTCCCCAGTGGGATATTTGGTGTGTTTTTATTTTTTTTTGAACAAAAGACAACATCACAGGGTCAAGACCCATCTGCTGGCATTAGCTGGCTGACTTCAAAGGTCCATACTGTCTTCTGTAAGTGTAGGCCATTGTGTGCTGCCACTCTGGCAAAATTCCACTCACATTATATTCAAGCATTACTACCAAGACACGTGTTACTCAGAAAGCACAGGAAAATGTGTGCAGCGATTTGACTTGAGGACAAAGTTAGAACATTCAGTTCTCAAGGAGGAAGGGCAAATGCTAATGCAAGAGCCAATACTTCACTAATGGTCTTCAGGTACTGACACAGACACAGAAATGGGTATACATACAGATAGAATTACAGTTATAGATACAGATAAGGATATAGATAAAGATGATAGATACGGATATAAATACAGATACGAATACAGGTATAAATACAGATATCGGGCTAAATATAGATACAGATACAGGTATAAATAGATACAAATACAAATGCCGGTATAAATACAGAAACAAATTCAGGTATAAATACAGATACAGATATCAGTATAAATATAGATACAAATACAGATATAAATACAGATACAGATATCAGTGTAAATATAGATACAAATACAGATATAAATACATATACAGATATAGGAATACAAGCCGGTAGGCGACATGGGTGGTCGCTAGATTATTGCATACTAGTCATACAGTTTTTGACGGATCGGGCTGAAATTTTTTGACAAAGAGGCTGATTATAGTGCGCATAAAAGTGCGGAAGCCGATTTTTGATTTTCGAAAAAAAAACTATTTTTCGGATTTTTTCAAAAAATTCAAAGTCCCGTTGCTAGGCAACGGTGGCGTCCATAGCAACGGTGCTCAAAAGCATACAACTAGATCCTGGTATGAACCTACCAGTCAAGTTTCATCAAAATCGGTTGACTCCTCTGGCCTCCAGAGCTGTCCATTACATACAAACAGACAGACATACAGACAGACGGAAAACCTGAGAATAACGGTAGTCTAGCGACCACCCAAAATGTAGATACAAATACAGATATAAATACAGATATAGATATCAGTGTAAATATAGATACAAATACAGATATAACTACAGATACAGATATAGGAATAAATATAGATACAAATACAGATATAACTACAGATACAGATATCGGAATAAATATAGATAGAAATACAGGTATAAATACAGATTCAGATATTGGGATAAATATATACAAATCAGGTATAAATACAGATATCGGTATAAATACAGATATAGATATAGGCATAAATATAGCTACAAATACAGGTATAAATACAGATACAGATATCGGTATAAATATAAATATAAATACAGATACAGACATAAATATTGATACAAATATAGATCCATCCATCCATCCATTGGGACCATACTCTGTGCAGAGCGTTGGTGCTGCCTAAGCAGTTTCCTTGGCTATTGGGCACAATCCTGGATGGGTCGCCACTCCGACACAGGATACCAGCAAGCTGGTACTCATTTTGCCAACCTCAGAAGGATGACAGTCAGAGTCAACCCCACCTGGTATTAATTCAACAGCTGAGTGGGATTTGAACTCATGATCCTAGGATCCCAAGCCCACTACCCCAACCATTAAGCCAACACCAGGCATAGATATAGATACAGGTACAGATATAGAGAAAGATATAAATAAAGTTTATAGATACAGGTATACAGTAAGTAGAGATATTGATATTGATACAAATTCAGATACTGTTACATATACAGGTATAAAGACAAACACAGATACAGTTATAGATATAGATAAAAATAGATACAAGTATAAATAGATACAGATACAGGTGTAGAAACAGATACAGATCATACTTGGATCAAAAACCTTCTCAGGTAGACACAACAAAAGGGTGGGCATAATTGGGGCCATTAAATATGTCGTCACAGTGGTAATAGTATTTGCAGGTTTGGATACAAATACAGATATAGATGAAGACACACATACAGACACAGATACAGGTACAAGATGTCAAACAGATAACAAGATAACAATATATAATACTCAAAAATCTATAATGCTATTTTTAGCTCGCCTGTTCGAAGAACAGAGAGCTATAGCGATACCCCCGGCGTGAGCGTCAGACCGTAGCTTGGAGCGTTTGAAAATGTTAAAGTTTTTGGTGCAAGTTATTTCCTTTCTAATGTTTTATCTACCACACATTTTTTTACTGATTACAATATACAATACAATGTATTTACTGATTACAATATTCAAATACATATATTGCTTTAAAATTATTTTGATCAGACTTCACTGCAATGCTTTATAAAAAATATTATTAGACTAGTCTTTTTAAAAACGATAAATGTATAAACAGGCGAGCATTGGGTGGCTTTGACACCAACTCTGGTTATAGTCGCAGTAATATTCAATATGGCTGTATTTATTATGGTAGTCGTAAATCACCATCCAGACAGAGTAATATTAATATGAATGATGATTATAAAATTTTATTTGAAATTTAATATAATATTTTCTAGACCTGAGGGAAGAGGCTGATGAGGAAGAAAGATAAAATATCAAGGTAAACGAGTAAGTTCACATGTATAAAAGCAATAACAAATCAAATGCAATGAAATCAATAATGCATTAAAATTTCTGGGAGATTCTGACAAGTTGTTCATGGATTATATTGAATCAAAATGTTGTTGGGAAGTTTATAACTATAATAACTCAATATGCAGATAATTAATCAACTCTCATCGAAATGGAAATTTTAAATTCTGATCGTAGCACTGGCACACGATTACCTGCTCTTGTGAAGAAAACAATATTTAACAACGTGATGTTCACAAACAATAAAAAGGCATAATTATTTTTGTCAATATGATGATTGTTGTGAATATGATGATGGGCAAGATGAGATGATAAGACGTAAGCAAAGATGCAGAAAAATGGACTCATAGCCAACTCACACTTATTGCGTTTCCTCTTGTTTGTTGCTGTCTTTCCTCTTGAGTTTCTCTCTCTCTCTCTCATCCGTCTGTCTGTGTTAGTGTGTGTGTGTGTGTGTGTGTGTGTCTCCTCTCCTCTGAGTCTAGCTTTCTGTTTATCTCTGTTTTTCTCCCCACTCCTCGCTTTCAACAACAAACTGTATGACCATGTCCTCATGCCATCAGCACAACACTGCGCAAAGTTTGCGCTCGACAGCGAAGAGGCGAGAGGTGTTTTTGAGAAATGTGGGAGGGATGGCAGTGGTGAGATTGGCGGAGGAGAGGGAGAGGAGGCGTTAGCACAGGGGATGCGGTGGGGTGAAAGAGAAAGGAGGAGAAATGGAGGGAATGGGAAATAGAGAGGTGATTAAGATGAGAAAGGAGAATGAGTTATGAGGAAATGGTTGGAGTAGAGGTGGTGTAATGACTAATGCAGTAATGAGGAAAAGAGAGGAGCAGAAAAAGGGAGAGATCACTCCAAATAAATAAACAACCCATAAGGGACAGTGTTTATGGGAAGCTTATAGGGAACATAGGTAAGAGAAAAACAACGAAGAAAGCAAATGATAGGGTCATAAAAAGACAGAGGGAGAAGGCCATATATAATATATATATATATATTATATTATTATATATATATATTATATGTATATACAGTATACACACACACGACCGTTCAAAAGTTTTAGAACACCCCATTTTTCCAGTTTTTCTGAAATTTAAGCAGTTTAATGTTTCAATGTACTGTGAAATTAAAGCAGAGAACAAATAAACAATTGCAGATAAAAAGAAATCATGGAATCGTTTTGTTGAAGAAAACTTAATCTAAATTTTAGACTCATCAAAGTAGCCACCTTCTGCAGATATAACAGCCGAACATACTCGTGGCATTCTTTCATCAATGCAAATCAAATATTTTTCGGAGAGTTCTTCCCAACACTGTTGCAGAAGTTCCCACAAATGTGTTGC
>CM068954.1:123101473-123132340 GCA_035128595.1 Eptatretus atami | reverse complement strand
TTCCCTGAAAAGGGCCTTTTTTAACAACTCTGAAATTTTCATTATTTTTCAGTTTTTGGTAACCTAAACTGTTTTTTTTAATAACCTCTGGCAGTTTACCGCTTAGCTTTGTACCATTTCAGGTTATTCATTGGACTTGAACTGCTTAAATTTCATAAAAACTGAAAAATGGACGTGTTCTAAAACTTTTGACCGTCGTGTATATGTAAAACTGGTGCATGAGAGGCATTTGCCCCATCATGCCTGTGCTGCACCACACCAACCCCCCGAAAGCATCACTCATCTACATACAAGCGACGTACAAGTCCTGCCAATATCTCTGTACCACTCTATCTGTAATGCATTTCGGTACATTATAATTTAAACCTATCTACTATTTATGCTGCCTCTACCTTTCTCGGGAGACTATTTCATGCATTAATTACACTCTGACTGAAAGACCCCTGTCTTATTACTGTCCTAACTCTCCTCTTCTTTAGTCTCAAGCTATGGTGCCTGGTCCAATCACTGTCCATTCTGCTGAAAAACTCCACTGCACCAATCATTCCCACACTGTTCATTATCCTAAACATCTCAATCAAATACCCTCGTAATTGCTTCCTTTCTCATGTATCAAGTCTTGTCTTCTTAAGCTGCTCCTCATAGTTTAGTCTAGCTAGCCCTGGAATTAGTATAAAGAGAGGTTGAGAGAGAATGGGGACAGAGAAAAAGAGTAAGTTGCGATCGGAGAGGGTGCCCTATTCAAAAAACTAAAATAGGAAAATTGTGGGGTGGAAGCCAGAGGGACAAAGAGGAAGCAAAATAATAACATTATAACAGCAAGGGGAGGTTTTCAAATGCAAGAGATAGTTTGGGGAATCACCATTCAGACAGAGGAGATAATTAGGTGGAGAGAGACAAGGAAGGGTGAATAAATTGTGCAAAGTTAACATGTCTCTATCCCCACTGCCCTTCATGTGATAAAAACCTTGACGTCCCCTCGACATCCCATGAGCCTTCCCCGGCTGGTTGCCCAGTCCTGTTAACTGCCCCATCGCTCCTCGTTCCGAGCACTCATGGAGCAGCAGATTGCTTGGACCTCTGTGTGCTGTTGGGAACCTTGAGAGGTTTTTTTCTTCCACTTTGTACATCTCGCTATTTCCATCCTCTGCTGGCAGGGTAAGCTTCACAGAAAGCTGAATGAGAAACCACTCTGCCAGTCACTGTCTTTGTCTATGTCTTATGTATTTATAATTTTCCTTCAATTAATGTCAGAAGGCTTTAATACCTTTGCAGTGCATTTTATTTTGACAAATACATTTTATATCAACAGTGTTTGCCAAAAGTTATAGTTAGATACATCTATACTAAAAGAGAGCCGTTTGTGTCTGTGTCTTTGTGTGTGTGTGTGTGTGTGTGTGTGTGTGTGTGTGTCACCATTTTTCTCAGAGATGGCCAAACGGATCTCGTCAAACTTTCAGAGGTTGATCAGTGGGTGCCGAGAAGTGTTCTAGGCCAAAAAAAACAATTTTGGAATTTTTTTTGCATTTTTGGGGAAAAAAAAAAAAATATCGCTCTGTAGTGCTCAAGCCTTTGTAGCTACGTGAAACGTAATATTAAATGATCCCAGACCTCATTCCTTAGTGGGTGTAAGGAAGTGTTTTAGGCCCCCACAAAAAATAGAAAAAAAGACAAAATTTCATTTCTTGAAAACACCAACAGCATTAGAATAGCACCAGGCAATGCTGGATACCCCTGCTAGTATTGTATGTAAATCAATTCATTTTACTTTTTCGAAATATATTACAATACTCAAAGAAACACAAAGGATTTCATTTTAAAATTCATCAATATACAATGAGTAACAAAATTAATTTTCGATATATATATATATACATATATTTCTTTATATTATATGTATGTTACGGGTTTTCGGGATGGGTCACAAGTGACTTCTCGAACCTGCTTTCCAACCATTGACGCTGAAGCCGATGAGTCACAGATAACTCCGCGGCAAGATGGGTTGTTAAGCCCCAGATAATTAATGCCCCCCAGATAGGGAACCGTACTGTTGACACCCCACTTCTATACATTAAGAACGGCCAAGCTGAACCATAAGTGGGTCGGTGGCTCGTCTATGACCGCAGCAAAACTGTGGGGCAAAGCTCCCATTCACTATTTACACACTCATGTCTAACCAATGGAGAAAGAGACACTCGGACAGGTTGGAAACGAACGGTCCTGTGAACAAATAAACACGTATTCACAAGCAATGCAATGTCACAAAAGAAAGTCTTACCATTATACACGCAAGCCCCTTAGACAATCACCTTATCATGAAAGTACAGACATAGGTGCCTCATTCACTCCAGGAAATTAGGCAAGAGTGATAGAGAGACACGCAAGCCCCTTAGACAATCACCTTATCATGAAAGTTCAGACATAGGCGCCTCATTCACTCCAGGAAATTAGGCAAGGGTGATAGAGAGATAAAGGTGGGCCTCGTTTGCGACCCCTTGCTTACCCGACGTAAGCCTGTGGCCTTACATGGTTCCAACATGAAAGGGGGGGGGGGGAAATAAAGAAGAGAGAGAGGGATGGGATAAGTCCGTGGCCCGCCAGTGTGTAAACAACTACAGATGTCGATTAGAACGGCCAAGCCTGCAGGATTCCACCATCTTATTAAACATTTACCTGTCCACTGATTTGGCCCAAACAGTGAAGATTCGTACCCGCAGTGCACATCCGTCTATTTATTCATATGGCCGAGCGGAACTGTGAGTATGCACTGGCAAATCACGGAGCCGAACAATTGGGCAGAACTTCCCATCTATTTAATGGTGCAGACTATGTTCGACCAATATGGAATAGACATAGTGAGCAAGTTGGGAAAACCTTGTAGGTGTTCATTTATTTATATAGGAGGCGGGTGAGGGGCACATATGTACAGCAAAGGTTTCATTCACAAGGGATGGCAAAGCACATATGCATGCTGTTTGTGAGGGTGCGACACGTATACAATGGGGGGAATTCGTATGGCACGCATATACAGTAAATAGAACAGAGACAGAGCATAACTGATTCCCTTAACACTTAAAAGCCCCTTCTACAGTTTTACCTATTTATTTGCACATGAGACTTGGCACCATTCAAAATCACAACTGGGGAAACCTAGATAGAAAGAGGTGAGCAGATAGAAAGCAGTACAAGGCTTGTGTCAGCCTCTCTCTTACCCAGCACGAACGAGCGGGCTCGTGCTGGTGCAAAGTGCAGGGAAGGTAAGGGAAGGTAAAGAGAGTTAGTTAATGGGGGGTATCACGATGCATGTTTGAGAGGAGCAAATATGCAGGTGCAAGCACGAGAGGAGAGTGGAAAGGGTGCATATCAGTGGGGTCGCTCTGAAAAGAGCATTTAGCAGGCTCTTCGCTGCCCTGAATCGTCAGCTCTTTATGTGTCTCAAGTAGACGAATTAGAAAGGAAGAAAAGGGTGTGTGCATCAGTGATGCAGCTATCTTCCTGTGCTGGGGTTGGCGTGGCCCCCTGCCTTGTGCTGGGACACCACCTGGTTAGTCCCGCAGCCTAGTGCAGCCTACTTTGGGGCTCGTCCAGACTGGCTCCCTCGTTCCGTCCAATCCTCCAGCATGTTCCAACAGCCTCAAATGGTCAGGCGTTCTCCCCTTTTAACCCTTTTTAGCAGCCTGAGTTGGGTGGGGAGTCAAGTGGGGGGGGGGGGGTGTCAGAGTTCTTGGACTGCCCTCCACAAGTGTGGCTACAGGGAGCAAGAAGGGCCATGCTTCGCTCCATGAGCGTAGCGTGCTCAGTAGTCGTGGGTTCACCACAGCGAGACATCACATCCTCCGAGCTCGCAGCTTGTGAGATTGCTGCAGATTTTTCTGGCTGTGACAGCGTGCATCATCTCCCAACGATTCCATGGGAACTTGGTGTAGGGCCCTCAATGGTCACATAGGCATTGAATAGAGGCGCTAGCGGCAGGTTTGATAGGTGGTGTGTTATCGCTGGCTGCGAATGAAGGTATAGTGATTGATAGCTGAGTAGCTGGAGTGACGGTTGAGTCATGGCAGATCAAAGTGATGGTTCAGTTATGGTGGAGCGTGTATGAAAAAGGACAACAGAGAATGCAAGGATAGCAAGAATGAAGACTGGCCATGTGGAGAGTACATGAAATGGAGAAATTTCTCGAATCCCACACAATGCATATTTCCCTACCCTTTAGTTAGACAAAAGGCGAGACCCTGTCTGATGACACATAATAAGAAATTAACGAACTCAGGAACTGCTGTATGTGTGGTGCCATTTCCTGGGATCACGGTTCTCAAAACTGTCACAACATATATATATATATATATATATAATATATATATATATATATATTATATATATATATATATTTAATTTGTATGTCTGACTTTTACGAGTGTCTCCTTCCAAAAGAGCTTTTTCAAATGCTGTACGCAATAAACATGACTGCATTTGTATCACACGGTAATATTGCTGTTGTGTGTATCACTGTAATCAACGGTGCCCGATGTTTATACATCTCTCTATAATTCCAGCAATCTCTGTGTGTCTGTGTGTGGTGGTGTGTGTGTGTCTGTGACCGCTGTTTCTCGACAACCACTGGTCCGATCTAATTGAAACTTGCCAGGTATATTGTTGGGGACCTGAGTATGTGCTTTTCAAGGTTTGATATTAATAGGACAAGTGGTTCCCAAGTTATGGCCATTTATTACCAAACCAATGACAGGACATGTTGCTGCGTAGGCGTGGCCGATGGGAAAGGGCGCCTTAGTTACCAATGACAGGACACGTTGCTTGGCATTTTGCACCCACAGTATCTATCTATCTTCTATCTATCTATAATTCCAGCAATCTCGTTTGTTGCCTTTCAAAAGGTTTGAAATTAATCGGACAAGTGGTTCCAAAAGTTATGGCCAAGTTAGAGCGCGTTCCCATGACGGGTTACAATGTACGGACTTCCGGATAGTGATGACTTACTGTATTCTAATAATTTCTCGATTTCTTATGCGCATTTATAGATAAACACAATGCCCCAATCCAGTTGTCGTTTACGAGAGCGAAGGAACGGACTGTGTGGTTGTTTGAAAGTTGTTTTTTTTTTTGCACGTACGGCCACGCACGTACGGCCACGCACATACGGGCATGGCGAGAACGAAGGAACGGCCTGTGTGTTTGTTGTTTCTGGCGCGCGGTTTGAAAGTTTTTTTTTGAGAAGGAACGGCCTTGTGGTTGTTGTTTCTGGCACGTGGTTTGAAAGTTTTTTTAAAATATTAATATTTTTTTTTTTGTACGTACGGCCACGCACGTATGGCTACGCACGTACGGGCACGCGAGAGCGAAGGAACGGCCTGTGTGGTTGTTGTTTCTGGCACGCGGTTTGAAAGTTTTTAAAAAAATTATTATTATTATTTTGCACGTACGGCCACGCACGTATGGCCACGCACGTATGGGCACGCACTAGTGGTAATAAACATTGCTAAGAGTTCAATTAAATAAAACAAACACCATTCTTAAAGCAATATTCACTGGAATATTACCAATTAAGGTGATTCCAAAAGAGTTCAGTGTAAAAAAAAACTGAAACAAATCACTACAGCCACTTTGCCATGCTGGATGCCTGGCGAAATGGCTTTACAGGTTATTAATATTGTACACACCGCATTCTAAGCTAAATATACACAGACTGTGACTGGATTTATATCATAAAACACGTTAAAAAAAAGACAATTTTTCTTTGAATTTGGACAATCGATGTCGAGCGATGATGCAAAGCACAATATTGATAGCAATTTTGTGAAAAATGGAACATTAACAAATTAGTAAGCCAATACATGGTGCAAACAATCAGTGTCACTATTATGCACAGGGCAATAAGGGAGTCCTAAATTAAGTATAAAAATACGTTTTACAACAAACAAATAATGTTTGTGGTGAAGTGAGAAAAGCAGCTCAGCGGAAAGTAGTGGGATGGAAATTAACACCACACATACACAATTGAGCACATTATGACAACCTATAGTCCCACAAAGTACAAGTGCACACAAGTGTACCGAAATGTATCACCTGCCCTTTAAGTTTGAAAACGTTGTCTCAGGTTTATTTTTTTTATCGTGAGCAAGTTTGCTCCTTCATTGTATGGTGGCTTCGGTGTCGCTGCACAGGAAGCAGACTGAGATTGAAAAATTGACAAAGCAGACCGGTTGGTCAAATACAATATTTTGCTCTCGATGAGGAGGGCCATGAAGTCCATTGTTATCAAAGTTTGTTGTCTTCATTCATTTGCATCATAGCCCACACCAAAGCTGAGCAATACCTTTTTTGTATTATTACCTACACCAAAGAAGGTGGACGTGGGTTATATGTCTTCACCCATTTCTGTTTGTCTGTCTGTGAGCAGGATATCTCAAAATAATATCGACAGATTCAGACGAAACTTGGTGGGCAGGCTGGGGGGTGTGACAACGACGAATTGATTCGATTTTGGTGACGATCCAAATCCGGATCCAGATCCGAGGATTTTCTGAGCGATTCTTCACCATTGAGTGAGTGATTGGGCAAAAAATGATATATAGCATGATACCTCGAAAGGTTATGAACGGATTCACAGGAAACTTAGTGGACAGGTTGGGGGTGTGACAAGGCCGAATTGATTCGATTTTGGATTGGATCCGGATCTGACAAGTTTCAGAGATAATGGTATAGGCGATTTCCATTAGCGGCGATATTATGATGTCAACTTTTTTTCTAGGAAGATTTTCCAAAATCGGAGATGGTTACTGCCTGCGCGTGGGCTTTCTGCATATACATGGCAAGTTTCACGAAGATCCGATGAAAACTCTGGGTTGTGAAACAAAAAATGTCAAAAAAAAGGAATGACCTCATAAAAATTAACATGACGTCATAGTGATGTATCATATGTGCGGTAATTCATCTCTGCTAATGCCCTGTTCAATTCCCGCAAACAGAATTCAAAAAGCTTGCCTAGTTTCGGAGATAATTTTTTCGGCGATTTCCATTAGCGGAGATATTTTGACGTCATAACTTTTTTTCTAGGAGGAATTTTCAAAATCGGAGATGGTTACTGTCTGCGCAGGATATTTTTACATATATATGCCAAGTTTCAGGAAGTTTCGATGAAAACTGTAGGCTGTGAAACAAAAAAGTCCACAAGAAGAAGATGAAGAACAACAACGTGAGTAAGACTTAGAGATCCTCCACGAGGATCTAAAAAAGTGGTGGATAAGTTTGGTTGGTGACAAGAACAAGTCACATGGATGCAGATCCGGCCTATCAGTGGGATACAAAACGTAAACTGTTCAGAGGTATGCACTCCATAATGGTTTATTTAGAACTAGTAAATACAACCCGTTGCTTCGCTGACAGGAATTATTGGGGGGGGGGGGAACGGAGAGAGGAGGTAGGGGAAGGAAGAAGGAGGGATGAAGGGAGGGAGGCAGAGGGTCGGAGAGAGAGGGATAGGGGTGGAAGAGAGGATAGAGTGGGGGAGAGAGGGGATAGGGTGGGAAGAGAGGGATGGGTGGAGAGAGAGGGATGGGGTGGGGGAGAGAGGATGGGGTGGGAGAAGAGGATAGGGGTGGGGGAGAGAGGGATAGGGGTGGGAGAGAGAAGATAGGGTGTGAGAGAGAGAGATAGGGGTTGGAGGGAGAGGATGGGTGGGAGGAAGAAGGAAGGGGTGGGAGAGAGAGGGAAGGGGTGGGAGAGAGAGGAAGGGTGGGAGAGAGAGGGATAGGGTGGGAGAAAGAAGGATAGGTGGGAGAAATAAGGATAGGGGTGCAGAGAAAGGGATGGGGTGGAGAGGGGGGAGGGGTGGGAGAGAGAGGGAATGGCTGGAGAGAGAGGGAAGGGGTGGGAAAGAGAGAGGATAGGGGTGGGAAGAGAGAGGAAGGGCTGGGAGAGAGAGGATAGGGGTGGGAAAGAGAGAGGGAAGGCTGGGAGAGAGAGGGGGTGGGAGAGAGAGGGATAGGGTGAGGAAGAGGGATAGGGTGGGAGGAAGAGGGATGAGGTGGGAGGAAGAGGAGGGTGGGAGAAAGAAGGATAGGGGTGAGGAGGAGGGGGAATTCCGGCAGATTTGACACCCAGCTGAATGTCCATCCGAGAGAGGCACAGCATTGATGATTCACCCTGCCTGTGAAACAAGGGATGACAGTTTATAGCTGAGTCAGGATATGAACCCAGGCGAGACAGCTTTGAGTGAGCATGCATACTTCTCGGCTATCCTCCAAGATCTGGTGATTCATTGCTTTGTGAAAACTCAATTGATCCAAGCTGCAGTTCCGACTGCTAAAAAAGTATTAAAAAAACAAAAGGAAAAAAAGAAGATTTCATTGGCCAATTGGCACGTCTTTGACACTCTTTCCTCTCCTTGACTTCTGGAGAGTTGCATGGTGGAGGAGGGTAGCGTGAGAGGCAGGGGGAGGCAGTGCCTGAGTGGAGGACGTGCGGGGGGGGTGGGGACGTGGCGGGGGGGGGGGGGTGGAGGACGTGGCGGGGGGTGGGGGTGGAGAGCGTGCGGGGGGGGGAGGCGATGCGGCGGGGATTGGGAGCAGCGCGGATAGGGGGGGGGAGGAGGCTAGGCAGCACGGCGGGGTGGGGGGAGCAGTGTGGCGGAGGGGAGGCAGCGTAGTGGCGGGTGGAGGAGGCAGCGTGACGGTGGGGGGAGGCAGCATAGTGGGTGTGGGGGGATACATAGGGTAGGTGCAGCACGGGGGAGGGGCAGGCAGCACGGCGGGGTGGGGGGAGCAGGTGGCGGGGGGAGGCAGCGTAGTGGCGGGTGGAGGAGCAGCGTGACGGTGGGGGGAGGCAGCATAGTGGGTGGGGGGGATACATAGGGTAGGTGCAGCACGGGGGAGGGGGCAGCACGAGAGGGGGAAACCACGCGAGGGGAGGGAATGGGAAGGCGGCGGGAGGGGAGGAATGGGAATGGGAAGGCGGCACTAGGCGAGGAGAGGGAATGGAAGGCGGCATGTGGGAAGGGAATGGGAATTTGTAGGCGTCACGAGGTGAGGGGAGGGAATGCGAAGGCGGCGTGATGGGAGGGAGGGAGTGGAAGGAATGGCAAGGGAGGGAATGGGAAGGCGGCACGAGGGGAGGGGAGGAAATGGGAAGGCGGCGTGATGGAAGGGGAGGGAGTGGAAGGAATGGGAAGAAGGCGAGGGAGGGAATGGGAAGAAGGGTGAGGGAGGGAAGAATGGGAAGGAAGTACTAGGGAGGGAATGGGAAGGAAGTGCGAGGGAGGGAAAGGGAAGGAAGCATGAGGGAGGGAATGGAAGGAAGATGAGGAGGAATGGGAAGGAAGTGTGAGGGGAGGGAAAGGGAAGGAAGCATGAGGGGAGGAATGGGAGGAAGCGTGAGGGAGGGAATGGGAAGGGGAGCGTGAAGGGAGGGAATGGGAAGCAAGCATGAGGGGGGGAATGGGAAGGAAGTGCGAGGGAATGGCATGGGAAAGCAGTCCTCCAACCTCCTTGGGGTCTATACTAAACATGCACGCGCACCGGCAATTTACTCAACCTTCCACTCGCACACGTGCACAGATTCACACACCACACACACACACACAACCACACACACACACACACACACTTGGCCGATATCGGCAGGTTGGAGTCAGTTTAATTACCGACTGCAGTACTTATTGTATACAACCCAGAAACCTTGAGTAGCTTTCACCGAAAAACAACATCACATTTATATCGACGTTTCAGGGAGATGATCACAAACATTATTCTTTATAAACAGCTGCATCTGACGGGTGGAAAAAAATTGGCTCAGTCATTTAGAAAAAACGTTAATATGGCAAAAGGCTGAGAAATCGGGTGTTATCAAATATAATTTACTTTGAAACTCACAAATAGATACATAGCAAATCCGATCACGAAGTGCTTTAGAAACAGTCACGAGGACAAAGGAAAACCTGAAAGAACCTCCATAGGATATGGGATGAAACTTTGCCACCACGGCACCTGTAACAGGCATGGCATGTCCACACACCTGCGGAGAGTCCGTACAGATCCAAATCCAAATCTACCCATATGTACCACGTCCGTGTGTGCTGTATACGTACCTCTACCTTGTAGTATCTGTCGACTGCACATCCCGATGAGGACACAAACTGTACTGTGCAGCTCGGTAAGTGACTTAAGCACTCAAGCAAGCACTCCAACGGAACGCCTGGCTTGGCAAGCGATTACCAATTGCTGTCGATACAACTATGCACCCGGAAACGCCCATGCAATGTCCGAATTGGACAAATCAACACTTTTTTCGGAGTCGGAACTGCTGATACTTTCTAATCTGGAGCTTACATTTTGTAACAATCCTTTGTTTAAGAGATTCTCTCAGTTATTCATATTCGCACATTAAATAAAGCCACGAACACTTACGTCTCCGGATGTTAATAAGCATTGCAATGTGCCCAGCGATTTGTAGCCATGATGAACAGGCATTCGATAATATGAGTGAGAAAAGTGAAAAAAACAACTTTATCGTTAAGAAATCGTTGCGGCCTGTTCCAAATCAAAGCATGGTTGAGCAGGTCAAAAAACATGGCGGCTTCAGACCCCAGTGAGGTAACCCAGGAAACGCCTTAAGACTCCAGACAGCGAGGTGGTGAGGATCGCCTGATGAAGGATAAAATTAAATAAGGCCGTTAATTATCTTCAAAAGGGGTGTTTTAATTAACCCAAACACCCAATTTCACTCTTGCACTTTCTTGGAGTTTTCTTCGTATGCATGCAAAGTTTGAAGCTGCTAGGTTTTATGGTTATTGTTCTCGTGTGAGGCTGCCATTATTCCTGGCAACCGCGAATTGTAGCTCACACAGGTGGCATGGAGCGTTTCCTCTGCCTTACTCCGGTTTATCTTGACTCCCTAGACTCCAAGAGCCTAGATAATTATAGTCTGCATTCTTTCTGTGTTACTGTCAATGAAAGCCTCTGCATCCCGCTGGAAAGAACAGTATTCCACTCGGTGCTCTCTCACCATTGTGTCAGCATGCAACGTATCCTCCTGTCCATTGGCTCACCATGAAAACTGCCGAGCTGCCAAGAAAGATTTATTAGGGGCTCCCCCTGTAGCCAATCTCCTACGCTAAATCCCCTTCACCGTTTCTTCCTCGGCCAGACATAATCGATTGTCCTAAGGCAGCCTGGATAAAGCCTGGTGTTGGCTTAGTGGTTCGGGTGGCTGGCTTGGGATCTTAGGGTCCTGAGTTTGAGCCTTGTTGGCTGCTGAATTAACAAGAGATGGGGTTGATTCAGCCTGTCATCCTTCGATTAAATAAGTACCAGTGTACTGGTATAGGGCCACAGCATCAGTGGCAGAGTTGTGCCCCAACAATATGATAGTTACCTGGCAGCCAAGCTGTTATACACAAGAAGAAGAAGAAGAAGAAAAAGCCTGGATAGATGTGAACGAGGTTTTTGTTTCCTTGGGTGTCAGTTGGCACACGACCTTGGCTATTCCCTGTAGTACAACTAGGAGCACCTATGATTTCCGGGCATCATTCCAGTTGGTTATGCAGGACATATATTCTCAAAGTAAATGGCTCATTCGAAACAGTCATTGCCATCCCCATTGCATTATTGGGAAAATACTGCGTGGACTGCCCTCCATGGTAGCCTGTCCAAGAGTGCTGACTACTGCCTTCTGAAGGACCCATCAGTTTAAAGACCCATCAGACATCACCGAGGCTCAGTAATTATTTTTATCAAAAATCTGATGAGTCCTACAGCTGTTTTTTTTTGAAATTTCCCAGCATGTCGTTCAGTTCCCCTGCCTAGCACCCAAACCTTTTGTACAAGCCGACTATTCCGCAGTGTTGTGCTCCCTCCTTTGAGCTAGCGGCATGGTTGAGTCACACTGAAAAGTATGATAGGGTTGTGCTGAAAAGCATATGGTTCAGTCATGCTGAAGAGCATAGTTTGTTGAAGTTCTTACATTGGGCATTGGACTTTCCCTGTCCGCACTAGCACTGGCTTTCCATTCCACATGTTTGCGCTTAAATTAGCCAATATCTTTGAAATCAAGCCACTTCTTAAAAATTGGGCCATTCCCGACCAACAATCGCAGATACTGCCTCACAAACCATTTCTGTTTACAAGCGCTTTAGTGGACAATCTTTTAACTTGAGCTATGTCCCCAGCCAGCATCGATGGCTGGTGCTTGGTCACATACTTCCTCTTGGTCATGCGGCACATACAGGCCAGCACATGATGTGCCACCTTCAAAATGCTCATACTTCACCTCGCTTACTTGTGCCCAGTGTTGTGGTACCCACACGGCAGCACTTGCTGCACCACCATTGCAAGTTCCTCTAAGTGCAGTTGGTCAACCGGACATTTCCTCATCCCTTGCCATTCGCCTTTGTTTCTGCAGTCCAGTTCTAAAACCGAGAATGATTCAATTCGCTTGTGCTGCCTCTATATTTTTGCCACCGCCACCGCCATCACCTTTTACCTCTCACCTCGGCTGGCCCATATTAGGCTTCCACTATGGACAGCAAGCCATTCAGCCTGCACTACCAATTTCTCCTTTGTTCTCTCACCCATTTGGATTGTTGCACCTTCTCTGGTGTGCCTCTGGCGGCCATGGCACACCCACGCTGTTGCCTTCCCTCACATCCCTGTCAGCCGCTGCATTGTCCCCATAATTGTCGTCCTCATATGTGGATTCTGCTGCTCCACAGTTTATCATGGAAATGATGGTTGAATTTGTGGAACATGCAGGGCCGTAGACGCTGCACTGTTTTCCGGGGCACAACAACACATTACTATTTAATCAACAACAATGTGGAAGCCCCATTTGTAGCAATGCATCAGGAATCAGTGCTTTCAGCAATAGAGGGCTTGTATTACAACCTCCAGCAAATGTGTCTTCCTTTATCCTGTCTTTATATTATTTCATTAGCCATGATGGTGTACTTTTTCCAGTAGACTAAGCACAAATCCGTGATCCTGCGTTTTTGCGTGCATGTCATATTGAGAGCTCATGAGTCATTTCTGGGTGAGCACAAGCTCTCTAATAAAGGCTTCAGATGTTTTGCCTCTGCAAAACCTCCACTCATTTCAATGGTGCATATGCAAAGAATATAATGACCTTTGTCTTCATGTTGTTGATTTGCGCACAGCTTGGGACCCTTTATAGCTTGGTTCAGCACAGAGTTCGAGGACGTCTCACAGAAACAATGCCTAATCAGGCTTCTATTTGAAAATCCATGTGATCCATTGTACAGTAAATAACCTCTTTGAGTGATTGTCCATGATGTGGTATATATATAAATATAACCCTTCTCAATTGGTTGAGGCCTCGATGATAGCTGAACTGCAATCACCTTGTTTGTTTCACAGTGTATTTAATTGTCTTTTGTTTGGAGTTCTCTCCATGTGCTCACTTAGCACATCATTTGCACACTTTTGGTGCATTTATTTTGCCTTCCCTCATATTCACCAACAACCTGAGGGATGTTATTTGCAAAGTCAAACATCACAATGTTTTTACTTTCTCTCCAGAATGCCAATGATGATTTGTGGAAAGCTTAGAATAATATCAAAGAAATTAAATTGGACTTGAGGCACTTTCATATAAAAATACTAATTGCATCATGGCATCTCTCTGGGATTGCTGGGATTCTTAGCTGCAGCTCATCCTTGCCTCTAATTTGTTTATTCTGGGTTTGACTCCTGAGGGAGTTGGACAGGACTGTAAACTGTCAACCAGGTGCTTTCCAAGCAGGGCATTGCATCAAAGACTGTGCTGTCCTTCAGATAAGATGTAAGGCTGGGTGTTTCATCCACCAGCGCTTGCTTGTTAATGTTAACAGTTTGAATGTGGACTTTATACATTTTGAAACGAGTACGCATAACCAGAATTTAAAAGAGCTGCCTCCTTATTCTTTGGCCAAAGTTAGCTGTCGCTGAAATATAAGGAGGCATTTATTTATTTATTACGTATGCAAGTGGGAGGTTGAGGTCTATATATGGATGCCAAAACAGATTTAACTAGAGGGGGAGCACTCGGTAGAGTGCAAAACCTCTGCCGCCAATACTGCTAGGTCACTCAAGTGAACCTGATATCCTATTCATTCAATTGACGTCAACAGTGCTCACAGAGTTATAAGTTTGCAACTTTCCCTTTTACTTTTAACTTTTACATACTCAATTAATTCGTCATAACTAGATTCCTTGAGACAGAAATTGATTTTACGTGGTATATCCACCTGAAGTCCAAAATCAGCCGCAATTATAATTTTGGCATGTTTTTTTTGGAAATCACTTATAACATGTAGAAATGCAAAAAAAAAAATCGAAATTTTGTTGAAAAAAGATTTGCAAATTTTTTTTTTCTCTAACAATTTTTTTTTTGGGGGGGGGGGGGTTGGAAATCACTTAAAACATGTAGAAATGCAAAAAAAACATTCAAATATTTTTTCAAATTGGCCGCCATACGGCCATATTGGATTTTGGACCAAGTCCAAAATCTAATGCATGATCCTTGGACCAGACCTAACCCCCCCACCAAGTTTTGTCGAAATCCGTCGAGGAGTTTTCCGTAATACTGTTCACAAACAAACAAAAAAACAAACAACTAGAGGGGGAGCACTCGGGAGAGTGCAAAACCTCCGCCGCCAATACTGCTGGGTCACTCAAGTGAACCTTATATCTTATTCATTAAATATGATGTCAACAGTGCTGACAAGAGTTATAGTTCTTTTCTCCATTTTTTTTGGGGGGGGGGGGGGGGAGTTGGAAATCACTTAAAACATGTAGAAATGCAAAAAAAAGAAATCGAAATTTTGTTGAAAAAAAAGTTGCAAAATTTTTTTTCTCGAACAATTTTTGGGGGGGGGGGGGGGGTTGGAAATCACTTAAAACATGTAGAAATGCAAAAAAAAAAAATATTTTTTTTCTCAATTTTTTTTTTGGGGGGGGGGGGGGTTGGAAATCACTTAAAACATGTAGAAAATTCAAAAAAAAAATTTTTTTTTCTCTAACTTTTTTGGGGGGTTGGAAATCACTTAAAACATGCAGAAATGCAAAAAAAAAAAAATTTCTCTAACAATTTTTTTGGGGAAATCACTTAAAACATGTATAAATGCAAAAAAAAAATATTTTTTTTCTCTAACAATTTTTTTTTGGGGGGGGGGGACAAGTACAAAATTCAATGGCATGATCCTTGGACCATACCTAACCCCCCCACCAAGTTTCGTCGAAATCCGTCGAGGAGTTTTCCGTAATACTGTTCACAAAACAAACAAACAAACAAACAAACTAGAGGGGGAGCACTCGGGAGAGTGCAAAACCTCCGCCGCCAATACTGCTGGGTCACTCAAGTGAACCTTATATCTTATTCATTAAATATGATGTCAACAGTGCTGACAAGAGTTATAGTTCTTTTCTCCATTTTTTTTTGGGGGGGGGGGGGGAGGTTGGAAATCACTTAAAACATGTAGAAATGCAAAAAAAAGAAATCGAAATTTTGTTGAAAAAAAAGTTGCAAAAATTTTTTTTCTCGAACAATTTTTGGGGGGGGGGTTGGAAATCACTTAAAACATGTAGAAATGCAAAAAAAAAATATTTTTTTTCTCAATTTTTTTTTGGGGGGGGGGGGGGGGTTGGAAATCACTTAAAACATGTAGAAATTCAAAAAAAAAATTTTTTTTCTCTAACTTTTTGGGGGGGGGGGGGGTTGGAAATCACTTAAAACATGTAAAATGCAAAAAAAAAATTTCTCTAACAATTTTTTGGGGAAATCACTTAAAACATGTATAAATGCAAAAAAAAATATTTTTTTTCTCTAACATTTTTTTTGGGGGGGGGGGGACCAAGTACAAAATCTAATGGCATGATCCTTGGACCATACCTAACCCCCCCCACCAAGTTTCGTCGAAATCCGTCGAGGAGTTTTTCCGTAATACTGTTCACAAACAAACAAACAAACAAACAAGCAGTCATAGACTGGTACTTACGAAATCGTCAACTTGACCTCTGACCTTGTCTAATAAAAGCTGTCTCTAGAGAGGTAGCGACGCAAACCAGAAGTTTCTACGAAGATTCTGTACCAAACCATCAAAAATCTAATGTTTTGGATGTTTGACCTCACCGTGACCTTGACCTTTGACCGATTTTGACCAAAATCTAAATCAGCGCTAGCCATCACCCTCCTGAATCACGTGGTGTAATTTGACATTGGCAGCTTCTTCCGTTCTCGAGTTACATTTTTGGATGTTTGACCTCACTGTGACATGACCTTTGACCGATTTGACCAAAATCTAATCAGCATAGCCATCACCCCCTGAATCACGTGGTGTAATGTGACATTGGTAGCTTCTTCCTTCCGAGTTATCTTACCAAACCATCAAAAATCAAATATTTGACCTCACTGTGACCTTGACCTTTGACCGATTTCGACCAAAATCGAATCAGCACTAGCCATCACCCTCCTGAATACGTGTGTTAATTTGACATGGTAGCTTCTTCCGTTCTCGAGTTATCATGCCTACAAACAAACAAACAACAACAAACAAGCAGTCATAGACTGGACTTACGAAATCGACAACTTGACCTCTGACCTTGTCTAATAAAAGCTGTCTCTAGAAAGGTAGCGACGCAAACCAGAAGTTTCTACGATGATTCTGTACCAAACCATCAAAAATCGAATGGTTTACCTCACCGTGACCTTGACCGTTGACCGATTTGACCAAAATCTAATCAGTACTAGCCATCACCCTCTGAATCACGTGGTGTAATTTGACATTGGTAGCTTCTTCCGTTCTCGAGTTATCTGTACCAAACCATGAAAAATCGAATGTTGACCTCACCGTGACCTGACCGTTGACATATTTTGACCAAAATCTAATCAGCACTAGCCATCACCATCCTGAATCACGTGGTGTAATTTACATCGGAGCTTCTTCCGTTCTCGAGTTATCGTGCCTACAAAACAAACAAACAAACAAACAAGCAGTCATAGACTGGTACTTACGAAATCGTCAACTTGACCTCTGACCTTGTCTAATAAAAGCTGTCTCTAGAGAAGGTAGCGACGCAAACCAGAAGTTTCTACGATGATTCTGTACCAAACCATCAAAAATCGAATGTTGACCTCACCGTGACCTTGACCGTTGACCGATTTTGACCAAAATCTAATCAGCACTAGCCATCACCCTCCTGAATCACGTGTGTGTAATTTGACATATGGTAGCTTCTTCCGTTCTCGAGTTATCTGTACCAAACCATCAAAAATCGAATGTTTGACCTCACTGTGACCTTGACCTTTGACCGATTTTGACCAAAATCTAATCAGCATAGCCATCACCCTCCTGAATCACGTGATGTAATTTGACATTGGAGCTTCTTCCGTTCTCGAGTTATCGTGCCTACAAACAAACAAACAAACAAACATACAAAACAAACAAAAACAAACAGAAACGGTAGTCATCAATATACTTACGAAATCTTTTAGATTTCGTAAGTAACAAACAAACAAACAAACATACAAACAAGCAGTCATAGACTGGTACTACGAAATCGTCAACTTGACCTCTGACCTTGTCTAATAAAAGCTGTCTCTAGAGAGTAGCGACGCAAACCAGAAGTTTCTACGATGATTCTGTACCAAACCATCAAAAATCGAATGTTTGACCTCACCGTGACCTTGACCGTTGACCGATTTTGACCAAAATCTAATCAGCACTAGCCATCACCCTCCTGAATCACGTGGTTAATTTGACATTGGTAGCTTCTTCCGTTCTCGAGTTATCTGTACCAAACCATCAAAAATCGAATGTTTACCTCACCGTGACCTTGACCGTTGACCGATTTTGACCAAAAATCTAATCAGCACATAGCCATCACCCTCCTGAATCACGTGGTGAATTTCACATTGGTAGCTTCTTCCGTTCTCGAGTTATCGTGCCTACAAACAAACAAACAAAACAAACAAGCAGTCATAGACTGTACTTACGAAATTGTCAACTTGACCTCTGACCTTGTCTAATAAAAGCTGTCTCGGAGAAGGTAGCGACGCAAACCAGAAGTTTCTACGATGATTCTGTACCAAACCATCAAAAATCGAATTTTTGTATGTTTGACCTCACTGTGACCTTGACCTTTGACCGATTTTGACCAAAATCTAAGCAGCGCTAGCCACCACCCTCCTGAATCAGGTGGTGTAATTTGACATTGGTAGCTTCTTCCGTTCTCGAGTTATCATTTTATTGATGTTGACCTCACTGTGACCTTGACCTTTGACCGATTTTGACCAAAATCTAATCAGCACTAGCCATCACCCTCCTGAATCACGTGTTGTAATTTGACATGTGTACTTCTTCCGTTCTCGAGTTATCTGTACCAAACCATCAAAAATCGAATATTTGACCTCACTGTGACCTTGACCTTTGACCGATTTCGACCAAAATCTAATCAGCACTTGCCATCAACCTCCTGAATCACTTGGTGTAATTTGACATTGGTAGCTTATTCCGTTCTCGAGTTATCGTGCCTACAAACAAACAAACAAACAAACAAACATACAAACAAGCCAGTCATAGACTGGTACTTACGAAATCGTTCAACTTGACCTCTGACCTTGTCTAATAAAGCTGTCTCTAGAGAAGGTAGCGACGCAAACTAGAAGTTTCTACGATGATTCTGTACCAAACCATCAAAATCGAATGTTTGACCTCACCGTGACCTTGACCGATGACCGATTTTGACCAAAATCTAATCAGCACTAGCTATCACCCTCCTGAAACACGTGGTGTAATTTGACATTGGTAGCTTCTTCCGTTCTCGAGTTATCTGTACCAAACCATCAAAAATCGAATGTTTGACCTCACCGTGACCTTGACCGTTGACCGATTTTGACCAAAATCTAATCAGCACTGCCATCACCCTCCTGAATCACGTGGTGTAATTGACATTGGTAGCTTCTTCCTTCGTATGTGTATTGACGACATGGAACACATACAGCAATCAAACAAACAAAACATACACAACACATACAAACAAACAGAAACGGAAGTCATCAATATACTTACGAAATCTTTAGATTTCGTAAGTAACAAACAAACAAACAAACAGAAACGGAAGTCATATCATATACTTACGAAATCTAAACAGAAACGGTAGTCATCAATACACTTACGAAATCTTTAGATTTCGTAAGTAACAAACAGAAACGGAAGTCATCAAAATACTACGAAATCTTTAGATTTCGTAAGTAATAAACCAATGTCACCCGTAGGGTGATCCGTATCTGCCAAAAGGTGACCACGTGTGACTTCTTTAAGGTCACACTGAGGTGAACAGAGCTGCTATCCACCAGGAGCGACACCTTGAGGAATATCTGCCTACGAGAGATTCCGATGAGAATCGTTCTACAGAGTAACCATGAAAAATATGTGTTTGCCTCATAACGTCACCAAATCACGTCATAATGTCTCAAGCTTGATATATCTAGAAAGCACTCATCGAGTGTTCAATTTGAGGTACTACACGATATGGTTCCTAAAACTTGAAAATTTGACCTTGGGGTCAAATATGTTTGACCTTAGGCGTTAACCATGAAGGTCAAGGCCAATCGCACCAAAAATTAATCAGCTGAATGCCAGACCATGAACTATATTCCCATGAAGTTTGAAGACGATCCGATCAAAATTACTCCAAAAATAAGGGTTTCGTCGACTCCCCTGATTTGCGACAAAGTGACCTTGACCTTTGACCTTGACCTTCAAAATTTTGTGTGCTGAAAGGGACCTCTATAGGCCTCTGATATGCGAAGTTACAAAAATTTCCAATGATAACTGTGCTCTGCAGAATTTTTTATACGTGATTACAGACAAAAAAAAAAAAAAACAAAAACAAAAAAAAAACATACAAGCTGACTAACATATCTTGCAAAAACTTTGTTTTTGGCAAGATAACAAACAGAAAGGGGTGAAAACAGTAACCTCCATCCATCTTCGATGGCGGAGGTTAAAGATCTGCAGTAATTGTTTGAATATTTTTTATTATTTTCTATTTTGTTATAAACACCCATATTACTTGGAAATGCGAGTTTTGGGATCTTCCAATCACAAGGGTAGGTGAGCGATGAATCCTTGAAATAGGGGACTTTCAAAATGATGTAATGTGCTTCAGGATGCTCGGTGTGCATGCGCAGGAACACCTAGGAACACCGATCTCCGGAGCATGCGATTTTCTATTGTGCGGAACGAAAAGGATTGTTACCTAAAATGCCCCACAGAGCTTCTAACGGAAGCTGAAAATATTTGGGAAAGCACCTCAGAGAAAGCTGGGGAGTGCCTCTGTACAACAAAAGAGTTGGAGGGAGACACCATATCTGGTTTGGGTGCTTCTGAACACTGATGGGAAGAGATGTATCGAGAGCTCATGAATGTACAGGGTAAGTTTGAAATGATGATATTTACTATTAATCATGTTGGGGGGTGGGGGGAGGAGGGAGTGGGAGTTGTGAGGGCTGTTGCGCACACACACACACACACACACACACACACACACACACACACACACACACACACACACAGACACATGCGTGTGTGAATGTATATGAGTGTGTGTGTGTGTGTATACACATAGGCTTTAAAAATCACTTAATTCTTACATTCAAACAGATGTGTGTGCGCGTGTCCATGTGTTCCGCCACTCACTTCCATTAACAGGAAATGGTTGGAACTTGACACCTCTCAACCATGGATATTTCTCGTTATCTCTGCCACCAAAGGTGGACGGAGGTTACGTTTTCACCCCTGTTTGTCTGTCTGTTTGTGTGCAGGATATCTCAAAAAGTTATTGACGGATTTGGACGAAATTTGGTGGGCAGTTGGGCGTGTGACAAGGACAAATCGATTAGATTTTGGGGAAGATCTGGATCCGGATTCGGATCGAATAATTATTTAAGTGATTCTTCACATTTGAGAGATAGGGCCAAAAACGATATATAGCAAAATATCTCAAAAATTATGGATGGATTTGGACGAAACTTGGTGGACAATTTGCGTGTGGGACCAGGACTAATTGAGTAGATTTTGGTTAAGGTCAGGATCCGCATACGAGAATTTTTTTTAATGTTCTTCACAATTGAGAGATGGGGCCAAAACCGATATACAGCAAGATATCTCAAAACGTTTTACTCTGTCTTCAGTCGTCTTGTCCTGTACATGCCACTGAGATGACAGAGATTGTGAAGCTCGTGTGAGGGTGAGACGAGAGAGATTGTGAGGCTCGGGCACTAACCTCACTAGCTAAGTTCTGCGCAGGCTACTAGTCTCATCGATACATCCGTGATACTGACCACCAAGGCTGAGGTGTGATGACAATTTTTTGCATGCTGGAATATGCAAACTCGGAATAATGGAACTGATTATAATTGGATTATGCTCACTAGAAAAATGGCTCATGTTGACAATGAACTGAGCAGACTTCGAATTGACATTGCGGCTCTATCTGAGATCCACCTGACCAAAACAGGAACAATACAGGAAGAAAATTTCATATTCTTCTAGTCAAGCAAACCTGAGGGACAGAAGCAGGAATATGACGTGGGCCTTGCAATTAAGAACCAACTGGTCCCGCATGTTGATTATCCGATCCGATGATCCGAGGAGGTTGATGTCCTTATGCGTTTCTCTCATTCTATCAGGTCACGTGACTTTTGTCAGTGTGATGCACCAACTATGTTGCATCCATGACTGGAAAGGGAAAAGTTTTATGAGGCACTTCATCGCATTGTGTCTGCAGTACTACACCAGAAGAAGACACTATTCTCGAAGACACTACCCGAAGAAGACACTTGGCGATTCCAATGGCCGTGTTTGCAGAAATGCCCCCCCAAGTTTTGGGCCACCACGGTGTAGTAAAGATGAATGAAAATGGACAGTTATTGCTGGAATTTGTCAGTCACCACATCTTCACAATTACCAATACCATATTTCCCATGAAAGATGCTTGGAAAGTCACATGGCGCCATTTTAGATCAGGTCACTGGCACCTGCTTGACCATGCGCATGTAAAGCAGTGAGATATAAAACAAATCTTCTACTGTCAGGCAATGCACGGTGAAACTTGCAATGCTGACCATGTCTTGGTTCATTGTGAGGGTAAACTCAGGTCTCAAGATTCTTCACAAGCCAAAGAAAAGGCATTTGGCCCATCCTAGGATCAACATCATGAAGCCACAAGATCCTTTCACTCAGCAGCGACGACAAGAGAAACTCGCATCTGCTTTAGCCCAGGCAAAAATGCTACAATTAGAACTATAGTATTTGAGAGTACTACTCTCATATACTATAGTTGATAACGGGTCCTACTACAGTAGTCTGCAGAGAATTACGACAGGAAAGGAATGCTATTTTTGCCTGGGAGACGACCAATTTACTATTGATGACTTACGTAGCTTCAGAAACCCTATGGACACAGACGCCAGATACTATCTATGAAACAGTCAAAGCAGTTTTGGGTTTGCACTGCAAGAAAGACCCAGACTGGTTCAGAGAAAGTGCCTCAGCTCTGCTGCCCTTGATAGAAAAGAAAAGAAAAGTTCTGATCCAATGAAGATATGACGAAAATGAAAGCAAGAAACAGCGTTTCAAGCATTCCGGTAAAGCTGTTCAATTCGAAAAGCCGACTATGTAAACAACAGTATTGTGACCATCTATGTGGATGTCACATGCTTTAGAGAAAGCATCAAAGCGTGCAGACCGGAATGACAGTCGAGGTTTGTTCAGTGGTCTCCAAGAAGCATTTGGTCCAACAAAAACGTCACTGCTGCTCGCATCATTAGTTTAGCGGGAGACCCTTTAACATCTGATGAAGATGTAATCCAGTGTTGGGCTGAGCATTACCTCGAACTGTACTCACGTGAAACTAAATTCAGCAGAGAGGCTCTTGACTTCTTTCAACAGCCAACAAAATTGGTTCTTGATATGTCACCATCCTTTGAAGAGGTCCGATCAGCTGTTGATGTCCTCTCGCACGGAAAAGCCACAGGCATAGATGGGATCCCTGGCAAGATTTAGAAACATGGAGGAACTGGTGTACTTTACAGACTACACCAACTTATACTTTCATGTTGGAGAGCTGGAGAGGTTCCTCAAGACTGGAAGGATGCTCAAAGCATCAGCCTGTACAAGAATAAAGGAGATAAATCGGACTGTAACAATTACAGAGACATTTTATTGCTGCGTGCAGTAACTAGTATGGAAAGTCATGGCCCGTGTCGTGCTCAACAGACCACAAAAGCTGGCTGAGAGTCAGTGTGGTTTTAGATCTGGTAGATCGACAGTCGATATGATTTTTACCTTAAGACACCGACAAGAAAAATGTAGAGAACAACAGAATGAACTTCATGTAGCATTTGTTGATCTCACCAAGGCTTTTGGCCTGGTCAGTCACAGTGGTTTGTTTCGATGACTGGAATCCCATGGCTGACCCCTACCCTGCTTGGTCTGATCAATTCATTACTTTCACCACCGAAGGTGGATGGAGGTTATGTTTTCACCCCTGTCTGTCTGTTTGTTTGTGAGCATGATATCTCAAAAAGTTGTGTACAGATTCAGACGAAATTTGGTGGACAAGTTGGGTGTTTGACAAGGTCAAATTGGTTTGATTTTGGTGAAGATCCGGTTCCGGATACTAGAATTTTAAAAGGGATTCTTCGCCATTGAGAGATAGGGACAAAAAATGATATACTGTATAGCTATAGCACAATATCTCAAAAGGTTGTGTACGGATTCGGATGAAACTTGGTGAACAGGTTGGGTGTGTGACAAGGTCAAATTGGTTCGATTTTGGTGAAGATCCGAATCTGGATCTAGATACGAGAATTAAAAATAACAATTTAAAGTGATTCTTCACCATTGAGAGATGGGCCCAAAAACTATGCCCGATGGCATGATATTTCAAAAAGTTGTGGATGAGTTGTAACGAAACTAGGTGGATGAATTTGTTAGGTGACAAGAACAAGCCGATTCGATTTTTGTTCAGGTCAGGATGCAGATCCAGCCTATCAGTGGGATACGAAACGTAAACTGTTCAGCCTTGTGGAGGTATGCACTCCACTGAGTCTTTCACAATGGTACACAGGCACATGTTATCTTCGATGGCAAGGAGTCTGAACCATTCACCATTCTCCGTGGGGTAAAGCAGGGTGTGTCTTGGCACTAAAACTATTCGGAATTTTTTTTTTCTTGTCTGTTGTCATATGAAATTAGTGCAATTAATGAGGGTGTCTATATTCACACAAGATGTGATGGAAATCTCTTCAATCTTGCTTGCCTGAATGCCAGAACTATGACAAGAACAGTCCTCGTCCGTGAGCTGTTATTTGCTGATGATGCTGCCTTTGTCTCTCATTCGGCCATCGGACAGATCACAGGCAATCTTTGATGCTTTCTCTAAAGCATGTGACAAGTTTGGTGTCACTATCATAAAAAAAGAAAACAGTGAAGATGTCGCAGTGCAACAGTGACCCCATCACACATAAACTACATGGTAGAGAGCTGCAAGAGGTTGAACAGTTTGCTTACCTTGGCTCTATACACACCAAGTCCACTCAAACAGGTGGAGAGATTTCAGCGCGTATTGCCAAAGCTGCTATAATATTTGGCAGCTTACAAAAGAGAGCATGGAATAACAATCGCCTTATGACCAACACAAAGCTACACATATACCAAGCATGTGTTCTCAGTGTGATTCTCTTTGCTTCTGAAATGTGGATTTTATATGCTAGGCAGGAGCACAGGCTAAACTCTTTCCATCTCTGGTGCCTGCGGAAGATCCTTGGGGTTCACTGGGAAGACAACATTCCTGACACAGAAGTTTTGACCATGGCTAAATCGGTTAGTATCACGGCGATGCTGAGGTGGCAAAGATTGTGGTGACTTGGGCATATGGATGACGAGTGTCTGCCCAAATCAATCCTTTATGGAGCTCTAGATGAAGGCATCCACAAAATTGGAAGGCCAAAGCTTCTCTTCAAAGATCTGTGTAAACAGGACTTCAAGGACTGTAAGTTGTTGGAAAAATCATGAGAAGCTCCAGCGCTGGGCAGAAAGGAGTGGAGGAAGAGCGTAAATAATAGAGTTCTATCCTTTGAGATGAGTCCATTTGAAAAGGCAAAGCAAAAGAGAGAAAGGAGAAAAATAACACATCAAACGGATTCTAGCTCCAGCTTTGAATGCCTCAACTGGAGTCGGCAGTGTGTGTCACCTATTGGCCTCTTTTCACAGAAGAGGACACACCAAACATGAGACGAGAAAAATCATGAGTATTGATGTTCAACCAGTAATGATGGAATGAGGGAAGGCTCGGGCGCTGTGGGCGTGGCCACGGGAGAAGTGATAGAAGGGTGCTGTGCACGGGGAGAGCGGTCAGTTTGAGTGAAGCATTGGAACAAGCCCGTCACGCGTTGGCGCAGTGAGACGGGGACTCGCTGGTGCTCTCTTCCTTTGCCCTGCTGCATGCTTCTTCACCTCTATGCTGGGTGCCAAGGCTGTGGGCTGGTCCATTCTGCTCGCGTTGGAGCCTGTTTTGATCCCGTATCTTTAAAGACCTTGCCAGCCCCTCTTTCATCCATTGTGAGTCAATGATTGTGTGCTCGTGGTGCATGAAGTCCACTATTCTGTATGAAGCACATTTCGTATTATCATATCATAAAGTGTATTTATTAATCTTTTTCATTTGGTGTCCATCTATCATTGTATCTATCATCTCAGGATTCTGTGTTCATGTCTTGTGGTTTCTTTTCAACAAAGCTGTTATTTCTTAAGGTTGATTACCGCCATTTTAACATGTGTAATCCGTTTTGGGCTGGTTTGGGAAATCCCTGGGGGAGATATATAGTGGAAAAGTGAATTCCCTTTACGAGACCGGCGGAATTTGGATTCCGCTTAAGGTGAATCCACGCTACCTGCTCGAGTGTGAGTCCCTTTAACTTGGCCATTCGTGAAGCACATTGCTTTGGCAAGGCGGGTCTACATTAGCAGATCCCGTCGATGTGATAATATATTGTTTCAAAATGTTCGATGTTTATTAAAACATTAAAACACAAACTGTCTACATCACATTTTCAAGATATAAAAAGTAAAAAGTAAATCACATACTTGCTTTAAATCAATCTGTTCATTTGGTAGTTAGTGGCAAAAAAGAAAAAGAATACAAATAAAATAGGAAAGCAAAAAATAATTCTTGGGTCTTTTATTACAGGTACTGTGGTACTGATTTGCCATATTTATTTATTTGCACTGATGGCTGCATACAAATCCAGATTTTTATGTTTAACCAATCGTGAAAAATACAATTGCGTTTGCTCTTTCTCAACTATAACCCCACATATGCACTGTGCATTGGCTGAATGCTCCACCCTGGAGACGACTGTTTTCGCAGAGATGTAAATACTGTACCTTCAACACTCGTTGGCATTTTTTACCTGCGATGTATGGCAGGTCGACAAGAGCTTTAGGCCATGGGCCAATCACCCAAAATGGACTTCTCATTACCATCTCGGGTGCAAAGTTGACTGTACTTTTTGGAAAGATCTTTGTCTGGGCCAACTTTTTGGGTATGATTGCCACTCCAATCGGTAGCTTTATTGTGTTTTTGGGGAAAATAGCATTTTTGGGGTAAAATCGTGTTTTTTGATTTCAACTGTAGAAAAAATATCTGCAACAAAACAACATATTTGAGACTTGGAATAAATAGCTATGTAAAGTACAACCATTTTGGTGTGCTTTGTGTTGGGTTTCAATCACCGGTTACCATGGCAACAGCCATTTTAGGGTAAAAAACATGGTTTTTGATAGTGAAACTTTAAAAATTCATATCTCAGAAATGAAAAATGATTTTTGAACCGTTTAAACGATAAACACAAACTGATGCATCTGGGCAGTTTTTAAATTCCATAGTATGAGGGTAGGTTTAAGATAAATATATCGTTTTAGGGTAAAAACATCACATTTTGAATTGCATTTCTCGGTAATTGGAGAGAAAACCCAGTTTTTTGAGCATTTTAAATATTTCTCAATTTTATAAAGTATCAAAAGTCCATTTATCACTGTAGATGTATTAGCATACTAGGTTGGATGAGATACCTAGTTCAAATAGATTGATGTTGCCATGGAAATGACCAATTTTGGGATAAAACACATTTTTTGACAGTGAAAGTTAAAAATCCATAACTTGGTAGAAATGTAATATTTTCGAGCAATTTGAACGCTAGCTACCACCCTGACACCCTAAGGCTGTTTGTTTGTTCAATAGGTAGAATAACCTGCAGGCAGCTGTGTGTAAGTGTCTTCGATTTACATTCCTTGATCGCTATCATCATCATCACTTTCATCATCTGCATATACGGTTACGTCTGTGTCTGCTTTGTCATCCTCATATTGGTTGTCACACATCTGGTTTTTACACATCTTAGTGCATTTCAGTCCGTTTCGGATGCACGTACAGTCCTTTGCATCACAGTGGCGTACACAGCTACAGCTCATGAGCTCCAAAACAGCTGATGGAGCTGGTGGACCAGTCATCCAGAGAATCTCAGGTCACCGCTGTCATCTGTAGACCATCCACAATCTGTTGGTGGGATTACTTCAGGAGTGCATTCAAGGGATCTTCGCCATATGGCTGCTTGGTAATTTGCCCGCTTGGCATGCTGGAACAGGCAATCTCTGCATGGTGGCAATTGTGCTGAAATCATGTTGCCCCTCTTGATTGAAGAGCTGATAACGACACTGGTTGACTTCAACTATAGCTCTGTTAGAAACATAGAGATGGCAGGTGAATGCTTCAAGCTTTGCAAACAGTTCATTGGACATTTGCCATGACCGTCCAAGCTCACTGAAGCACTGCTGATAGTCCACGGTCTTCTTGGTAAGTTTTAGTGCATTCAGTTTTCCCTTTCCGGCAAATGCACTGACCGTATCGCACCCGTAAAGGCGTGCAAGCCAATTAAGGCCTTGCAGACATCTTCACCAGGGCGTTGGCAATCTTGGTTATGTCAATGTACTTTTGCCGAGTTTTTGTTCCAACTTTTGATACATGGGTGAACGGATGATTTTGCTGAAACCAATGCAAAGTACCAGAATGTCCGTGTCTTCAGCAGTTATCACAATAGCGTTGCACCCATTTTCTGCTGCTCTGCTGGCATGCAGAAAGATACGAGTGTCTGCCTCTTCCTGAATAGACTTCATTTCAATGACTTCTTCCCATTGGTCCTTGACAAGCTTGAAGCATCGTTCTCGCTGTAACGTACAGAACTTTCATTCCCAGTTGAGTCGGTTCTCTGGCCTTTTCCATTCATCTACGACGAATCGAATGAAACAGGTTTTGTTTGACGAACTGCGCAAGAATTTCGCCATTGCCTAATTTTGTGCCCTCGACTGATATTCTTGAACTCTATTGGTGACACAAGATCAGTGTCGTCATCAGTGCAGTGGATAACACAGTCAGTACGTGGCCGCTTTGGGGGAGGCAATGACTCTTCCATGATCAGTCAGTCACCTGAAAAGAAAAAAGATGTAAAAACACTGTAATATTTAAATACACTTCACAATGGTTCTCCACAAAATTACCGTTGCCATGGAAACGTCAGTCTAGTTCAACTTATGATTGCCATAAGAGAGAATTCATATAAATTGTGAACCAAAATGGACTTTTGATATATGGTACGATTGAAAAATCTTTAAAACCAAAGACTTCTCAAAATCTCTGCTTTGACAATTCTATCGAGGAATGCTATTGAATAGTTGATGGTTTCACCCTAAAACGAGATAGTTTGTTGACAACCTGCCTATACATTGAAATAAACAACTTTCTGTGTGCATCGGGGTGGTTTTAGCCTTCAGATCTTGAAAATATTATTTCACTTGCAAGCTATGAATATTTCAACTTTTACCGTCAAAAAACGTGTTTACCCACAAAATTGATCGTTTCCATGGCAACGCCAATCTATTTTAACTAGGTAACTCATACAACCTATACTAGTACATGTAAAGTGATATATAAATACATGTAGACTTTGGATACTCTGTGAAGTTGATAAAATAAAAACAGTCCTCTTATCTCAAAAAACGGGGTTTTCTGTCAGATTAGCAAGAAATGCAATTCAAAATGTGATGTTTTCCCCTAAAACGATATATTTATCTTAAACCTTCCCTCATACTATGGAATTTAAAACTGCCCTGATGCATCGGGATGTGTTTATCGTTTAAATGGTTCAAAAATCATTTTTCATTTCTGAGATATGAATTTTTAAAGTTTCACTATCAAAATCCATGTTTTTTTTACCCTAAAATGGTTGTTGCCATGGTAACCGGCGATTGAAACCCAACACAAAGCACACCAAAATGGTTGTATTTTACATAGCTATTTATTCCAAGTCTCAAATATGTTGTTTTGTCACAGATATTTTTTTCTACAGTTGAAATTTCAAAAAACACGATTTTACCCCAAAAATGCCTAAATTTCCCAAAAAACTACAATAAAGCTACCGATTTGGAGTGGCAATCATACCCAAAAAGTTGGCCCAGACAAAGATCTTTCCAAAAAGTACAGTCAACCTTTGCGACCCGAGATGGTAATGATCACCCATCTGGCCCATGGCCTACTTTGCATGATTGTTGTTGTTGTGGGTCTTGTTGGGGGTCAATTTTTGAAATGTGCACAGATTGGTTGGCCAAATAATTAAAAACTGGACCCCACACACATTTATTGCTTGACAGTTGTCTCCACCCACCAAGACACCCAGATGAAATAATATGGCCGTCATCTTAGTTTTCTGGTGGGCCTAAGGCCTGTACACTGCTCAGGTTTGTGGCGTCAGATTTCCATTGGCTTTGTTTGGATCGAGTGTTACTCACAATGAGGGACCCTGAAAAATCTATTCATATGTCGAATAAAAGTTATTAGTAAGGTTCAATGAAACTCGTCAGCATGCACAGTATGCGCCTCCCTTAAAAAAATAGCGTTACATAATTTTTGAACAACCCTATATTGTGGTTAAATAATCCGTGACTGTGTGACGAATCAGCTTGTTCTGATATAAACGCGGCGGAGGCTGACATGGATGAGAGGTGTCAAGTTAATTTTTTAATAGCGCATTAAATGCGTGTTTCCCAATCGACCCATTACTGGATTTTGTCGCAGGTTGTGACCACAGTGCAGTCATTCTTGCTTATACATTAATGGAAATATAATACGCCTTGAACCATCACAGTAGAGTCGGTGGAAAGTTATGTTTCCCGGAGGGAGGCATTAAGTGTTTTGTCTTGGTAGCTGGGGTGTCTTGCTTTTTGCATAATTTAACTTTTTAAATTATTATTTAATTTTTCCATTTTCAATGTTTTTTCAATTTTCATTTATTAAAAATTTTCATTATTTAGTTATTTGATTATTTTTCTATTTTTCCAATTAATTTTCAATTGTTTTTTAAAATTTCAATTATTTATTTTTTACTTTTTTGAAATTATTATTATGGTACTCATTTGTTTTCATTATGAGGCAGAATTTCAAGTGCTACCAATTGGCTAATATTTCAAATTAGCCATACCGGGAACCATCAGCGATCTCCAATCGCAGCCCTCTAGTTTAAAATTGAGTTGGATAGGTATCTGGAAGTACTTAGGGCGAAATATTGCCTGAGTCTGCTCTCGCTTTTTTGCTCAAATTAGCGGAGTTGGCATCTTCTTCTTTAAAAACGAGCGTGTAATCCCAACCGCCCAATCATATATATATATATATATAATATATATATATATATATATATATATATTATATTATATACATATATATATATTTTTATATCACCACATTTATA
>CM068954.1:123072650-123101448 GCA_035128595.1 Eptatretus atami | reverse complement strand
CCAGATCATAGCACCTGCTCTGTTACATCCTTGTCTGATACTTGGTTTTGTCTCATGGCTGTCATTTATTGCATCTCAAACCTATAAACAGATTCGTTGTCAATGGTTATGTTAGTCATTATGGTCTCTATGAATGCGATTTCAAAAAATTGGTTAAATTGCCCTGACCTGCTGAATCACACACAGCTGTTCAAATGTCATCGCACAGAGGAGTAACATCAACCTTCCTTGCTTGGAATGTAGTATGCACACAGGTGCTGTTATGAGTTACAGCTAAGCAATGGACCATGGCACATGTCAAGTGCATTTATCGGATATGGACTTGTGTGTAATTATAAAATTTAATGGTGTTGGGAAAACCTCATCATCTTAGAACAGAGGCTTTGAGATGATCACTGCCTTCATATAAATGAAATTGAGGTGCATGGCCACGTTCCAGACTGGTCACAAGGATGTGAAGGCAAGCAACCACTGCGATGATGAGGAACACATTCGAAGAACTCTCCACCACAGGTTTAAGCCATTCCGCAGTGGAATCCACTGGGATTCTCAAGATTATGTCCTCTACTGAAGAAGAAGGAACCACAGCAGGGGATATTAAGAGACTGGACAATATGTATCAATAAGGCCGTCCAGGAATTTATGACTGACGATTTCCATGCTGCCCTATTTTATAAGCCACAACTGCTGGCAAAAGTTCATTAAGTAACTTCAGGGTGAAATCGTGGAGGTATTGCTCTTGTACAACCACACTGTTACTGATCTTTATAGAACTGAATGTATGATATCACGTTCAATAAAACAATGTAACACAACACTTTTGAAATGGGCTTGCATAGCTGTATATTAAGAGTTTCATCTAACACCATTACTGTTTACATTTGTCAAAAAAAATCTGATGTCGTTTCCATCCTCACTTGTCAGAGCCAAAGGCTGGTTATTATGCAACTGTTACTGTAACTGTTTCTGCAAACTATGTTGCAGTTCTTTTCCAAGTTATTTTTATCGCTACAACTTGAGTTTTGTCCAGGAATTGCCAACATTACTACTGTTTCTGATGACTTGCCCATTCTTTTTCATCACCTGTTTTCACTGCCATCAACTTCATGTTATGCTGAGGAATAATTGCCAAGTTTAGAAAACTTAAAATAGTGTGCATAGAAAACTATTGTTCTTGAAGGCTTTTTCAGTGCTGAGGTTACAGTGTATTGACAGGTGGAAGTTTGCAATAGTCAACCGTGACCCCCAGAGTAGCAAATTTATTCTGTTAGCCTTGTAGGCTACTCTACGTCATGGGAACACTTATATGTTTTTTGTTTTTTTTTAATGTTGAAGGCGACAGGCACGGACTGACTACTCCTATTGAGCCAAGCCTTAAATATAAGAACTGCATGAATAGAAAGGTAGGAAAGAAGAATAGTCTAGAGTTTTTGAGAAAGTAAAAAATCTGCTTTTGAAAAGGGGAAGGTCATAAGTGTTGGGAAGACATGAGAAGGTAAAGAGTTCAGATTTGCAGTGGGGGGAAGACAAACATTGTAACGGCCACCTTTGAATGTATTGTATATTATTATTATTTTCATGTACCATAATTATGTGCTTCTAGAATTATGCTGTTAAAGTAAACAACTTTAACAAGTAAAATACAAATAATGTGAGAATCACTCCATCATGAATGAGAGAATAAATGGTAAGTACTTACACAATATCATGTCCACACTTTTCACAGTACAAAAACTAGAATTGCACTCAGTTGAGCGCATCCTCTGCCACGCAATGCCTGATCCAGCAGAACAATCGGCCCAATACATTTTTTGAAATATCATGCCACATATGTTTTTGGCCCCATCTCAATGGTGAAGATCACTTAAAAAATTAAATAATTATTCGTATCTCGATCCGTCCACAACTTTTTGAGATATCGTGCTATATATCATTTTTGGCCCTATCTCTCAATGGTGAAGATCACTAAGAAATTCTAGTAGTCGGATCCGGATCCGGATCTTCACAAATATAAATCAGTTCGTCCTTGTCACGCACCCAACCTGCCCAGAAAATTTCACCGGATCCGTCAACAACTTTTTGAAGATATCCGGCACACAGACAAAAAACAGACACAAAAGGGGTGAAAAAATAATCTCCTTCACCTTCGGTGGTGGAGGTAACAAGTTTAAAAGGCATCATCATTTACAATAAAACCAAAAACACGGTAAATACGTGAAGCCGAAAAACACGGTGTTTGTTTGTTGTTTGTCGTCAACCACAATGTGTGCCGTATAATGCCACCGGGATGGTGATGATGAGAGGGTATTACAAAGTCAGCTGTGGGTACACTGGCAGAGTGCATCATTAGTTTGTTTGTATTAATATTCCCAGGGATTGTTTTTAAGATCTCAGTAAGGTTCTCTTCATCATTCCGGTTGCTCCAATTATCACTGCCAGAAATTTGGTGCTCTTCAGCTTCCAGGATCTTTCACTTCATTTTTGAGGTCTGAACATTTTTGTCATTTTCTTGATATCTGCGTTGAGGCCAAAATCGCTGGGAACTGATAACTCTTTTAGCAATGCCATTTTTACCCTCACTGATAGAGGAGGGTATTGTGTTTTGGGTCTGTTTGTTTGTCTGTCTGTCTTTGTTTGTTTATCTGCACAGAACTTTCATGTTTTTCTCTGCATTGCTTCTTGGATTGAGACAAAATTTTCACAATCGGTGCGGCTACTCATGTACAATGATTCAATCATAATTGTGACGTAATATGTCACACGGTGTGGCAGCCATGTTGGAAAAACAGAAAAAAATTGACCTCTGTATCTCTGAACTTGCACCAAGGAAAAAATTGAAACTTGGTACATGGCAAGGACTCTTCATTGGGAATGTGATTTTTTTAATGATGTCATAGGTGCCTTCATTATGACATCATCGCACATGTAGAATGCTTCATCTGATCAGTATGAAACTTTTGAGGGTCATCTCGGGATAAAATGGTCCACAAAAAAAACAATGACGATGTCATCAGTCATGTGATTCAGCAGCCATATTGTTTAAAAAATAATAAACCTTCAAAAATCTTCTCTGAAGTGGCTGAACAGATCGAGGCGAAACTTACACGTATGACCGCCTATCCATGAGGAACAAAAGAGTCACACGATTTGGCAGCCATATTGGATTTACACTAAAAAAACTTATTTTCCAGACGGTCGGACAGATCGAGGGACACTTCACACATATGTTCCCAAGCCTTGGGTGTACAAGTTTTTTTTATGGAATAATTGATAGGTAACATGGTTTGGCAACTTTATTGGATTGAAGAAAATATTCAATAATGTTTTCTCTGGAACCGCTTCATCATTCAACATGAAACTTCACAATTATGATCGAGTGGTGATGAGGAATACATGTTTTTAAATTCAACTTGATCGGACACATGGTCTGGCAGCCAGAATTGTTTAATTTTTTGATCTGGTTCTTTTGGAGTTTTTTTTTTAATAAGGCTCTCTTGGCTGTGCCTGGATGGGTTTGAGGGTAGAGGAGTAGCAGCTGAAATGTGAACCCTATCCAGGTTCCTCCTGATGACTTCATCTTTGCTTTCTGCTTTTTCGGGTTCCTTCTGATAACTACAATGCAGACCAAATAGGAAGACCTATTTGGCTTCCATTTGATTTGAATTGAATTTATTTTAATCCATTCTAAATTCAATTGAATAATAATGAAAAACATCATGGGTCAGGGTCAGGTATCCAATCAAAGCAGGGTTGCATCAAAGCGGGACGTCTCGGTACCGGTCATCACTGCCAGCAGTTATAAAGTGGCAGTTCTAGTTATGTCTCTTATTAATTACGTAACACACCAGTACACAAAATACACCACATAAAACTACACAACACCACACAACACACCACACAAAACAAGTCATGTCGAGGGTCTGCAATCTCTTGATTGCTCTTTTTCTTGTTTCTTTTTTTATGCCTAAAGTACTGTATCCATTCATAATGTTTTGTTTTCTATGTTCAGGCTTGATCAATGGTATCATCAGGTCATATGTGAGTGTTACTTCCTTGTTTTAATGATCTCTTTTGGTTCATGTTTCCATGAGTTTTTGGAACTGGGATATTGAATTTTTTCAGATGTGCAGTGGATTATTCACATACTTTGTTGTGCTTTGTGTGTCCAGGCTGTTCTGACGTGCGTTTTTTTACATCCGAGAGGAGGTGGCTCGTGCTTTTTGTTCTGCTTGCAGAATCTACACTTGTCTGATTGACTCAGTCCTACATTTTCTCTATAGCCATTCGTGTAGTGTCTCTGGTCTTGGGCATTTATTATGATTTGTTGTCCATCCCAGTTGAGCTGACTCTTTTTAGCCATTCAATGAGCCTTGTTTGTCTATGCCCAATCTGTATAACTCTTTTGTATATCTTCCTGCTCTTTTTTCGTTCTCCCCAGTTGTCAGTGTATATCTGTTGATATTTCGCTTTGTATTTTCTTGAGTCTTTTTGCAATCGGTGGGGCTGTATTCATTGCCGTTTTGGTTTCATGCGTGGACATCTTTCATTTGCACCTGTCTTTGGAAAAATTCTGCCAGGTGGTTAAGAGATACCTCTTCTAGCTTGCTGTCTTCATGTTTTGCGCAAATTGGATTCTGTAGTCTGTTAAACTTTTCACATATTCAGCCAATCCTACAGTTGTCATTTTGTGCACTTCGTAGAGTTCACAGGCCGCTACCCTTCTCGTCTCGGTAGGTACGTTCGCAGGATGCACTTATTTTGTTCAATATTTTGAGGATAGTGAGGAGTGTCCTTGTTTTGATATCTAGCTTGTTCATCTCCACTTGTGGCCAATTTATTATTCTGCAGCTGTATTGGAGCACAAGTACTGCGAGTTTGTTAATGGCTTTGATTTTGTTTCTTGGGTGAGAATATGTTTCAGGATCAGCCTCGTTTTATGCAAGTATTATTTGCCAATTGTTTTGCGCATTTGGTATGACATATTTGGTGGCCCTCTTCTATTCCGAGGTACTTGTATGATGCTTTGCTTTCTAGCTCCTGTATTGTTGTATCTAGATCGATTTTTATGTTGTCTGTTTTTTTGTTGGTTTACTGAACGAATGTGCACTTGGCACACTTATCGAGACGAAATTCCATTTAATGTCGTCAGAGTATCATTTCACTAATTTCTCTTGTTCAACCAATTTTTCATCATTTAGTGCAAATAATTTTGATCATCCATATACAGTAGAAGTGTTACCTTCCCTGTCTCTTTGGACGTTCTCTTATTGGATGCTAGGGTGTATGTGTCCTTGTTTATTCAAATATAATGTATTATTATATATTCAAAAAGGTGTCCTTGTTTATAATTCAAAATATGTGCTCTTTATTTTATGCATTCCTAAACCACTGAATGAAAATAAGTTGAAAAGTGGTGGTTGTACTCTGGTGTGCATGGGAACATTGTACTCAGTTGGTGTGGCCACCTCCAACCTAGATTTTTACTTTAATGTGAAAGTGTGGAATTATTATCAGATGTGGATGAATATCATACCTGCTCAAAGAAACCGACACTATGTGTGAAAAGACACTATGTGTGGTGTTTTTTTTTCGATACAATTTGTATTTTTTAGGGACAACCATTATTCAAAGAAAGATGTAGGGATGGTTTCACATGATCATTTCTTGTGACCATCCCTCCTTTTTTACATACTTTTTGGAATAACATCCCTACATCCTTTTACATTTTAAAAATGTTTTTAATTACTTGTTTCTTACTTTTTTTAGAAAAAAATATAGATTCTACTACCGATTTTAAAATGTTGTGGTACAAACTTTTTCGACGTGCTCACATTGTAATGATACTGCACATACTTTATAGATGATCTAACATTCTAAATAGTACATACTTTATGAAATATGTGTGGGTTGTTGCTGTTACTGACTTCCTGATAATATTCCACCGTTAACCACACCCATATACTGTAGGTCTGATTGGCTCTCCGGAAAATGTGTCTAGCGGCCCCGCCCCAACCGGCTGATTGACAGTCGTAGTCCCACCCACCCCTCTGATTCCTTCCTATTCCTTGACAAAGGAATGCAGTTTTGCGTACTTTTTGTGAATCCTTTCAAGCTGTTAAAATTATGATAGCAAAGGATGCTGCACCAAGTAAACTCTGTCTGATGGTACCAGTCATTGCATTGAGAGGGGCAGCTCAGAAATACACTGTCTGAAGACTTTTAATTATTATTATTATTATGAACAAGAAGAAGATTTGCGGTTTGGAGTGATCTCAGTTTTTTGCCTTTTTTTTATTTTTTTGCTTTTGCCATGGTCTGGAGTATTGAAAAGTGATCCCTGCCAGACAATCAGCTGAACAGACCAGGTAGGCTCTCATAATGTAGCCTACGTGACTTTTTAGAGAAGATACTCCAACTTTAGTTTGCTATCTAGCAGGTGGACGACATTTTTTTCCTCGCCATCCCTACTAGAGAGTGCTAGCACACTCTCTGATATGCCAATTCCCTGTGTTATAGTATACTGAAACTCTAGTCATCATAGATATGGGAATGCATTGAAACATATGTCTTTGTTTGTTTGTGCGAATAAATGTGTTGAAACGTGATGTTGTTCCTCAGGGTGTGCATGGAATGTTCTACAAAGTTGGGATGGCCACTTCCAACTCAAAGTTTCCCTCCCTTGTCGCTCCCATGAGCAGCCAGTGTTTGAGTCATAGTATAATTTGAGAAGCGTCTGTTTTGTGATTTGTCTGTTTGACTTCTATATACTCCTGAAACGCTGGATTGAATGAGTTAAAACTGCTGGTTGTTACCCGGGATGTGCCAGGAAAGGTTTCAGGGTGGTTAAAAAAACAATTCATAGTTCCGGGGTTCAGACTTCAGGTGGGAGAAGATCCCAATTCTCTATGTAAATATGTATGGCATAACGACGCTCAGGTGGGAGGAGGTATTACAAGTCAAACTAAATATGCCAATCTGGAGGAATTACCCCCATCCATAAGAACAGGTTCTTCACTATTTTATCATTGAGGAATGCAAAAGGATGTAGGAATGTCAATGCCAAAAACTATGCAAACAAATTAGGGAGGGTAGTATGAAAATATGCAAGTCCTCTCTAGATATTTTTTCATACTAAATTGGAAAAATAAATTGAGCTATCTGTATGACCAATTAAATAAAACATAACATCTGTCTGGGTTCTCGCACAACCCTGACTGTTGTAACACCTCTAACTACATTCACAAGCACAATATGAAGGTGTCAAGAGACGTGTACGTTGAAGATGTCAAAATTCAGAAGTACTCTTTGCTGTGGAAAGAAAATTACAGCAAATGTATACTCAGGAAGAAGTAGCAAGTGTATTATGGCTACTCTCATGTCAATGAAAGCATAACATGATTACAATCAATTAATAATTACTCCACGCACACGAAGCGAAAAGTGGGGTTTAGCAATTGGTTCACTGTCTGTCCTGTCTGTCTATCCATCTACAAACGTCAGTTTATCATCGAGGAACAACTTCATTTCAATTAGAAAAAAGATGGATCTTGCTTTTTCTCATGCCCTACCTTTTTTTGATGAAGACATTTAACGAGCTGCAGTGATCAGTTGCACAACATTACGAAGCACTCACTATCCCACCGATGTGAAAAATTCAAAGTTAAATTCTCACAAGTTGAAAAAAAGCAAACATTAAATGATGGACTATGTAAATGGGAATGTGAAGGAGAAAAAGAAGTCTAAAATAATTCAAGGTGACAACAACACAGCACAAATAGCAGAGGAAGTTCCAAGTTTCAGGACGTGAATTCTCCATTGAAGCGGTAGATTGCTTAGATCAGGATGGAAGGAAGGGACACAAACCCAGGGCTCACCAGTTGAAAGAACAGTGCAGCCTGCCAATCCTAATGCTATCTCCCACACTGAAACCCCCAGAGATGAACTCGAGAAGATGAGAAATCAACGAAAAATGCAGCATGATACGTGGTTGACAGAGGAATAAATCAACAATCTCCCAGCAGGGAGCACTCTCACTTCGTTTTGTTGATGTATCCCCAGTGATGATCTATGGTTTCACAACGTCATTTTTGCAAGTAAACGTACGGTTATGTTCCTCAATGGCATTGTCATATGCTCTCAATGAGTCTTAAACACTGTAGGATAGAAATCCATGTGGTATGTAATATGTATGAAATAATTTAATTGTATGAGAAAACAGCTCCCTTAATGTTGCCTTATGAAATTCCTTATAGTTTTGCATTATGCTTTTTTTATACTTCATGTCATCAAACATCATCAAAGAAAGATTGTGAAGAAATACAACGACTGCTCCGCCTGCATTGATGGCCACAATAAGGGTCAGATACATGCAATACAGGACTTTCAAGATGACGTACGAGTGCTATGGAGGCCTTTTGCGAATGCGCTGTGTGTGCGTTTCAGTGACTCCTGCTAGTGCAGGCACTTTTAATCTGCCATTGCTGGCATGAAATCTTTAATTCAAAAAGTCTTTTTAACATAACTTTCAGCATTTAAACGAATAAGTGGCAATTAAAAAATAGTTAACCAAAATTGTGTTCCTGGATGAAAATTGGACTCATGGAAATATATAGAAACACGAGAAATATCCGTGGATGAGAGGTGTTGAGTTCCTACCATTTCCTGTTAATACAAGCGAGCGACGGCAGACACAGACACAGACACAGCAGTAGATGCAACAGCCCTCACAGCCCCACGCTCACTCCCCTCCCCCACCCCTTCACACCCCACCCAACATGATTGATAGTATACATAACCATTTTCAAAGTTGATTTTAAACTTGTCCGATGCATTCACAGGCCCCAGACATGTCACATAGAATCACAAGGAAACTAGACACAGGTGGAGGCCATTCAGCCCATCATGCCTGTGCCACATCAACACCACACCTATTTATCAACACCAGATCAAAATAAGAAAATGCAAAAAAAAATTAAATCAATTGTTTTTTGTGACTTTTTGTAGTTTTTTTTTCTCCCTTCTTTTTAGGGAGGGGGCATGGGATTGGGTAAAAAACACACATCAACCACACAACACCCATTGACGAGACCCCACCAACACTCCTTACACATGCACACAATCACCAATAAATGCTCAAGCTACCTAAAGTCCTGCAAACATCCCATACCCCTCGATCTCCAATACTTCCAGGTGCCTATGTAATTCCAATTTAAACTTATCGACTATTTCTCTACTGCCACTACTTTCCAGGGATACCATTCCATGCATTAACTACTCACTGAATGAAAGACCCTTACCTTACTACATCTTAATTCACATCTTCTTTCCTCTCAGGCTATGGCCCCTGTCCTATCACTGTCTACTCTGCTGAATGATTCATCTACACTTATTTTGTTTATATCTTTCATGATTTTAAACATCTCCATCATATCTCCTCATAACCGCCTCCTTTCTAGTGTATAAAGCCCTGTCTCCTTCACCGGTTCTCAAAGCTGAGACTATCTAGGCCCGGAATCATCTAGTAGCCCTGCGCTGAACTCTCTCGATGGCAGCTATGTCTTTCCTTAGTTGTGGTGACCAGAACTGCACACAATATTCTAGATGTGGCCCTCACTAAACTCCTATACAATGTTAACACCACCTCTTTTGATTTGTAAAATGATCCCCTCCAAATACAACCTAAACCCTATTTGCTTTCCCTGTACCTGCCTGGCCTCTGTGCTGCCTGCTTCCTTCCCGTATCTATTACCACCCAGATCCTTGTCCTGTGTGACACGCTCCAAAATTACCCCTTACATCATGTAATCTCTATTTTCATTGTTCTTTTCCATCCCCAACACCTTACACTTGCTCAGGTTAAATTGCATCTGCAATCTTTTGCCCAATCTATGCAAGTATCAATACTTTCCTGAACCTGATCACCACCCCCTCTGTTATCCACTTTACTTCCAAGCTTCGTGTCTTCTGCAAATTTGGAAAACTTACTCTTTACCCCATTATCCAATTCGTTGATATAAATAATGAATAATAATGGTCTGGTACTGATCCTGAGGTACCCACAAACTTACGTCCTCCCAGCAAGACATCCTCCCACTCACAGCCACTCTTTGCTTCCTATCATGAAGCCAGTTTCCAATCCAATTAGCGACCTTACCAGCTGCTCCACAAGCCCTCACTTTGGCTAACAACCTCCTATGTGGTACCTTATCAACTGCCTTCTTAAAGTCTAGATATACTTTGTCCACTGCTATTCCTCATCCACCCAATTAGGCACTGCTTCATAGAACTCTAAAAGATTTGTGAGACAAGACCTACCTTTGGTAAACCCATGTGACTTCCTTTAATTACTTTGTATATGTTTAAATGGTTCCTCATTGGTCCTTAATTAATGTCTCCAACACCTTCCCCACAACTGAAGTCAAACTAACAGGTCTATAGTTTCCCAATTCTTCTTTGGATCCTTTCTTAAATGATGGTGTTACATTTGTTACTCTCCAATCATCGGGTACCTGGCCTGACACCAATGAGCTGTTGAAAGGATCTGTTAACATCTCACTTACCTGCTCAGCCCACCTCCATCAACCCTCTCGGGTGCATATTATCTGGACCCGCCTTATCTACTATTAGATGACATAGCTGTTCCTTTACTTCCTCCACTCCAATCTGAATCTTCTGTAAAAGCCCTTCCTCACCTGCTTGATAAATACTCTCAGCGATTGGCAATTCTCCTGACTGTTCTTGTGTAAAAGTTGAAGAAAATACCTGTTCAATAAGCCTGCCATCTCACTTTCATCACTAACCACTCTCCCAGTGCTATTCCTCAATGGGCCCACACTGGTCCTAACCTGTTCTTTTCCCTGATATATTTAAAGAAAGCCAAGCTGTTATGTTATATTCTTAGCCACGTCCTTCTCATACTCTATTTTGGCTTGCCGAGTTATTTTCTTAACTTACCTCTGTTTACTCTGATAGTGATATAAATCTAACTCCAGTCCTGTTATTTTAAACCTAACAAATGCCTTCTGCTTCTCCTTAATATCATTCCTTATCTCTCCACTCAACCACCCTGGCCTCTTTCTGCTTATAGTTTACACCTCATTGGAAAGTATATTGCATCACACATTTGCTCCTTGAAGGTTTCCCATTACTCTGATGCTGATTGTCCTATTGTTAGCTTCTCCAATCTACATCACCCAACTCTCTCCTTATGCCCTCAGGTTTGCCTTTCTGAAATCTCATAGCTTTACTCTACTATCCTGAATTCTAACCCTGTTCTGGTACATCTTGTTCCCACATAAATAACAGCTTTTGGCATTTTCACGTCGCGAAAATGTTCTTTGTCGGATAGTTGGTTATCATTACTTTATTCGCAATGATGCACAGCATCGTCTTTCAAATTGCAGACGTCCATTAAATATATCCCAAACCTGCCATGATCACAGGAGGCACTCCCACAACGTTCAAAGTCCACTCATTGGCAGCGATGATCGAGTGTTTGGGTAGAGCGCATGCGTCAACTCGGGCTTTGCACCGGCCCATATTGTCGGGGTGAGCTGAGAAAGTTCTTCAACTCTGTCGTTGTGCAGATGCCCTTTCTCTCAGGTACTTTTCCAAGTATTTTGACGTTTGTTTGTTTTAATCTTTGTGAGCCATTTTAGGTAACAATCTTATCGTGCACGCACAAAATCCTCAAGGGTGCCCCAAACATCACTGTTTCTTGGGTTTTTGCGCTGCCTGTTACAACCTTCTTTGGGACTCATAGAGAGTGAGTAAATAAGACATATTGTAAACATGGTGCTGCTTTCGATGCATTTTTTACTTCGACATGGCAAGCGCTCCAAGCCACATGATTGGCCACGTCGAACACCATGACCAATCAGCCAACTGTTATTTTATTTTCAAAACCAAACGAATGTTTGGACGTTCTTACATGCGTGCCAAGCATTCTGTGGCAGATTATATCATTTTAAAAGTCCCATAAAGTAAGGAATAATTTGTCCCATAAAGGAAGGAATAATAACTTCCCAACTCCCAGGAGTACCTCTAACTGCAACTTCTACGACTCCATCTACATCTCTCTCAGACAACATGCACAAACTTTTAACCACTCATCCCAACCCTCTCTCTTCTCAGATGTGGCGTTTTCAATTATCACCATGCAACTTGGCTGGGTGTTGGTACCTCTCTCACCAGCCTTGGCACTTCAGCAAAGGACTTCTGTGATACCGTGGGACTGACTCAATCTGTTAACTTTCCACCTGGATTCCTCCAATGTCAAATCCTCCTTCTGGACTTGGTGATGGCTAACCTTCCCACAAATGTCTCCTGCTCTTCCTCTGCTCCAATTGGTTCATCTGATCATATGCTTGTGAAGTTAACATCTCTCTGGCTGTTCTCAGAGATAATGTTTGAAGGCCCTCAATTTCAGACATGAGATCAGAGCCATCTCTCTGGACATATGTCATGCTTTTGATGCAGTCTGGCATCCTGCTTTACTCTCTAAACTCTGCCTATGTTATCCAAGACCAGCTCTACACATGGTTTACTGACTTCCTCGACTCTCGTAGCCAACGTGTGGCACTCAACGGAATCCTTTTATCTCCTCTCCCTGTCCGGGTGGAGTGCCCAGCACAATGCTCTGGGCCACCCTATTTGTGATCTTCATCAATGATCTCTGTGACTCACTGGAAAATCTTCTTTATCTTTTTGCTGATGACGCTACCCTCTGCCGTGACACCCTTATCCTTCATACAGGCAGGCTACAGCTCTTCCCTCTCTTCAGACCTTGAAGAAAATCACAAGCTGGTCAAATACTTGGAATATGTCATACAAAGTTCTTCCTTGGCACACCTGAACTCCGATCCACCGACAAGACCTTCATCCGCAGCTTGATGGAGTACTGCTTTCCCCTCTGGGCTGGCTCCCTTGCCTCACATCTTGCTCAGCTTGACACCATGGAATTCAAGGCCTTTAAGATTATTGGAATCTCCCACAATGAAGCTGAGTCTATGGCCTATCACTTTAACATGGCAGACAGGTTGGTGGTCTCTCTGTCTTATATCGCCTCCTTACTGTTCTTGCACCCTCTGTTCTTTCCATTCTTTGTCCTTCCCCCCTGCCCCTCCCCCAGGTTTCTGCAGGGCTTACAAGGTCCACCATCAACCCCCTTCTGGTGAAACTACCTAAGCTGTTTCCTGCTCAGCTCCACTCATTTGTTCCTCTCTTTTCCCACCTGTGGAACCAAATTCCACATCCTCTTCAATATTGTTCTTTCCCTCCAGGTGTTCAAAATAACTGTTCACCACCATCTCAGATTGTCCCCAATCCAAACCATGATCTTTCTACCCTCGTTAACCCCACCCCAATCCTTCCTCCGTCCAAATTTCCAGTTTTCTCTCCTTGAAGTTTCCTTCTATATCCATCTTGTCTGCTCCATGGGTCCTCTCTCCCCCACATTCCTCCCACACCATCGTTTGTCCAAGTCTCCATCTTGGCCTTCAACTCTGTTGTGTTCCCCCCCCCCACTCTCTTCTGCTCCTTTTGATGCTTCTCTACTTTCCTTTTACCCCCTGTTTTGCATGTGTTGTGTCCTGTTTTTGTCTGTTACATCCTGCTCCGTTTAGGTGTGCTCACTCTTCTATGAGCCTTGACTATCTAGACAAAAATAACACCCTGGTCACAATCATCAGCATGGTAATTAATCAATGTCGGGAAGCCCTGAGAGGAGGTGACATTGGATACAAAGGAAGAGAGTTTGGAGAGCATGGCATGGTGCCGTCTATTAAATGATTGAGATATATCCGGAGAGATGGTCCTGATGTAATATCTGAGATTGATTACCTACATCTATTGTTGGGAGAGCAGAAGCAGCAGGTCCATTGCAGATTGACCTTGTTCCAAATCCAAACTGATGGCTACGATCAGGCCAGTGGAGAAAAAGAACGGATTTGATGTCATCTGCGATGGATGATGGATTGCATGTCATCGCTGATGATTGGATGTAAGTCAATCGGTCGGCAGTTAAAGGGATCTGTTTTGCACCATGTTTTTTAATGAAGTGATGTTGGCTGACTCCCAAACAGATGGAAGATGACCTGAGGAAAATGATAGGGTCAACATAGCAGAAAGAAAAGATGTGCAAGAGCGGCAGAGCAGGTTTTGAAGACACATGCAATAGATTGGATTAATTTGAAGCAACTTTTACTTTATCATTTTCCTCCGAGGAGCATTTCGTTGTTTCAAGATGGAACAGACAGACAGACCAATGGTAGTAATGATACATATATATATATGATAATAATTATATATATATAATATTAATATATATATACAGGGTGTCCCAAAAAATGTACTCACATTTTGGCTCCTCATAACTCATTGAATTTTTCATTTATTTTCAGATCAAATTGACCATAATAATTGCAGAAGTACGACTAGGTTTTGAGAGAAAGAAAATTATCATAAAGTGCTACTGGAAGCAGAAAACATCATGGAAGTGCAAGACAATTTAGAAGGCATTTTCACAAAGATCCACCAACGCGACGCACCATTGCTCGCATCCGAGATAAGTTTGAAACAGATGGAACTGTGCATGACGTCCATAAGGAGCGTTCAGGAAGACGATGGTCATCAACCACCCCCGCAAAGGAAAATCAATTGCTGGAAACCCTCCACCGATCCCCACGGAAATCTGTACAACAAATGGCTCGTGAGACAGGAATCCCAAAATCAAGCGCCATCGCATTTTGAAGCGAATTAATTGGAAAAGTTACATTTCAAAATTAATCCATGCTCTAAATGAAGACGATCCTGACCGAGAGCTGAATTTTGTGAGTGGTACCTGGGCAAATGCGAAGAAGATGCAGCAATTTCCATCCAAAATTGTTTGAGCGATGAGCCAGCTTCAAGTTAAATGGCTCAATTAACCGACACAATTGCACCAAGTGGGCTCTGAAAATCGCATGTTACTATGGAACACCATTTAAACTTACCAGGGTTACTGTGTGGTGTGGGATATCAGCATTGGGCATCCTAGGGCCATTCTTCTTTGACCAAACTGTCACTGGGGATGTTTACTTAAACTTGCTGCAGGAATCCGTCGGTCCACGTGTCGAAGAGATATTTGGTGACGAAAAGATTTACTTTCAGCAAGATGGAGCACCTCCCCACTACACCGTGATGTAAGGGCCTATCTCGAAGCAACTTTTCCGAACAGATGGATTGGGCGAAGAGTAGTGTTGAATTCCTGCGCGTTCCCCAGACCTCACTCCAATGGACTTCTTTTTATGGGGATATCTCAAAGAAAAGGTTTACGGCTCAAAACCAGCAACAGTCATGAGCTGAAGAGGAAATTGAAAGACAATGTCTTGCAGTTCCAAATGAAATGATTCGTAACGCTGTTGAATCCATTGGTCCGCGTTATCGGCTGTGTTGGAACGTGATGGTCGTCAGTTTGAACATTTGTAAACATGCATTTATCCATTTAACCATTAATCTTGTTTCTAAGTCAATAAACAACGCATTTATTATCATTTAAAGAGTGAGTACATTTTTTGGGACACCCTGTATATGTAGTATTTTTATTGTTTTTAAAGAAGAAAAAGGCACTTCCAACAAAAAGTAAAAAACTAGATCGACTCCGCTAATTTGAGCAAAAAGCGTGAGCAGACCCGCGTCTCAGGCAACGTTTCGCCAGCTCGCAGCCGGCTTCATCAGGCACAATAGACATCAGGAACGTCTATTGTGCTGATGAAGCCACCTGTCAAATTGGCGAAATTTGCCTGAGTCTGCTCTCGCTTTTTTGCTCAAATTAGCGGAGTTGGCATCTTCTTCTTTAAAAACGAGCGTGTATTCCAACCGCCCAATCATATATATATATATATATATCATATATATATATATATATATATATATATATTATACACACACAATTATATTATCATATATATATATTTATATATCTATATGTTATCCCCTTGTCCCGTTTGACAGGTGGCTTCATCAGGCACAATAGACGTTCCTGATGTCTATTGTGCCTGATGAAGCCGGCTGCGAAGCTGGCGAAACGTTGCCTGAGACCGGGTCTGCTCACGCTTTTTTGCTCAAATTAGCGGAGTCGATCTAGTTTTTTACTTTTTGTTGGAAGTGCCTTTTTCTTCTTTAAAAACAATAAAAATACTACATATACAGGGTGTCCCAAAAAAATGTACTCACTCTTTAAATGATAATAAATGCGTTGTTTAATTTGACTTAGAAACAAGATTAATGGTTAAATGGATAAATGCATGTTTACAAATGTTCAAACTGACGACCATCACGTTCCAAACACAGCCGATAACGCGGACCAATGGATTCAACAGCGTTACGAATCATTTCATTTGGAACTGCAAGACATTGTCTTTCAATTTCCTCTTCAGCTCATGACTGTTGCTGGTTTTGAGCCGTAAACCTTTTCTTTGAGATATCCCATAAAAAGAAGTCCATTGGAGTGAGGTCTGGGGAACGCGCAGGGAATTCAACACTACCTCTTCGCCCAATCCATCTGTTCGGAAAAGTTGCTTCGAGATAGGCCCTTACATCACGGTGTAGTGGGGAGGTGCTCCATCTTGCTGAAAGTAAATCTTTTCGTCACCAAATATCTCTTCGACACGTGGACCGACGGATTCCTGCAGCAAGTTTAAGTAAACATCCCCAGTGACAGTTTGGTCAAAGAAGAATGGCCCTAGGATGCCCAATGCTGATATCCCACACCACACAGTAACCTCTGGTAAGTTTAAATGGTGTTCCATAGAACATGCGATTTTCAGAGCCCACTTGGTGCAATTGTGTCGGTTAATTGAGCCATTTAACTTGAAGCTGGCCTCATCGCTCAAACAATTTTGGATGGAATTGCTGCATCTTCTTCGCATTTGCCCAGGTACCACTCACAAAATTCAGCTCTCGGTCAGGATCGTCTTCATTTAGAGCATGGATTAATTTTGAAATGTAACTTTTCCAATTAATTCGCTTCAAAATGCGATGGCGCTTGATTTTGGGATTCCTGTCTCACGAGCCATTTGTTGTACAGATTTCCGTGGGGATCGGTGGAGGGTTTCCAGCAATTGATTTTCCTTTGCGGGGGTGGTTGATGACCATCGTCTTCCTGAACGCTCCTTATGGACGTCATGCACAGTTCCATCTGTTTCAAACTTATCTCGGATGCGAGCAATGGTGCGTCGCGTTGGTGGATCTTTGTGAAAATGCCTTCTAAATTGTCTTGCACTTCCATGATGTTTTCCTGCTTCCAGTAGCACTTTATGATAATTTTCTTTTCTCAAAACCTAGTCGTACTTCTGCAATTATTATGGTCAATTTGATCTGAAAATAAATGAAAAATTCAATGAGTTATGAGGAGCCAAAATGTGAGTACATTTTTTGGGACACCCTGTATATATATATATATATATATATATATATAATATATATATTATATATATATATATATGTATCAATATGTATCTACCATTGGTCTGTCTGTCTGTTCCATCTTGAAACAACGAAAGCTCCTCGGAGGAAAATGATAAAGTAAAAGTTGCTTCAAATTAATCCAATCTATTGCATGTGTCTTCAAAACCTGCTCTGCCGCTCTTGCACATCTTCTTTCTGCTATGTTGACCCTATCATTTTCCTCAGGTCATCTTCCATCTGTTTGGGAGTCAGCCAACATCACTTCATTAAAAAACATGGTGCAAAACAGATCCCTTTAACTGCCGACCGATTGACTTACATCCAATCATCAGCGATGACATGCAATCCATCATCCATCGCAGATGACATCAAATCCTTTCTTTTTCTCCACTGGCCTGATCGTACGCCATCAGTTTGGATTTGGACAAGGTCAATCTGCAATGGACCTGCTGCTTCTGCTCTCCCAACAATAGATGTAGGTAATCAATCTCAGATATTACATCAGGACCATCTCTCCGGATATATCTCAATCATTTAATAGACGGGCACCATGCCATGCTCTCCAAACTCTCTTCCTTTGGTATCCAATGTCACCTCCTCTCAGGGCTTCCCGACATTGATTAATTACCATGCTGATGATTGTGACCAGGGGTGTTATTTTTGTCTAGATAGTCAAGGCTCATAGAAGAGTGAGCACACTAAACGGAGCAGGATGTAACAGACAAAAACAGGACACAACACATGCAAAACAGGGGGTAAAAGGAAAAGTAGAGAAGCATGCAAAAGGAGCAGAAGAAGAGTGGCGGGGGGGGGGGGGGGGAACACAACAGAGTTGAAGGCCCAAGAATGGAGACTTGGACAAACGATGGGTGTGGGGAGGAATGTGGGGGAGGAGAGGACCCATGGAGCAGACAAGATGGATATAGAAGGAAACTTCAAGGAGAGAAAACTGGAAATTTGGACGGAGGAAGGATTGGGGTGGGGTTAACGAGGGTAGAAAAGATCATGGTTTTGGATTGGGGACAATCTGAGATGGTGGTGAACAGTTATTTTGAACACCTGGAGGGAAGAACAATATTGAAGAGGATGTGGAATTTGGTTCCACAGGTGGGAAAAGAGAGGAACAAATGAGTGGAGCTGAGCAGGAAAACAGCTTAGGTAGTTTCACCAGAAGGGGGTTGATGGTGGACCTTGTAAGCCCTGCAGAAACCTGGGGGGAGGGGGCAGGGGGGAAGGACAAAGAATGGAAAGAACAGAGGGTGCAAGAACAGTAAGGAGGCGATATAAGACAGAGAGACCACCAACCTGTCTGCCATGTTAAAGTGATAGGCCCATAGACTCAGCTTCATTGTGGGAGATTCCAATAATCTTAAAGGCCTTGAATTCCATGGTGTCAAGCTGAGCAAGATGTGAGGCAAGGGAGCCAGCCCAGAGGGGAAAGCAGTACTCCATCAAGCTGCGGATGAAGGTCTTGTCGGTGGATCGGAGTTCAGGTGTGCCAAGGAAGAACTTTGTATGACATATTCCAAGTATTTGACCAGCTTGTGATTTTCTTTCAAGGTCTGAAGAGAGGGAAGAGGCTGTAGCCTGCCTGTATGAAGGATAAGGGGTGTCACGGCAGAGGGTAGCGTCATCAGCAAAAAGATAAAGAAGATTTTCCAGTGAGTCACAGAGATCATTGATGAAGATCACAAATAGGGCTGGCCCAGAGCATTGTGCTGGGGCACTCCACCCGGACAGGGAGAGGAGATAAAAGGATTCCGTTGAGTGCCACACGTTGGCTACGAGAGTCGAGGAAGTCAGTAAACCATGTGTAGAGCTGGTCTTGGATAACATAGGCAGAGTTTAGAGAGTAAAGCAGGATGCCAGACTGCATCAAAAGCATGACATATGTCCAGAGAGATGGCTCTGATCTCATGTCTGAAATTGAGGGCCTTCATACATTATCTCTGAGAACAGCCAGAGAGATGTTAACTTTCACAAGCATATGATCAGATGAACCAATTGGAGCAGAGGAAGAGCAGGAGACATTTGTGGGAAGGTTAGCCATCACCAAGTCCAGAAGGGAGGATTTGACATTGGGAGGAATCCAGGTTGGAAAGTTAACAGATTGAGTCAGTCCCACGGTATCACAGAAGTCCTTTGCTGAAGTGCCAAGGCTGGTGAGAGAGGTACCAACACCCAGCCAAGTTGCATGGTGATAATTGAAAACGCCACATCTGAGGAAGAGAGAGGGTTGGGATGAGTGGTTAAAAGTTTGTGCATGTTGTCTGAGAGAGATGTAGATGGAGTCGTAGAAGTTGCAGTTAGAGGTACTCCTGGGAGTTGGGAAGTTATTATTCCTTCCTTTATGGGACAAATTATTCCTTACTTTATGGGACTTTTAAAATGATATAATCTGCCACAGAATGCTTGGCACGCATGTAAGAACGTCCAAACATTCGTTTGGTTTTTGAAAATAAAATAACAGTTGGCTGATTGGTCATGGTGTTCGACGTGGCCAATCATGTGGCTTGGAGCGCTTGCCATGTCGAAGTAAAAATGCATCGAAAGCAGCACCATGTTTACAATATGTCTTATTTACTCACTCTCTATGAGTCCCAAAGAAGGTTGTAACAGGCAAGCGCAAAAACCCCAAGAAACAGTGATGTTTGGGGCACCCTTGAGGATTTTGTGCGTGCACGATAAGGATTGTTACCTAAAATGGCTCACAAAGATTAAAAACAAACAAACGTCAAAATACTTGGAAAAGTACCTGAGAGAAAGGGCATCTGCACAACGACAGAGTTGAAGAACTTTCTCAGCTCACCCCGACAATATGGGCCGGTGCAAAGCCCGAGTTGACGCATGCGCTCTACCCAAACACTCGATCATCGCTGCCAATGAGTGGACTTTGAACGTTGTGGGAGTGCCTCCTGTGATCATGGCAGGTTTGGGATATATTTAATGGACGTCTGCAATTTGAAAGACGATGCTGTGCATCATTGCGAATAAAGTAATGATAACCAACTATCCGACAAAGAACATTTTCGCGACGTGAAAATGCACAAAGCTGTTATTTATGTGGGAACAAGATGTACCAGAACAGGGTTAGAATTCAGGATAGTAGAGTAAAGCTATGAGATTTCAGAAAGGCAAACCTTGAGGGCATAAGGAGAGAGTTGGGTGATGTAGATTGGGAGAAGCTAACAATAGGACAATCAGCATCAGAGTAATGGGAAACCTTCAAGGAGCAAATGTGTACTTTCCAATGAGGTGTAAAACTATAAGCAGAAAGAGGCCAGGGTGGTTGAGTGGAGAGATAAGGAATGATATTAAGGAGAAGCAGAAGGCATTTGTTAGGTTTAAAATAACAGGACTGGAGTTAGATTTATATCACTATCAGAGTAAACAGAGGTAAGTTAAGAAAATAACTCGGCAAGCCAAAATAGAGTATGAGAAGGACGTGGCTAAGAATATTAAACATAACAGCTTGGCTTTCTTTAAATATATCAGGGGAAAAGAACAGGTTAGGACCAGTGTGGGCCCATTGAGGAATAGCACTGGGAGAGTGGTTAGTGATGAAAGTGAGATGGCAGGCTTATTGAACAGGTATTTTTCTTCAACTTTTACACAAGAACAGTCAGGAGAATTGCCAATCGCTGAGAGTATTTATCAAGCAGGTGAGGAAGGGCTTTTACAGAAGATTCAGATTGGAGTGGAGGAAGTAAAGGAACAGCTATGTCATCTAATAGTAGATAAGGCGGGTCCAGATAATATGCACCCGAGAGGGTTGATGGAGGTGGCTGAGCAGGTAAGTGAGATGTTAACAGATCCTTTCAACAGCTCATTGGTGTCAGGCCAGGTACCCGATGATTGGAGAGTAACAAATGTAACACCATCATTTAAGAAAGGATCCAAAGAAGAATTGGGAAACTATAGACCTGTTAGTTTGACTTCAGTTGTGGGGAAGGTGTTGGAGACATTAATTAAGGACCAGATGAGGAACCATTTAAACATATACAAAGTAATTAAAGGAAGTCACATGGGTTTACCAAAGGTAGGTCTTGTCTCACAAATCTTTTAGAGTTCTATGAAGCAGTGCCTAATTGGGTGGATGAGGGAATAGCAGTGGACAAAGTATATCTAGACTTTAAGAAGGCAGTTGATAAGGTACCACATAAGAGGTTGTTAGCCAAAGTGAGGGCTTGTGGAGCAGCTGGTAAGGTCGCTAATTGGATTGGAAACTGGCTTCATGATAGGAAGCAAAGAGTGGCTGTGAGTGGGAGGATGTCTTGCTGGGAGGACGTAAGTTGTGGGGTACCTCAGGGATCAGTACCAGACCATTATTATTCATTATTTATATCAACGAATTGGATAATGGGGTAAAGAGTAAGTTTTCCAAATTTGCAGAAGACACGAAGCTTGGAAGTAAAGTGGATAACAGAGGGGGTGGTGATCAAATTCAGTAAAGTATTGATACTTGCATAGATTGGGCAAAAGATTGGCAGATGCAATTTAACCTGAGCAAGTGTAAGGTGTTGGGGATGGAAAAGAACAATGAAAATAGAGATTACATGATGTAAGGGGTAATTTTGGAGCGTGTCACACAGGACAAGGATCTGGGGGTGGTAATAGATACGGGAAGGAAGCAGGCAGCACAGAGGCCAGGCAGGTACAGGGAAAGCAAATAGGGTTTTAGGTTGTATTTGGAGGGGGATCATTTTACAAATCAAAAGAGGTGGTGTTAACATTGTATAGGAGTTTAGTGAGGGCCACATCTAGAATATTGTGTGCAGTTCTGGTCACCACAACTAAGGAAAGACATAGCTGCCATCGAGAGAGTTCAGCGCAGGGCTACTAGATTGATTCCGGGCCTAGATAGTCTCAGCTTTGAGAACCGGCTGAAGGAGACAGGGCTTTATACACTAGAAAGGAGGCGGTTATGAGGAGATATGATGGAGATGTTTAAAATCATGAAAGATATAAACAAAATAAGTGTAGATGAATCATTCAGCAGAGTAGACAGTGATAGGATCAGGGGCCATAGCCTGAGAGGAAAGAAGATGTGAATTAAGATGGTAGTAAGGTAAGGGTCTTTCATTCAGTGAGTAGTTAATGCATGGAATGGTCTCCCTGGAAAAGTAGTGGCAGTAGAGAAATAGTCGATAAGTTTAAATTGGAATTACATAGGCACCTGGAAGTATTGGAGATCGAGGGGTATGGGGATGTTTTTGCAGGACTTTAGGTAGCTTGAGCATTTATTGGTGATTGTGTGCATGTGTAAGGAGTGTTGGTGGGGTTCTCTCAATGGGTGTTGTGTGGTTGATGTGTGTTTTTTACCCAATCCCATGCCCCCTCCCCTAAAAAGAAGGGAGAAAAAAAAACTACAAAAAGTACACAAAAAACAATTGATTTAATTTTTTTTTGCATTTTCTTATTTTGATCTGGTGTTGATAAATAGGTGTGGTGTTGATGTGGCACAGGCATGATGGGCTGAATGGCCTCCACCTGTGTCTAGTTTCCTTGTGATTCTATGTGACATGTCTGGGGCCTGTGAATGCATCGGACAAGTTTAAAATCAACTTTGAAAATGGTTATGTATACTATCAATCATGTTGGGTGGGGTGTGAAGGGGTGGGGGAGGGGAGTGAGCGTGGGCTGTGAGGGCTGTTGCATCTACTGCTGTGTCTGTGTCTGTGTCTGCCGTCGCTCGCTTGTATTAACAGGAAATGGTAGGAACTCAACACCTCTCATCCACGGATATTTCTCGTGTTTCTATATATTTCCATGAGTCCAATTTTCATCCAGGAACACAATTTTGGTTAACTATTTTTTTAATTGCCACTTATTCGTTTAAATGCTGAAAGTTATGTTAAAAAGACTTTTTGAATTAAAGATTTCATGCCAGCAATGGCAGATTAAAAGTGCCTGCACTAGCAGGAGTCACTGAAAACGCACACACAGCGCATTCGCAAAAGGCCTCCATAGCACTCGTACGTCATCTTGAAAGTCCTGTATTGCATGTATCTGACCCTTATTGTGGCCATCAATGCAGGCGGAGCAGTCGTTGTATTTCTTCACAATCTTTCTTTGATGATGTTTGATGACATGAAGTATAAAAAAAGCATAATGCAAAACTATAAGGAATTTCATAAGGCAACATTAAGGGAGCTGTTTTCTCATACAATTAAATTATTTCATACATATTACATACCACATGGATTTCTATCCTACAGTGTTTAAGACTCATTGAAGAGCATATGACAATGCCATTGAGGAACATAACCGTACGTTTACTTGCAAAAATGACGTTGTGAAACCATAGATCATCACTGGGGGATACATCAACAAAACGAAGTGAGAGTGCTCCCTGCTGGGAGATTGTTGATTTATTCCTCCTGTCAACCACGTATCATGCTGCATTTTTCGTTGATTTCTCATCTTCTCGAGTTCATCTCTGGGGGTTTCAGTGTGGGAGATAGCATTAGGATTGGCAGGCTGCACTGTTCTTTCAACTGGTGAGCCCTGGGTTTGTGTCCCTTCCTTCCATCCTGATCTAAGCAATCTACCGCTTCAATGGAGAATTCACGTCCTGAAACTTGGAACTTCCTCTGCTATTTGTGCTGTGTTGTTGTCAGCTTGAATTATTTTAGACTTCTCTTTTCTCCTTCACATTCCCATTTACATAGTCCATCATTTAATGTTTGCTTTTTTCAACTTGTGAGAATTTAACTTTGAATTTTTCACATCGGTGGGATAGTGAGTGCTTCGTAATGTTGTGCAACTGATCACTGCAGCTCGTGTATAATGTCTTTCATCAAAAAAAGGTAGGGCATGAGAAAAAGCAAGATCCATCTTTTTTCTAATTGAAATGAAGTTGTTCCTCGATGATAAACTGACGTTTGTAGATGGATAGACAGACAGGACAGACAGTGAACCAATTGCTAAACCCCACTTTTCGCTTCATGTGCGTGGAGTAATTATTAATTGATTGTAATCATGTTATGCTTTCATTGATATGAGAGTAGCCATAATACACTTGCTACTTCTTCCTGAGTATACATTTGCTGTAATTTTCTTTCCACAGCAAAGAGTACTTCTGAATTTTGACATCTTCAACGTACACGTCTCTTGACACCTTCATATTGTGCTTGTGAATGTAGTTAGAGGTGTTACAACAGTCAGGGTTGTGCGAGAACCCAGACAGATGTTATGTTTTATTTAATTGGTCATACAGATAGCTCAATTTATTTTTCCAATTTAGTATGAAAAAATATCTAGAGATGGACTTGCATATTTTCATACTACCCTCCCTAATTTGTTTGCATAGTTTTTGGCATTGACATTCCTACATCCTTTTGCATTCCTCAATGATAATAGTGAAGAACCTGTTCTTATGGATGGGGGTAATTCCTCCAGAATTGGCATATTTTAGTTTGACTTGTAATACCTCCTCCCACCTGGAGCGTCGTTATGCCATACATATTTACATAGAGAATTGGGATCTTCTCCCACCCTGAAGTCTGAACCCCCGGAACTATGAATTGTTTTTTTAACCACCTGAAACCTTTCCTGGCACATCCTGGGTAACAACCAGCAGTTTTCAACTCATTCAATCCAGCGTTTCAGGAGTACATAGAAGTCAAACAGACAAATCCACAAACAGACGCTTCTCAAATTATACTATGACTCAAAACACTGGCTGCTCATGGGAGCGACAAGGGAGGGAAACTTTGAGTTGGAAGTGGCCATCCCAACTTTGTAGAACATTCCCATGCACACCCTGAGGACAACATCACGTTTCAACGCATTTATTCGCACAAACAAACAAAGACATGTTTCAACGCATTCCCCATATCTATGATGACTAGAGTTTTCAGTATACTATAACACAGGGAATTGGCATATCAGAGAGTGTGCTAGCACTCTCTATGTAGGGATGGCGAGGAAAAAAAATGTCGGTCCCACCTGCAAGATAGCAAACTAAAGTTGGAGTATCTTCTCTAAAAAGTCACGTAGGCTACATTATGAGAGCCTACCTGGTCTGTTCAGCTGATTGTCTTGGCAGGGATCACTTTTCAATACTCCAGACCATGGCAAAAGCAAAAAAATAAAAAAAAGGCAAAAAACTGAGATCACTCAAAACCAGCAAATCTTCTTCTTGTTCATAATAATAATAATAATAATAATAATAATGATAATAATAATAATAATGAAAAGTCTTCAGACGGTGTATTTCTGAGCTGCCCCTCTCAATGGCAATGACTCTGGTACCATCAGACAGAGTTTTACTTGGTGCAGCATCCTTTGCTATCATAATTTTAACAGCTTGAAAGGATTTCACAAAAAGTACACAAAACTGCATTCCTTTGTCAAGGAATAGGAAGGGATCAGAGGGGTGGGTGGGACTACGACTGTCAATCAGCCTGATGGGGGCGGGGCCGCTAGACACATTTGCCGGAGAGCCAATCAGACCTATATGGGTGTGGTTAACGGTGGAATATTATCAGGAAGTCAGTAACAACAACCCACACATATTTCTATAAAGTACGTACTATTTAGAATGTTAGATCGTCTATAAAGTATGTGCAGTATCATTACAATGTGAGCACGTCTAAAAAGTTTGTACCACAACATTTTAAAATCGGTAGTAGAACATCTATATTTATTTCTAAAAAAAAGTAAAGAAACAAGTAATAAAAACATTTTTAAAATGTAAAAGGATGTAGGGATGTTATTCCAAAAAGTATGTAAAAAAGGATGGGATGGTCACAAGAAATGATCATGTGAAACCATCCCTACATCTTTCTTTGAATAATGGTTGTCCCTAAAAAATACAAAGTTGTATCGAACAAAAACACACCACACATAGTGTCTTTTCACACATAGTGTCGGTTTCTTTGAGCAGGTATGATAATTCATCCACATCTGATAATAATTCCACACTTTCACATTAAAGTAAAAATCTAGGTTGGAGGTGGCCACACCAACTGAGTACAATGTTCCCATGCACACTCAGAGTACAACCACCACTTTTCAACTTATTTCATTCAGTGGTTTAGGAATGCATAAAATAAAGAGCACATATTTGAATTATAAACAAGGACACCTTCTTGAATTATAATAATACATTATATTTGAATAAACAAGGACACAGATACACCCTAGCATCCAATAAGAGAATGTCCAAAGAGACAGGGAAGGTAACACTTCTACTGTATATGGATGATCCAAAATTATTTGCACTAAATGATGAAAAATTGGTTGAACAAGAGAAATTAGTGAAATGATACTCTGACGACATTAAAATGGAATTTCGTCTCGATAAGTGTGCCAAGTGCATATTCGTTCAAGGTAAACCAACAAAAAACAGACAAATAAAAATCGATCTAGATACAACAATACAGGAGCTAGAAAGCAAAGCATCATACAAGTACCTCGGAATAGAAGAGGGCCACCAAATATGTCATGACCAAATGTGCAAAACAGTTGCCAAATAATACTTGCATAAAACGAGGCTGATCCTGAAAACATATCTCACCCAAGAAACAAAATCAAAGCCATTAACAAACTCGCAGTACTTGTGCTCCAAATACAGCTGCAGAATAATAAATTGGCCACAAGTGGAGATGAACAAGCTAGATATCAAAACAAGGACACTCCTCACTATCCTCAAAATATTGAACAAAAATAAGTGCATCCTGCGAACGTACCTACCGAGACGAGAAGGGGGTAGCGGCCTGATGGAACTCTACGAAGTGCACAAAATGACAACTGTAGGATTGGCTGAATATGTGAAAAGTTTAACAGACTACAGAATCCAATTTGCGCAAAACATGAAGACAGCAAGCTAGAAGAGGTATCTCTTAACCACCTGGCAGAATTTTTCCAAAGACAGGTGCAAATGAAAGATGTCACGCATGAAACCAAAACGGCAATGAATACAGCCCCACCGATTGCAAAAAAGACTCAAGAAAAATACAAAGCGAAATATCAACAGATATACACTGACAACTGGGAGAACGAAAAAAGAGCAGGAAGATATACAAAAGAGTTATACAGATTGGGCATAGACAAACAAGGCTCATTGGAATGGCTAAAAAGAGGTCAGCTCAACTGGGATGGACAACAAATCATAATAAATGCCCAAGACCAGAGACACTACACGAATGGCTATAAGAAAATGGTAGGACTGAGTCAATCAGACAAGTGTATATTCTGCAAGGCAGAAACAAAAAGCACGAGCCACCTCCTCTAGGGATGTAAAAAAACGCACGTCAGAACAGCTGGACACACAAAGGCACAACAAAGTATGTGGAATAATCCACTGGCACATCTGAAAAAAATTCAATATCCCAGTTCCAGAAAACTCATGGAAACATGAACCAAAAGAGATCATTGAAAACAAGGAAGTAACACTCACATATGACCTGATGATACCATTGATCAAGCCTGAACATAGAAAACAAAACATTATGAATGGATACAGTACTTTAGGCATAAAAAAAGAAAACAAGAAAAAGAGCAATCAGAGATTGCAGACCCTCGACATGACTTGTTTTGTGTGGTGTGTTGTGTGGTGTTTGTGTAGTTTTATGTGGTGTATTTTGTGTACTGGTGTGTTACGTAATTAATAAGAGACATAACTAGAACTGCCACTTTATAACTGCTGGCAGTGATGACCGGGTACCGAGACGTCCCGCTTTGATGCAACCCTGCTTTGATTGGATACCTGACCCTGACCCATGATGTTTTTCATTATTATTCAATTGAATTTAGAATGGGATTAAAATAAATTCAATTCAAATCAAATGGAAGACCAAATAGGTCTTCCTATTTGGTCTGCATTGTAGTTATCAGAAGGAACCCGAACAAGCAGAAAGCAAAGATGAAGTCATCAGGAGGAACCTGGATAGGGTTCACATTTCAGCTGCTACTCCTCTACCCTCAAACCCATCCAGGCACAGCCAAGAGAGCCTTATTAAAAAAAAAACTCCAAAAGAAACCAGATAAAAAAATTAAACAATTCTGGCTGCCAGACCATGTGTCCGATCAAGTTGAAATTTAAAACATGTATTCCTCATCACCACTCGATCATAATTGTGAAGTTTCATGTTGAATGATGAAGCGGTTCCAGAGAAAACATTATTGAATATTTTCTTCAATCCAATAAAGTTGCCAAACCATGTTACCTATCAATTATTCCATAAAAAAAACTTGTACACCCAAGGCTTGGGGAACATATGTGTGAAGTGTCCCCTCGATCTGTCCGACCGTTCTGGAAAATAAGATTTTTTAGTGTAAATCCAATATGGCTGCCAAATCGTGTGACTCTTTTGTTCCTCATGGATAGGCGGTCATACGTGTAAAG
>CM068954.1:123062036-123072344 GCA_035128595.1 Eptatretus atami | reverse complement strand
CAATTTTTTTCTGTTTTTCCAACATGGCTGCCACACCGTGTGACATATTACGTCACAATTATGATTGAATCATTGTACATGAGTAGCCGCACCGATTGTGAAAATTTTGTCTCAATCCAAGAAGCAATTGCAGAGAAAAACATGAAAGTTCTGTGCAGATAAACAAACAAAGACAGACAGACAAACAAACAGACCCAAACACAATACCCTCTCTATCAGTGAGGGTAAAAATGGCATTGCTAAAAGAGTTATCAGTTCCCAGCGATTTTGGCCTCAACGCAGATATCAAGAAAATGACAAAATGTCAGGACCTCAAAAATGAAGTGAAAAGATCCTGGAAGCTGAAGAGCACCAAATTTCTGGCAGTGATAATTGGAGCAACCGGAATGATGAAGAAGAACCTTACTGAGATCTTAAAAACAATCCCTGGGAATATTAATACAAACAAACTAATGATGCACTCTGCCATGTGTACCCACAGCTGACTTGTAATACCCTCTCACATCACCACCGGGTGGCATTATACGGCACACATTGTGGTTGACGACAAACAAACAAACAAACACCGTGTTTTTCGGCTTCACGTATTTACCGTGTTTTTGGTTTTATTGTAAATGATGATGCCTTTCAAACTTGTTACCTCCACCACCGAAGGTGAAGGAGATTATGTTTTCACCCCTTTTTGTCTGTTTGTTTGTCTGTGTGCAGGATATCTCAAAAAGTTGTTGACGGATCCGGATGAAATTTTCTGGGCAGGTTGGGTGCGTGACAAGGACGAACTGATTATATTTTGGTGAAGATCCGGATCCGGATCCGACTACTAGAATTTCTTAAGTGATTCTTCACCATTGAGAGATAGGGCCAAAAATGATATATAGCACGATATCTCAAAAAGTTGTGGACGGATCGAGATACGAGAATTATTTAATTTTTTAAGTGATTCTTCACCATTGAGATGGGGCCAAAAACGATATGTGGCATGATATTTCAAAAAATGTATTGGGCCCGATATGTTCTTGTGGATCAGGCATTGCGTGGCAGAGGTATGCGCTCAACTGAGTGCAATTCTAGTTTTGTACTGTGAAAAGTGTGGACATGATATTGTGTAAGTACTTACCATTTATTCTCTCATTCATGATGGAGTGATTCTCACATTATTTGTATTTACTGTTAAAGTTGTTTACTTTAACAACATGAATTCTAGAAGCACATAATTATGGTACATGAAAATAATAATAATAATACAATACATTCAAAGGTGGGCCGTTACAATGTTTGTCTCTTCCCCTCCACTGCCAAACTCTGGAACTCTTTACCTTCTCATGTCTTCCCAAACACTTATGACCTTCCCCTTTTCAAAAAGCAGATTTTTTACTTTCTCAAAAACTCTTAGACTATTCTCTCTTTCCTTACCTTTCTATTCATGCAGTTCTTATATTTAAGGCTTGGCCTCAATAGGGAGTAGTCAGTCCGTGCCTGTCGCCTTCAACATTAAAAAAAAACAAAAAAAACATATAAGTAGTTTCCCATGACGTAGAGTAGCCTACAAGGCTAACAGAATAAATTTGCTACTCTGGGGGTCGACGGTTGACTATTGCAAACTTCCACCTGTCAATACACTGTAACCTCAGCACTGAAAAAGCCTTCAAGAACAATAGTTTCTATGCACACTATTTTAAGTTTTCTAAACTTGGCAATTATTCCTCAGCATAACATGAAGTTGATGGCAGTGAAAACAGGTGATGAAAGAATGGGCAAGCAGTCATCAGAAACAGTAGTAATAGTTGGCAATTCCTGGATAAAACTCCAAGTTGATAGGGATAAAAAATAACTGGGAAAAGAACTGCAACATAGTTTGCAGAAACAGTTACAGTAACAGTTGCTATATAACCAGCCTTTGGCACGTGACAAGTGAGGATGGAAACGACATCAGATTCTTTTGCACAAATGTAAACAAGTAATGGTGTTAGATGAAACTCTTAATATACAGTCTATGCAAGCCCATTTCAAAAGTGTTGTGTACATTGTTTTATTGAACGTGATATCATACATTCAGTTCTATAAAGATCAGTAACAGTGGTGGTTGTACAAGAGCAATACCCTCCACGATTTCACCCTGAAGTTCACTTAATGAACTTTTGCCAGCAGTGTGGCTTATAAAAATAGGGCAGCATGGAAATCGTCAGTCATAAATTCCTGGACGGCCTTATTGATACATATTGTCCAGTCTCATTCCAATATCCCCTGCTGTGGTTCCTTCTTCTTCAGGTAGAGGACATAATCTTGAGGAATCCCAGTGGATTCCACTGCGGAATGGCTTAAACCTGTGGTGGAGAGTTCTTCTGAATGTGTTCCTCATCAATCGCAGTGGTTGCTTGGCCTTCACATCCTTGTGACCAGTCTGGAACGTGGCCATGCACCTCAATTTCATTTTATATGAAGGGGAGTGATCATCTCAAAGCCTCTGTTCTAAGATGATGAGGTTTTCCCAACACAACATTAAATTTTATAATTACACACAAGTCCATATCCGATAAATGCACTTGACATGTGCCATGGTCCATTGCTTAGCTGTAACTCATAACAGCACCTGTGCATTACTACATTCCAAGCAAGGAAGGTTGATGTTACTCCTCTGTGCGATGACATTTGAACAGCTGTGTGTGATTCAGCAGGTCAGGGCAATTTACCAATTTTTTGAAATCGCATTCATAGAGACCATAATGACTAACATAACCAATTGACAAGCGATCTGTTTATAGGTTTGAGATGCAATAAATGGACAAAGACCCAAGTATCAGACAAGGATGTAACAGACAGGTGCTATTGTCTGGGCTTGATAGGCGAGAAATGCATTTTGGAGAATGCATTGAATTTAGTTCTGCAGAAATCAAGTCGAGATTGAAGCTTGAGTCTGACTCGAATCCCTATTTCTCTCGAGACTAGAGTCAACTTGCTGGAACTTGATAAATTGCCGGTTGTGATAGTCGCCAGACATTCATGCCTATACTCCGATCAATCTGCATCAGTTTTCCCATTCTCATCTCATTTTCACAATGAAAAGAATAAATGCTTATCCTATTCTGTTCGTGTGTAGCCTGCTTCCCACCATTTTATCTGCTCCTTGTTGATACCTGTTTACTGTTTTCAGAGCTATCTTTGTCTGTTTGAATCCATTTGTTTGAACTCATCTGTGCCTTGTTTGTTGTTCCCATGGGGATGACGTGCATTTTGCATGAGTGCTTGTGTGGGGATGTGACATATCCTAATGGCCTTTTCCAGTTTTTCTTTCTTTGTAATTCCTTGTATTTTCCTCAATTCGAAACTAAAAAAAAGATCATTCCATGCTGGTTTTATTGCTGAAAGGTCATTAAACATGATTTATGACTTTACACAGACAGAAAAAATTTGAAAAAACATTATGTTGATATTCATTATCCTCATTAGGAATGCGTAGTGAAATTTTTAAATTTGCACAATAGGATGATGTGCATAAGAAGTGTCTGATGGGACAGAATGGAGGCACGCGAGGTGTATGCGGCAATGCGGCCAATTTAAGAGATTATGAAATACAACAAGTCTGAAGACGACAATGGTTCACGAGCGGTATTTGACGATGTAGATTGTTTCAGAAGTCAAGGATGAGACAATGTGATAATTTTTGACCAAGTTATAAAAATGATCAACATGATGTGGTAGAGTGACAGGTTATTAGCTGCAGAATGTCGAAAACCGGTTTCGTTCAACAACTTAAAAAATTTGACCTTTGCATAACCTTTAAAGGACACAAAACAATGTTGTGGACATTAAAATAAGGAAACAGGATACGTGCTATACCTTATTGGAGTTAGTTCGTCGAAGAAGGTCGAAAACCCGGTTCGATTAGCACAACTTTGAAAATTTGACCTTTGTGACCTTTAAAGGTCAAAGGTCAAGGATTATGACCTTTGGTGCAAAACTTCCTCTGGAACATTCCAGGAACAATATAACGTCATATAGGCTATATGGCATTTCACACTCATCGGATTATCCATACTTTGATGAAATCAGCGTAAAAACAAACTTGAAGGGGCGCCATGGGCAAGGTGTTCGAGATAGAGCAAAATGGTTTCAAGACTTTAGGTGGGGAATGACTCAGATTATGCATAAAAATATTGTCATCCTAGCTCTCAAAGTTTGGGCGGTCGTATGATTTTTATGTCAAATTCGAAATTTTCTAAGTTCGTGACCTTGTGACTTTGACCTTGTGACCTTGACCTTGGGACGAAAATGAAAAATCGAGCTCCGTGGGGCTATGCAGGTGCCATTGGGCTAACAAGTACCGAAACCACTGCCAGATTCGACAAACCCCTCGGAGAAGATGGATTTTTATGTCAAAATCACAATTTTCAAAGTTTTGTGACCTTGTGACCTTGACCTTGGACGAAAATGAAAAATCGAGCTCCGTGGGGCTATGCAGGTGCCATTGGGCTAACCAAGTACCGAAACCCCTGCCAGATTCGACAAACCCCCTGGGAGAAGATGCAAATGGAAATCGGCTACCCCCTAAAAACACAATTCGCAATTTTCTAAGTTCGTGACCTTGTGGCCTTGACCTTGGAACGAAAATGAAAAATCGAGCTCTGTGGGGCTATTCAGGTGCCATTGGGCTAACGAAATAGCGAAACCCTGCCAGATTCGACAAACCCCTCGGAGAAGAAATTTTTTATGTCAAAATTCGCAATTTAAGTTCGTGACCTTGTGACCTTGACCTTGGGACGAAAATGAAAATGAGCTCCGTGGGGCTATGCAGGTGCCATTGGGCTAACCAAGTACCGAAACCCCTGCCAGATTCGACAAACCCCCTGGAGAAGATGCAAATTGAAATCGGCTACCCCTAAAAACACATGTTTTTTGGGCGTGGCTCCGCCCATAATGGGTACCACGCCCATTTCAGGAAAACACAACTAGATCATGATATAAACCTCCCACCAAAATTTTGTCAGGATCAGATCAAAACCCACGGAGCTATGCTCGGGACAGACAAACAGACAGACAGACAGACAGACAGACATACAGACAGACAGACACACAACAATAACGAATATAGTGGTCACTTATTTTTTTCGTGAAAATATTTTTTCGTGAACCAAATATTAGCCACAACAGTGAAAAGCAATTCTTCCCATTCATCCTCATTCATAAAAGTTTTGGCGGTGATGCATTTTTAATTTCTTGGTGGTGAGGCGTTTTTAATTACATGGCGATGATGCTTTTTAATTACGTGGCGATGATGCGTTTTTAATTACGTGACGGTGATGCGTTTTTAATTATGTGGCGTTGATGCGTTTTTAATTACATGGCGGTATGCATTTTTATTACGTGGAGGTGATGCGTTTTAAATTATATGCAGTGATGTGTTTTTAATTATGTGGCGTTGATGCGTTTTTAATTACGTGGCGTTGATGCGTTTTGAATTACGTGGCGGTGATGTGGTTTTCATTACGTGGCGGTGATGCGTTTTTCATTATATGGCAGTGATGCGTTTTTAATTACCTGGCAGTGATGCGTTTTTAATTATATGGCAGTGATGTGTTTTTACATACGTAGCGTTGATGCGTTTTTAATTACATGGCGGTGATGCATTTTTTATTACGTGGCAATGATGCGTTTTTAGTTACGTGGCAGTGATGCGTTTGCGTTTTTAATTACATGGCATTGATGTGTTTTTAATTATGTGGAGGTGATGCGTTTTTAATTACGTGGCAGTGATGCGTTTTTAATTACGTGGCGGTGATGCTTTTTTGATTACGTGGCGGTGATGCGTTTTAATTATATGGCAATGATGTGTTTTTACATACGTAGCGTTGATGCGTTTTTAATTACATGGCGGTGATGCATTTTTTATTACGTGGCGATGATGCGTTTTTAGTTACTGAGTGCAGTGATGCGTTGCGTTTTTAATTACATGGCATTGATGGTTTTTAATTACGTGGCGGTGATGCTTTTTTGATTACGTGGCGGTGATGCGTTTATTAATTAATATGGCGGTGATGCGTTTTTCATTATATGGCGGTGATGCGTTTTTACTTACGTAGCTTTGATGCCTTTTTAATTACATGGCATTGATGAATTTTTAATTATGTCATGGTGATGCGTTTTTATTACGTGGCGGTGATGCATTTTTAATTACATGGCGGTGATGTTGTTTTTAATGATGTGGAGGCAGTGATGCATTTTTATTACATGGCGTATTTTTTTTTTTATACATGGCGTATTTTTATTTTATTACATTTTTTATTACATGATTATTATTTAAAAAATTAATATTTATTTATTTTATTACATGGTTGATGTGTTTTTAATTTCATGTGGTGATGCGTTTTTAATTACGTGGGGAAGATGCGTTTTTACTTACGTGGTGTTGATGCGTTTGTAATTATATGGCGGTGATGCGTTTTTAATTAAATGGTGGTGATGTGTTTTTAATTATGTGGATTTGATGCGTTTTTAATTACGTGGCGTTGATGCATTTTGAATTACATGGCGGTGATGCGTTTGTAATTATATGGCGGTGATGCGTTTTTACTTACGTGGCATTGATGCATTTTTAATAACGTTGTGGTGATGCGTTTTTATCCCCCGCGGTGTGGCGAAGGGGGATATTGTTGTCACCCGGGTCGTCCGTCCGTCGTCCGTCCGGCTGGCTGGGCGTCAACATTTATAGCTGTGAGTGCGTTAACTCATAAACTGTTCGCCATATTGATTTGAAATTTGGGTCACACATGTACCACCTGAAAAGAAAGAACCCTATTGATTTTGGGCGTGGCCGGATCCAAGATGGCCAACTGGGGCGGCCATCTTGAAAAAATGTTTTTTGTAATAAATGGAAAACCGCTTATGTGATTTCAATTTATTTTTGGTTACTACGTTCCTCACCCCTGGGGAACTTTTTCGAGATGATGACCAAATGGTGTCTTGTTTCCAATTCACCTCCCTCATTATCTGGAATATGTATGACCTTTTTCATTCAATGGCGGGGGATTCCCCATCTCTGATGGTATATTTAATTACGTGGCGGTGATGCGTTTTTAATTAAATGGTGGTGATGTGTTTTTAATTATGTGGATTTGATGTGTGTTTAATTACGTGGCGTTGATGCATTTTTAATTACATGGCGGTGATGCGTTTGTAATTATATGGCGGTGATGCGTTTTTACTTACGTGGCTTTTGATGCTGTTACGGCTGTGGAAATTCGCGAACACCATCCAGGTCCCATAGGTGAGGTATTTCTGAAGTACATGTGTAGTTAGCTCCAAACCCGTTGTATAGAGGAATTAATGTGATTCATTCGGGCTGCGATCCTTTGAGTTAGGCGTTTTTTCTGTCTACTTTGTTTTGAGCCAACCACGCCAACACAACAACAAACGCCAGCAGCCACAACCTACCTTCACCACTCGCTACCGCAAACCTCACATCACCGCCATTCCAAAGCGCACCATGGCCATCGGACACCGCCGAAAACCCTCCACCACCTTCTCCTACGGCCACTCCCGCACCACCTGTGGACACCGAGCGTCGGCTATCTGCAGCGATACACGCGAGCGCGAGTGCAGATGGCGGTTTTTCCGAGGAGAATTCGGATCAGGAATGCTACACGCCCACATCTGATCCATCCAATTAGGAAGCGCGGGGCGGCTTGGCCCGCCTCCAGACGCGCCTGACGGAAATCGGGATATGCAAATTTGAGGATCAGGAAAGATTTACGCCCCTTTTTCTCCATCCAATCGGCGAGCGTGGCTCCGCCCCTGAGGTCGTTTGGATCCGAGAATTTGCATATGGTGGTTCCTGGAGCCGATAAAAAGACGAGCGCAAGGCGAATCGTGGCAGAAGTGTGGCAGTGAGTCGAGTGGGCAGAAGTGGGGCAGATGAGTACGGAGGCGAACGGCTACGGAGGCGAACGGCTACGGAGGCGAACGGCTACGGAGGGCGAACGGCTGCGGAGGGAAATCGGCTGAGGAGAACCTGGAGGCTCGGGTCCGGGGCGAGGAAGTCCAGCGACGAGTCGCGTTGAATCGCGCATCGCGGGACTCGAGCAAGCCAGCCATACTCCTCCCCAGAGCATCAACAATTCCCCCTTTCCCCCCGCGCTGAGAGAGTGCGACAAAGGGGGCCCCTTCCCACTTTACACCAGCAGGTGCCCACGAAACCGCCGTGCAGGCGACATTTTGCGGCTCGCCACGAGGGCGCGGGTAGGACCCCTTCGGTCTCGTGGACCTGGCCGCTCATCCAGGTTCCACGCGCATTAGGCCACGGGCCCAGCTGACTCCCTTGCCTTGAGGGGGTCTTTCCTTTGCTTAGGTGTGAATGCGTGTTGTGGCGCCGTGTCTTGTAAGGTAGAAACTGTATAAGTGTTGCCGAGTGTTCGCGTTTAGTCGGTCGTAGCTCTGCGTTGCTTGCATTATTGTTTTTGTCTTAAATTGATATATGTGCATTTGCTAATTGTGGCTGTAAATACGTGCTATATGTGTGCTCTATGTGTGTGTGAATTAAATGTGCTTACTTGTTGAACTGTGCCCGTTTCGCTTCGTCTTTCTTTAATTGACCTCCATCTTGCTTCACGTAAAAGGTTTCGTAGTGGCTGGATACCCCGATAATTAATCAGGAACCGTCGAGGCCGACATAACACCGCTCGGTTATCCCGATAGCAAGGAACGGACCGCTTAAGCGGTCCGTGTCCGAAGTCGACCTGCGGCGAGGTGCGATCGCCCGGTTTACCATCCGCGTGGGTACTTAGGTAGGTCGAGTTTGGCGAACAACCCTATCCCACGCGGGTGGCCGATTGGCACGATCGTGGTGAGGCCGAAAGGCCCACCCGTGACTGGATCCCGGCGTTAGCCGGGAGGGTCACGACTGAATTGTCCGTCCGGTGGGCGAGGCGGTCGCGATTCGAGTCACGTGGCCGATCGCACGCCGACGGCGCGAATTCGCAACACTGGTGTCAGAGAGCGGGAAAACGAACCCTCCTGTCCCAGCTAAATTCATAGGGAATCGGTCCAGGGGTGAGAAAAGCGACCCCGATTCCCTCTAAATTACGAGCGACTAAATAACCCCTTACGTGGAATAAGATGGCGTCTCAAGCGAGCGGGAGCCGGGGGTATTAGGAATGTATATGTGTAGTGATGTAGAATCCATGGTCCAGGATGTAGACCCCGAGCAGGACATTGGTGTGCAGGAACAGTTCCCCCCCAACTGAACCCAGGCCCGAAATGGGTGCGGCGGCGGCCGCGGTGTATAACACCTCCCCTCCCCCTCTCCACCAAAACCCCCCGATCCTGGCCGAATCGGCTCAGCTGAGTGCACCCGACATGACCCGGCTATTCGCCATGCTGGAACAAATGAAAAACGAAATAAAAGGAGTGAACAAGCAGATGGAAACAAACACAAACGAAATGAACGGCAAAATGGATGGAAGAACGAAAAAATGGATGGAAACGCACTCAGAATGGAAAAACACAAACGAAATGAAAAACGAAATGAAGGAAGAAATAAAGAAATGCGGGGTGAAACGCAGCAAATAGGCCAATGCCTGCAGGCGGGCATGAAAGCAACAGCGAAGTGCGTAATGGCGACGCCACGTGTGGGAGCGAACGAGCTGGGAGGGGGTGCAACGGTTTCAGGCCCGCGGTGAAGGCGGGTGAGAAAAAAAATAATTCGGGAGACGTGTTGGGCGAGAAGTGTGGAGGTGACGGAAAAAGTGACGGTGACCAAGAGGGAAAAATTAATTGGGTGACGGAGACGTGCACGAAGGAAATAAAATGTGAGTGTGAGAAAAGACTTCAAGACATGACGAAGAGAGCTGATAAGCTGGGACTGGAGGTAAAAACGGAGACAGAGGAACTGGAAGACGGATAGACAAACACAAGGGCAAGATGAAAGAACAGTTGGAAGCCAAAGCAAGGTCGGAGTGTACGGAGATGAGAAAGGAATTGGAAAAGAAAACTGAGTTACAGAAACACCAGAACAAAGAGACGAAACTACAAAACGAACTGAGAGTGTTAAAAGGGGAACAAGAAAGAGTACTGGAAGAACAAGGAATGAGACAGGAGAAAGAAATCTGTCAGTTGAAAGAAATAAAGAGATTACAGAATGAGGAACAAGAAAGACAGTGGAATAGAAAACTGAAAGAGTATGAATTTGAAACTGAACGACAAAACGAAAAAATAGGTTGGAATACGAGGAGAAGTTGAAGGAGCAAGGAATGAAGCAGGAAGGAGAAATCAGGAGATTGAAGGACACACGAGATTGGAGAGGGAAGAGCGAGAGGA
>CM068954.1:123036933-123054439 GCA_035128595.1 Eptatretus atami | reverse complement strand
GAGTGAACTGAGACTGAGACTGAGACTGAGACTGAATGAGACTAGATGAGATGAGATAGTGACTGAGATGGAGTGACTGAGACTGAGACGTAGGAGTGAGACTGTGAGAGTGAGAAGTGAAGAGTGAGAATGAGACAGTGAGAGTGAGACTGAGACTGAGACTGAGACTGAGACTGAGACTGAGAGTGAGACTAGAGACTGAGTGGACTGAAGAGTGAGAGTGAACTGAGACTGAGACTGAGACTGGAGACTGAGAGTGAGACTGAGACTGAGAGTGAGACTGAGACATGAGACTAGAGTGAGACTGAGAGTGAGACTGAGATGAGACTGAGTGACTGAGAGTGGAGATGAGACTGGAGACTGAGACTGAGAGAGTGAGATGAGAGTGAGACGTAAGTAGAGTGAGGACTGAGACTGAGACTGAGACTGAGACTGAGACTGGAGAGACGTAAGAGAGTAGATGAGAGTGAGAGTGAAGTAGAGTGAGAGTGAGTAGGTGAGACTGAGACTGAGACTGGATGAGACTGAAGACTGAGATGAGACTGAGATGAGAGATGAGACTGAGACTGAGATGAGATGAGAGTGAGACTGAGATGAGACTGAGACTGAGACTGAGACTGAGGAGTGTGAGAGTGAGAGTGAGATGAGAGTGAGGGAGTGAGAGTGAGGGACTGAGAGTGAGTAGAGAAGTGAGATGAGAGTGAGAGTGAGACTGAGAGTTGAGAGTGAGATTGAGACTGAGACTGAGAGGAGACTGAGGAGTGAGGAGTGAGGAGTGAGAGTGAGAGTGACTGACGTGAGACTGAGAGTGAGAGTGAGAGTGAGACTGAGACGTGAGAGTGAGAGTGAGAGTGAGAGTGAGACTGAGACTGAGAGGTGAGAGTGAGAGGCTGAGACTGAGACTGAGACTGAGACTGAGATGAGATGAGACTGATGAACTGAGACTGAGACTGAGATGAGACTGAGACTGAGAGTGAGAAGGATGAGAGTGAGCTGAAGGTGAAGAGTGAGACTGAGAGTGAGAGTGAGATGAAGTGAGAGAACTGAGACTGAGACTGAGACTGAGACTGAGACTGAGAGTGAGACTGAGACGAGAGAGTGAGACTTGAGTGAACTGAGACTGAGACTGAGACTGAGAGGACTGGAGACTGAGATGAGAGACGAGTGAGTGAGACTGATGAGAGTGAGACTGAGACTGAGACTGGAGACTGAGACTGAGATGAGACTGAGACTGAGACTGAGAGTGAGACTGAGACGTGAGAGTGAGACTGAGACTGGAGACGTGAGACTGAGACTGAGACTGAGAGTGGACTGAGACTGAGACTGAGACTGAGAGTGAGACTGAGACTGAGACTGAGATAGACTGAGAGTGAGACTGAGAGTAGAGACTGAGACGTGAGACTGAGACTGAGGTGAAGACTGAGAGACTGAGACTGAGACTGAGACTGAGACTGAGACTGAGACTGAGACTGAGAATGAGACGAGAGTGAGACTGAGACTGAGACTGAGACTGAGACTGAGACTGAGAGTGAGATGAGAGTGAGAGGATGAGAGTGAGACTGAGCTGAGACTGAGAGTGAGACTGAGACTGAGACTGAAGAGTGAGACTGAGAACTGAGACTGAGACTGAGAGTGAGAGTGGTGAGAGTGAGAGTGAGAGTGAGAGTGAGAGTGAGAGTGAGAGTGAGACTGAGAGTGAGACTGAGACTGAGACTGAGACTGAGAGTGAGACTGAGAGTGAGACTGAGACTGAGAGTGAGACTGAGAGTGGAGACTGAGACTGAGATAGTGAACTGAGACTGAGATGAGACTGAGACTGAGACTGGAGACTGGAGACTGAGATGAGACTGAAGACTGAGAGTGAGAAGACTGAGACTGAGATGAGACTGAGACTGAGAGTGAGACTGAGGACTGAGACTGAGAGTAGAGTGAGATGAGAGTGAAGTGAGATGAGATGGATGAGAGTTGAGAGTGAGACTGAGAGAGACTGATGGACTGAGACTGAGAGTGAGACTGAGACTGAAGTGAGACTGAGAGTGAGACTGAAGGGACTGAGGACTGAGAGTGAGACTGAGATGAGACGTGAGAGTGAGACTGAGATGAGATGAGACTGAATGAGGACTGAGATGAGACTGAGACTGATGAGATGAACTGAGAGTGAGACTGAGACTGAGAGTGAGACTGAGACTGTGAGACTGAGAGTGAGACTGAGACTGAGAGTGAGGACTGAGACTGAGACCTGAGAGTGAGAGTGAGATGAGAGTGAGAGTGAGAGATTGAGAGTGAGACTGAGACTGAGAGTGAGAACTGAGACTAGTGAGACTGAGACTGAGAGTGTGACTGAGACTGAGAGTGAGACTGAGAGTGAGTGAGACTGAGACTGAGGACTGAGAGTGAGACGAAGAGTGAGACTGAGGACTGGATGAGTGAGACTGAGATGAGACTAGAGATGGATGAGACTGGAGGATGAGACTGAAGACTGAGAGTGGGACTGAGACTGAGACTGAGACTGAGACTGAGATGAGATGAGAGTGAGTGAAGTAGAGTGAGAGTGAGAGTGAGAGTGAGAGAGTGAGACTAGATAGACTGAGATGAGACTGGGAGGACTGAGATGAGACTGAGAGTAGACTGAGATGAGGACTGAGAGGGTGAGACTGAGACTGAGACTGAGAGTGAGACTGAGACTGAGAGTGGAGACTGAGAGTGAGACTGAGAGTGAGACTGAGACTGACGACTGAGACTGAGGACTGAGAGTGAGACTGAGACTGAGAGTGAGATGAGACTGAGAGTGAGATGAGACTGGAGAGTGAGACTGAGACTGAGAGACTGTGAGAGTGAGAGTGAGAGTGAGAGTGAGAGTGAGAGGAGAGAGTGAGAGTGAGAGTGAGACTGAGAGTGAGACTGAGACTGAGACTGAGACTGAGAGAGTGAGAGGACTGAGAGTGAGACTGAGATGAGACTGAGAGTGAGACTGAGAGTGAGGACTGAGACTGAGAGTGAGACTGAGACTGAGAGTGAGACTGAGACTGAGGACTGAGACTGAGAGACTGAGAGAGGAGAGTACTGAGACTGAGAGTGAGACTGAGACTGAGACTGAACTGTGGACTGAGACTGAGAGTGAGACTGAGACAGAGTGAGCTGAGAGTGAGAGTGTGAGAGTGAGAGTGAGAGTGAGAGTGAGAGTGAGAGTGAGAGTGAGACTGAGAGTGAGACTGAGACTGAGAGACTAGAGTGAGACTAGAGAGCTGAGATGAGACTGAGACTGAGAGTGAGACTGACTGAAGTGAGACTGAGACGTGAGACTGAGACTGAAGACTGAGACGAACTGAAGTGAGACTGAGGACTGAGAGTGAGACTGAGAGTGAGACTGAGAGTGAGACCTGAGACTGAGACTGAGACTGAGATGAGAGTAGACTGAGACTGAGAGTGAGACTGAGACTGAGGACTGAGAGTGAGACTGAGACTGAGAGTGAGACTGAGACTGAGACTGAGAGTGAGAGTATGAGAGTGAAGAGTGAGAGTGAGAAGTGAGAGTCTGAGAGTGAGACTGAGACTGAGAGTGAGACTGAGACTGAGACTGAGAGTGAGACTGGAGACTGAGAGTGAGACTGAGAGAGTGAGTGAACTGAGACTGAGACGAGAGTGAGAGAGACTGAGACTGAGAGTGAGAGTGAGAGTGAGAGTGAGTGAGACTGAGAGTGAGACTGAGAGTGAGACTGAGAGTGAGATGAGAGTAGAGTGAGAGTGAGTGAGAGTGAGACTGATGAGACTGATGAGTGAGACTGAGACTGAGACTGAGTGAGACTGAGAGTAGACTGAGAGTGAGACTGAAGACTGAGAGTGAGGACTGAACTAGAGGACTGAGAGTAGAGAGACTGAGACTGGAGAGTGAGACTGAGAGTGAGAGGACTGAGACTGAGACTGATGAGAGTGAGACTGAGACTGAGACTGAGAGTGAGGACTGAGAGTGAGGACTGAGATGAGACTGAGACTGAGAGCTGAGACTGAGAGACTGAGACTGAGAGTGAGACTGAGACTGAGATGAGACTGAGAGTGAGACTGAGACTGAAGAGTGAGGACTGAGACTGAGAGTGAGACTGAGACTGAGCTGAGACTGAGACTGAGAGTGAGACTGAGACTGAGACTGAGATGAGACTGAGACTGAGATGAAGAGTGAGACTGAGACTGAGACTGGAGTGAGACTGAGACTGAGAGTGAGACTGAGGATGAACTGAGATGAGACTTAGAGTGGACTGAAGAGTGAACTGAGAGTGAGACTGAGACTGAGAGTGAGACTGAGAACTGAGATGGACGTGAGAGTGAGATGAGAGTGAGACTGGAGGACTGAGAGTGAGACTGAGACTGAGAGTGAGACTGAGAGTGAGAGTGAGAGTGAGAGTGAGAACTGAGACTGAGACTGAGAGTGAGAGTGAGGAGTGTGAGAGTGAGAGTGAGAGGTGAGACTGAGAGTGAGAGAGTGAGGAGTGAGACTGAGACTGAGACGTGAGACTGAGACTGAGACTGAGACTGAGACTGAGAGTGAGAGTGAGAGTGAGAGTGAGAGTGAGACTGAGAGTGAGAGTGAGATGAGACTGAGGACTGAGACTGAGACTGAGACTGAGACTGAGACTGAGAGTGAGAGTGAGTGAGAGTGAGAGTGAGATGAGACTGAGACTGAGACTGAGACTGAGACTGGAGATGAGACTGAGAGTGAGAGTGAGAGTGAGACTGAGACTGAGACTGAGACTGAGACTGAGAGTGAGAGTGAGAGTGAGACTGAGACTGAGACTGAGACTGAGACTGAGACTGAGAGTGAGAGTGAGAGTGAGAGTGAGAGTGAGAGTGAGACTGAGAGTGAGAGTGAGATGAGAGTGATGAGACTGAGACTGAGAGTGAGACGTGAGACTGAGACTGAGACTGAGACTGAGACTGAGACTGAGAGTGAGAGGGAGAGTGAGACTGAGACTGAGACTGAGAGTGAGAGTGAGAGTGAGAGTGAGAGTGAGAGTGAGAGTGAGAGTGAGAGTGAGACTGAGAGTGAGAGTGGAGATGAGAGTGAGAGTGAGAGTGAGAGTGAGTGAGACTGAGACTGAGACTGAGACTGAGAGTGAGAGTGAGAGTGAGAGTGAGAGTGAGAGTGGAGTGAGAGTGAGAGTGAGAGTGAGAGTGAGATGAGACTGAGACTGAGGATGAGAGTGAGAGTGGAGAGTGAGAGTGAGAGTGAGAGTGAGACTGAGACGAGACTGAGACTGAGACTGAGAGTGAGAGTGAGACTGAGACTGAGTAATGAGGAGTGAGAGTGAGAGTTAGACTGAGACTGAGGACTGAGACTGAAGAGTGAGAGTTGTTGTGTTGGTAGAGGCATCTGGTGTGTGGTTGAGGGAAGATGGTGGTGTTGATCGTGGTTGTTGTGAAGTGGTTGGTCCAAAATAACGATAGCGAAGAAAAAAACGGCTAACTCAAAGATCACAGCCCTGTCCACCGACGATAATCCCATTAAAACAACGGTGGGAAATCTAACTGAACACGGACTTATCGGCATAACTAAACTAAGAACCTATAAGTGCTCTGCGAATTTCCACAGCCGTAAACAATATATATATATATATATATATATATATATATATATTATATATATATATATATATATATATATATATATATATATTATGTATATAATCTCAAGAAGTTGGAACAAGTTATGACAAAACTTGGTGGATGACTTGATTAGCCAGTTGATTTGGTTCAGGTCTGATCCACATCCAACCCATCGGTGGAATACAAACAATTGTTCAGCCTGGTTTGCACTCCACCAGTGGTGATATCATGTATTGTTTTTATGACAATCCATTCAGAGTACAAATACTTCTGGTTCTGGTTCTTCCTTGAACAAAAGATTGCTCGTCTCCAAGTAATCTACTTCCAAAGATGAAGATACGATTCAGAATAGACTTCTTCTTTTTTTTTGGATTGCTGTTGTAGATTACCCATGAGTTTTAGTCGATACATATCGGTGGCTGCTGCAGCCTGTACAGACAGATCTGAAATTAAAGCACAGACCTCTGTTATTGATGACCAGTGATCAAAGGAAAGGAAGGAGGAACGGAGTTTTTGGACATTCAGCTGGCCTCAACGGCTGGCTCTGATTGGTCTCTGCACATCGAGATCAGTAACACCGAGTTGATGATCTCTGCTGAGTGCGAGGGTTGGAGTCAGGAGTTGAAACATGGCACTGAGCAGGGAGAGTGCAAGACAAGACAGGAGATGACAAAGAATAGTGTGACAGAAGACAAGGTAGATATTTGAGAGTTGGAAAGGTTGTAACGAAACATGGTTAAAGGGAGAAAGAGAGCATGAAGGTCCTCCACCACCTAACTTGTTTAAAAAAAAAAAAAAAGAGTGTGCAGAGCATGTAGCTGTTGAGTTGCGTCTCAAGGCAGGAGGAGGATTTCCAAGGACTGCCACTCTTCCACCAGTGGCAAATGTGGTTCTCTAGTTTATACAAGCTTGCATTAGGCTTTGCTCATTCCTGTCCTCGCATACCTCTACCCCATACAAAACACCTCAGAGTTGCATACATTCCTCGGAGAAACCCTCCGTTCGTCTCCCTGTGTCTGTTTCCTTGTCCTCCTTTCAAATTCACTGCCATTCACTACCGTATATGGTCACCGATGATTCTTAAACAGATGCTAATTCTTTCCCATTCCCTTCCTTATCTTTGTGTTGTTCCTCTTTCTTCCTTGTTCATGTCCAACCCCTTTCCCCCATAATGTTTGGTAGTTTTGAACCTGCTACCCTTTCTTGTTCAATTCCTTCATGTTCAGTTCAATTCAGAATCTCAACCCTTGAATAAACAACATCTCCCAAATGGAAACCATCCATTAATGGTGCTTGTCAACTTTTTCTTCAGTCATGTCAAGCTTTTCCTCAAATTTTGTCAGCTTATCAGATCTCTCGGCCCTTCTGACCATGGTTGGTAAAACGATGTACCTCTTGAGCAGTTATTAGAGAACCTGCAAGACGCACGTGTATGGCAATTTGATAAAGCCGATTGTCTGGCCTATAAACTGCTCACAGCAGTTAAGACTGGTCCATCATGAAATCGCCTCAACACTGACTATTCCTGAAAATGCTTCTTCAAAAGACCAATTTATCTTCTTCACAAGTCCATTCCATCATACTGACCCTGATGCATGTGTTGAAACCATCGCAAGAAAGTAACTTGCATTCTCCTCCTGGAAGGCAAACCCCACTGATGGCAATATAGAGTCCCTTCACACACACAATCAAGGTGAATCCATCATTGTGGCCAACCTCAGACACCATCTCTTCTCTTCTCTTTATCTCTGACAGCAAGCTTCTGACCTGATTTTTCCACCTTGGAGATGTTACTCCTCCTGACGCAGCAGTGGATGGAGGCCTTGAACCACAAGTAAAAGCCTATATTTATAGACTCCACAAATATATATATATATATACATATACAGTATATAATATACATATATACACATAAATATATATATACATGTACACACACACACACAAATAAATAATACACACAATATATAATATGCATGCAAGGGTAAAACTTCCAAAAGCCGGTGGCGACATCCAAATGTTCTTTGATTGAAATGATTTTTTTTAATGAATTATTTTCTCATTATATGGAACGTTTTGGGGAGGTGTTGCATTTTTAAAAAATTGGAACATCAAAACTTTGAACCACCCTACTGGACACAGATGCTAACCCAGGATCGGATACAGTGTTGTCACAGCAATGACAAAGAGTCAAAAGCGAATGGTAGCCTTCATCAGTTGGGTTACGTCATGTCCCTGGTGAAATTAACGTGTCACTCACAAACGGTAAACGACATTACAAGCTGCAGTTCTGCATTTCAATCCATTTCTTTAAGAAAAGCAATTACTAGTCATATCTACTTGATAACCATTAATTACTGTTCAAAACTGACATGTCGTTGGATCAGGATGTTGCAAAATGCTTGCCTGGCAAATTTTGTAAGAAGTAAACTTGTATATGGAAGAAAAAAGTTAATGATTCGATTTATAAAATCTCTTGGAATGAATGACACAATTTAGAAAAATTCATGTCACTGAGCGACAGATTGCATCGTTCAAGAATAAATTTATTGTTTTAGGATTTGAAATTCTGCTGTGGAATTGGTAATAAAGTCCAGGTAAAGCAATTTACCTTTAATATCAGGGTCTTTCAAGCACCTTTCTTTCAACACCTGAAAATAACACCACACATGTTACAAATAATATTTTCATGTCCAAAAATTCATCAAGATATACCTGCAACCATGAAGTAAAAATGAAAATAACAATACATGCAATAAAATGTTTGAACAACTGCAGATGTCATAATGCAAATAATCTTGAGGACTATATGTATATATATATATATAGTTATGGATTTCAGAATCGGATCCGACTAATGCACACAACATCCAGGTCCTCAGACAGTTATTTCCATAAATGCATGTTCAGAATAGACCCATTCCCTTGTCTGGTGAGATTCTGACTCTTTGATGCATTGGAGAAGGGTATAGAATAGGTTCCCTTTCTTTCTTATGGGATAACCATTTCCTCTTTACGACACACGTTCATGCACGTGAGAGAGCCGTTAGCCCAACGGAGACTCATTCTATCCCTTTCCATTAGGACGCATTGGCTTGGAAATAGACGATTTATTTACACTTTGGACTTGCAGGATATTTGATTAAACACACCACAAGCTTTTTCTGGACAGTTTGTTCTGGCGGTCAGACATGGCTGTGGATCATTTACCTCATGCATCCACCTTTTTCCATTGATGTTCCACGCCCACCTCTTTTACCGACGTTTGGCATCCACCTTTTTCCATCGACGCCCCGTTCGGCAGCTCCATGGACACTGGCTGGCCCCTGCTCGTGTCAGGCCGTACGGGGAGGCAATGGCCGCCGTTGGCGTTTTGTGGGCACCCCACATTTTCGCTTCGCGGTTCTCGCAGGTGGCCGCCCTCTGGCGCCAGTCCAGTGCCCCGAACATGGCGTCGTGGGCCAGGCCTGTGTTAATTGGGAGTTGCAACGTGTTCGATGGTGGGGAAGGAATGATCGCAGGGGTTGACAGTTGGAGGTCACATGCATCAATGCACCAATTGGCAAGCTGGATTTGGCTGAAGTCTGCTGAAGCTCCAGCCACACTGGTCGCCTATAAAAAGGATTGGAAAACGGCCTTCCTGACCGTTGGTGACGGTTGCCAATAACTCCTGCCATTGGTTACAGTTGGTGACGGTTCCTTACAGCTCCTGCCCGTAGTTACAGCTCCTGATAGCTCATGACGGTTGGACCATTCCTGCTGGTTCTGCTCTGTACCTGGCTCTTGGCGTACCTGATTATTGTCGTCCCTGGTTCCTGGGGATGATGACGTGATGTCGATTGGTGTTCGAGCCTGTTTGTGGGTGGGTGCTTGGTGAAGTAGGGCACTGGCAGCGCACCAAGGCACGCTCCCACATTTTAGTAGAAGCACGATGACGTCTGCCTTGGTAAGCCAAGACCGGATTTCTTTTCCCCCTGAATGATCTGCTGGGTACCCATGTCTCGTGTTTAATTGTTAAGTAAGGCAGAGTGATAAGCATCTGCTCGTTGTGTTTGTCTATCAATGCCTGTTGAAGTCTTTGTTTGTTTGAAATTATTTCAATTGATTTGAATCCATCCATTTACATCACAAGGAAATAAAAAGTTCTTCAGTACTGTATATTTATTTTCCTTAATAATAAATTCCTTTTGACATTTCAACCTGTCTGTGCTTGTCCTTTCCTTCCATTGATCCAGTATTGCCTGAACCGAGATAGACTGGGAGGTAATTCCCAAACTAATCAATCCGTCATAGTCGGCATGCACCAGCGGTAAACGCTCAGCCGCCTTACTTAAGATCTAATCAAGATAAGATTGGTGCATCGGCGAGGGCGCGTTCCCCGGTCAGGAGGCCTCCTGATGACCTCCAGTTAAACGGCAAATTAGACAGTGGACACTGGAACTCGTGGTTAACTGATTGGCGTTCGTGGTTCTAAAGCAACCCACCATAACACAAAGTTAATGGGAGCAGTGGACCCAGGTCCGGTTCTTCCGAGAGAAACGAGGATTAACACCTCATAATACATTCGCTACCCATTGCCGACACAATTGTATCTACTATATAAATGGCAGTCCTTCTGTCCGTGTCTGTCTGTCTGTCTGTTTTTTTGTGACGAATAAGCTCCTAGACCAGTGAACCGATCTTGATGAAACTTTACACATATATAGAACTAACATTCAGCTCCAGGATGCGCTTAGTGGTCTCCATAAAAATGAAAAGAAATATATATTAAAAAAATATATATATTAAAAAAAATATATTATATATATATATAAATAAAATTTCCATTAGAAAAAAAAAATGGCTTTCGAATAGTGCGGCGCGTATTAATCATAACAAAAGGCTTCATGGTTAAAAACGCTAGGGTTTTTTGAAATACAAAATGTTCGTATTCGTTGACTTTTAAACATACACATTCTCCTCTTGTTATTTGAATTCTCGAACTGCATGCGCATGGCAACAGCTAACTGCTGATCGATCTGCTCATGAAAGAGCAGGCAAGCGAGTCAGCTGCAGAGAGAGAGAGAGAGAGAGAGAGAGAGAGAGAGAGAGAGAAGAGAGTCGTCTTACTGCTGATATATCTGCTCATCTATATATATAAAGTTGAAAGTGTGTCTTGTCTGTGTGTCTGTGTGTTGTTTGTCTGTGACGATGCACGCGAAAAGTACTGGACTGATCCTCACCAAACTTCACAGCTGACAGAACATGTACCCGGGAGTGTCCCGATGTAAAGAATTGTACTTCCGACTTGCGGTTTCCGAATTATGACGTCATCACCTGATTTCGTAACATTAATTTTTCAAATTCAGCCGATTGACATGGGGCCAACGCCATTTGCAATAGAATGAAAAAATAATGCAACAGTCAATTGAAGACAAGGACTTCCTACTTCCTGGTTTCCGAATTATGATGTCATCACCTGATTGCGTAACGTTAATTTTTCAAGTTCAGCGATTGACATGGGACCAACGGAATTTGCTAGAGAATGAGAATTAATTAAGTCGCAAATGATGACATGAAACAGCCTCACATTGAGGCATTATGGTTTTTTATCTGATGCGGCAATAAATCTTAACATTTTTGAACTCGAGTCTTCTGCATATAAACATGGCGGGAAAATATAATATTATAGTGGATGATAAAAAAAATAATGGTGGCAGCCCTACAATTTTACAATTAACTGTGACATGTACTCCTTCAGACCCGCCGTCATCCACGGGATTCCTGTGCGGAGCACGGGTATCCCTGCTTGTGTATATATATATATATAATATATATATAATATACAGTGGGACCCGCTAATAGAATCACGGTTAATAGAATCACCCGTATTATAGAATCAAAAATCGTTGAGACCGATCCATTGTATCTAAATGTACACAATTTTTCCCGTTTATTAGAATCAAAAACCCGCTTAATAGAATCAGCTGCTGGCCATCCACTTCGACAGTTCAGCACCTACTGGCCGCACAGTTCCAACTTTTGCCACCAGGCGGCTGACTCACGCTAAAAATAACGCTATGCCACTACAGTGATTTCGGTAGTCATTGTACAGATAGGCAGACGGCTGACAGCTGCAGTCTAAGCACTAGGCGTGTCGTCATTTCCACAATGGACAGAAAACGAAAGCGGACGGATCGTTCCAACATTGATAAAGCACAAACCTGAGGGACTATGACGCTTTGCCCAGAAGAGCCAACGAGAAGCTGCAGACAAGTTGGAAATTAACCAGCCGATCCATATGCAAGATTCTGAAAGATCGAGAGGCCATTCTGAAAGGTCAAGTGGATTCGTCTTCTTCTCAGAAACGCAAGCGAAGCGGCAACGCACCCGATGTCGAATCAGCAATGGTCAAGTGGATTCAAACTTCTAGAGAAAAGGAAGCACCGCTTTCTGGACCTCTGATGCGGGAGAAAGCGGCTCAGTTCGCGGAAAAGTTCAACAACAAGAAGTTCAGTGCGACAAACGGCTGGATTGACCGGTTCAAGAAAAGACATGGAATCGTCCACAAGAAACTTCACGGAGAGGCAGCGGCGGTTGACGTAGGAGGGAAACAACAATGGCGTGACCACGTGTTTCCGGATCTCGTAGAAGGCTTCAGGCTGATGATATCTGGAATGCTGACGAAACCGGGTTGTTTTTCGGGCCTTACCAGACGAACGTTCCTCTTCAAGGGAGATCAGCACTGCGGTGGGAAAAAGCCAAAGGAAAGAATCACGGTGCTTTTTTGCTGTCGATGACTGGTGCTAAGCGTCCTCCTTTCGGTATTGGTAAAAGCAAGAATCCACGGTGTTTCAAAGCCTCAAAACAATTCCAGTTCGCTACAGAGCCAATTCCTCCGCATGGATGACAGGTTTCCTCTTCACTGAAATGGCTCGATGAGTGGAATCGCGAGCTTCGGCGTCATGACCAGAAAGCGTTGCTTCTCATCGACAACTGTCCGGCACATCCCAATCACTTCAACTGTCGACATTACTGTGGCATTTCTCCCGCCGAACACAACCTCTGTTCTTCAACCGTTAGATCAGGGAATTATCCGTTCATTCAAAGCTCATTACCGCCGTGCCATGCTACGAAAGTGCTCACTGAGATTGACAACGAGGATGGAGCAATGACGGCGAGTATTGGGGAAAAAGATAACGATCCTCGACGCTATGCTGTTTACGGACGCAGCATGGAATGATGTTGAGACTACCGGCATTACTGCTGGGAAGTGATTTTCCTCTGTTTTTGGTCTGGCAGGAGTGGTGACTCTTTCATTGCCTTTCACCAAAAGATTTGCAAAACGTGTTGTGGAAGAAACTGCTGGAGCGCAAAGGAATGGAAATATTTTTATCTTCGCAGCGGTGTCAATTGTGTCTAGGCGAGATGTTACGAGGAGGGTTCGACGTGACTTGCGATTGCAGCACCAGAATTGTTATGTACTCAGAAACGAACGCAGTGCTTTATGCGAACCTCATTCTTTTCCCATCTGGTTTTGATGCCTCGTCGCAGCAGTGGTAGAGATCGTGCCATGCGAGTACTTCTCTCCATTCACACAAGAAGTGTTTGAAAAAACTGTCGTTATCGTGCGCAACCATCCATACACACTCAGCACTATCTTCGCTACTCTCCTCAGCTGCAGTAGCTAAGAGAACCAAGTACTGTGTCCAGTTACAGGAGACCGTATGTTTTCTTCACAAACCATTCCTTGTGCGGAGAAATTAGGAAGAATGAATTAGCTAACATGAACGAGGCAGACCATCATTGACGCCGACAACTGAACGAGAGCAAAAAGACAGGAAGAAAAGAGAGGATCATCCTCGTCTCCACAAAGACGTCTTGTGGAAACACAATCTCACAGAGTGAAAACATATATGTGATATGGTAGCTGCAACAACTACGATCTAGACAGCATAATATAGAGCAGATGGATAATGAGCATCATCTTCCTACAAGACTGGTTGAATATCCTAGTTCTATTGGGTGTCGCTATCAAGCTGCCGCAAGAAGCTCACTATATCACACTGACAGCTCAAACAACACCAGCAGGCACAATATAGCTCCACACTTACCACTACAGGACGTATATGTGCGAAAACACTTATCTGGTGAAGGCAATGAAGAGGTCTAGGCAAGCACCTAGTTACGAGCAAACAAAATATCTAGTGTAGTGATATCACATATTAAACTAAATACCAAGCTAAGAGCGTTCTACATCTCGAACAACACTCACCTGTGTAAAGAGTTTATTTGTGCTATATTGTAGAGAAGAGTCATTCACACTATATTACTGTCACACGTGTAACAAGTCTATAATATATAAGATGTAATTCAAGGTCACTTCCACAAGACGTTTTGAAAACCACTTCTGGTGAAAGGCCAATGACGAATCCACCCACGCCATGACACCAAAAACAGAGAAAAGATCACTTCCACAAGAAGCTGAGTTTTGAAAAAAGCATCACACATCTTTGTGTGGAGAAGAAGCAAGTGCATGTATCGAAGGTAATATTAACTTTCACTACACTCCTACCATGAAAACAGACTGAAGATAAAGATCAACTATCCATCTAGACGTTGTTCTCTATGAAAACCACTCTTGTGGAAGCGTCGAACAATAATTGAGATACGCTGCATCTCTAGTATCACTCTACACCAACTCCAGAAAAACAGGGATGGAACAAAGACTGGCACTCACGACAGTCACACGTTTCCGCTGTGTAATATACGACATATCATTAATGTGTGTACACGGCATCACAAAGTGATTACTTGTCACACAGCAGCTCCTGACAGCAAGTCAACCAGCTGTAGTATGTATATCAATAACAATCTTGTCCCTGACATACGACCTTTTGAAAATCGACTCTCACTGAGTGCTAACGGCAATGAATGATTTCACCCACTTCCTTGCCTATCTCAAAAACATGATGAGGTGACAAAAGATCACATCTCCAGAGAGACGCGATATTATTGTAACAACATCCTAATCTGTGAACAAAGCGTCCAAATGACAAAGATGTCCAGCGCACTCCTTTCCACAGTACCAAACTCCAAACCGGCGACTGCACGAACTCTTGTGTGTGTGTTTGGGGGGGGGGGGGGGCATTAGTGATGTGGCCACGGCCTCACACGGGATGTGGGGCTAAATTGTAAGTAATATGTACTGTGTAGCACCACCTCGTGGTGGTGATGGAGGTATTACAATTTCCTTCTTATATTATTTTTTTTAAAACCTGGGCCAACGTCGAGCGCTAAAGCACTCTTCGCATAGGTAAATGTAAATTTGTTCCTCTCCCCCCCCCTTCCCAGAGGGGAAAAAAAACGGAGGGCCTGTTTAAAATCTGTCATCGTGTGCGAACATTTCTTGCGGGAAGGGCATCAGGTTGAACGGAGGCAAGGAGGAAGGGATGAGGATGCTGACGGGGAGGGGGTTGGGTGAGGGTGAGGGTTAAAGCACGCGATGCATGCGGTAAATTTGTCTTTCCTTCCTTCTCATTCTCACACAAAAGTTTTGGCAAATACAACAATTCATTTGTCCGTCAGTGAAGCAACGGTAGACTCTGCTAAGTAATCAATAATAAAAAAACTTCAGCAATATCGACTGCAAATAATTATTTATGCACAACAAAAATAAACCAAAAAATAAATTCCCCACCTGACCAAAACCACAAATTTTTGATGAACAAGACAATGGATAAACACTACTCCAGCAAAGTTAGTCAATATACCTGTTAATCGACTGAGCCCAAAACAAAAGTAACATGATGCTAAGACTGCCATGAACGAGATGCGAAATGGTGCAGCCGAGACCATTAAAAATGCCACATGCCTTGTCTTCTCGAATCCCTTTCTGCAATGTTGTCACACCTCATCTTTATCATTCTCACACCAACCCCTCCCCCCCCCCGCCCCCCCATTACTTTAGCTTTTCAATTCTTCCTCACACCATAGTTGGTTACCTCTGTAATGCCTCACTTTTCAATATCCTCGTGATGTTTCAACTTGCCCAACTTCCATTCAGATCTTCATCGCCAACATCTTTGTCTACCTCTCATCCAGTCTTCACAATCTTCCCCACAAATTCTGTCAGCCTCATCTTCCTCCTCATCACAATCATATGTTTCTTCATCTTCACTTGCTTTTTCAATGCTGTGCACTTGCTCAATTGCTTTTGACACTCCAACGCTTTACCATCCGAGACATCCTCGACCATCAGAATCCCGCAAGTGGGACTGGTGAAGTCAGAAGGATGGGATTTGTCTACAAGAGGCTTTAAGCCTGGAAGCAAAATGTAGGAGAAGGTGGGGTGGGAGGATGGGAAGAGTGAATGAACATAGCAACTAAAGATAAAATGAAGTTGCTGTCAACTATAAAAGCTTCCAAAGCACTTAGAATACAAAGAAGAACCATAACACATTCAAATTTAGCAGTTTTAAAAACCAGCATAACTACAAACAAACAAAAAGCTGTTTTCATCAAAATAAGCAATAGTCTTTGGTTGCTAAAGGAATACTCAAGGATATGGCAAATGTTCAAGTGTTCAAATCAAATTAAATAACCTATAACGGATACATACCAGTTTTCTTATCGCAATCCATTACCTCCAATCTTGAAAATGATAATTTTAAATGGTTCATGAAGAACCCTGACCCATTGATGATCTATCTGACAGCCTAGTTTGATTTTTGGAAAAAAAATTCAAAATGTTATCAAAACCGCTGAACCGATTCCATATGAAACTTCAAAATATCATTGTTACAGTTGTGGGGTCGATGGAGGAATTTCAGAGAAATTAGCATTAAAGAGTTGCTTTTGTTTGGGAGTGTAGGAACATACTCGTTGTAAATTAAATTGGGAAAACTGTGGAGCCCTAAGTGTTGCTCGTCACCACCACGGTTGGTGCTGATTTAATAGGTCAGGATCAAGGCCAATTTCCCCCAGTATGTAATTGCCCCCTGTGCACCTTTTCGCAACGGTTTGCATTACAAGCCAGCAATAAAGAATTATGTTCTTATAACAAACAACAAATAATAATAACAGAGCCGCATGTCCAAGCAGGTAGAAATCCCCGCCTCCAAGTCACGCAGTGAGACCACGCGCCCACGAAGTGGGGTAAATGGGCTGTGACTCAGAGGAAGAGGAAAAAAAGGAGTTTTGAGAACGGACCAGTTTGAGAGGACAGGGTTGGTGGAGACACGATCATCTCTTTGCTTTCTGTCCCGCGTAGCTCGTTCCTCTCGGCACGACGATAATGCTGCGCAGAAATGGTCACTCTATCAGACGAGTCCCACGTTCACATGCACAAAAAAACAAGTGAGGAAAAGATCACTTCTGCCGTGCAATTCCTATGTGTTCGACGGTTTTTTCGCAAACTAGTGTTCATTGTCAGGAAATGCAAGAGTCACCACTCCTGACGCAAAAAACAGGTTGACTCGGAAAAGGCATACACTTCATGCACCTAGAGGCTTCTTATCTGAAAACACGTCTTGTCTGGAGTTCGAAGGCAATGATAAAGAAGTCTAAGCCTACCCCTAATAGCAATCTCTGAAGAAAAAGAAGAGCAAGGAAAAAGATAGCGAACTGTTGCACCTTCTACTCAAAGAGCGCGAATTCTTTGTGACAAATATATCAACTACTTTTGTGTGGGTTCTGAAGAAGAGCGAGATGAAGAGTTCACCACTATGCGTGACGAGCCACTCAGTCCAAATAACAGTGATGGTAGAACATGAGAATCACTCTCTCACAAGTAGAGAGAGCGAGGTAATCGATATACACAACTTCGATGTGTATGCGAAATTGAGTTGCCCATGAGAGAAGCTGCACAGCAGTTGAGTGAGAAGCGCCTGGCGAGGTAACCACTTGCAATACTCTGAGCACTCCCAAA
>CM068954.1:123025007-123035933 GCA_035128595.1 Eptatretus atami | reverse complement strand
TTTGTTGGGGTTCCTCACCTGTCTTTCAATAAGACGAGCTATATTCGGGAAAGATATTTGAGAATCTATATGCTCGGGTGAGACTGTTATCGTTTTGTTATCACTTCCCGGATTTATAAATAATTGTCATTTTTATCAGTTATATTAATAAGGTATTATAAGTTTCAGGACATAAAGATGCCTCATATTCTGTTGTTGTTGCAAGTTGTAGTGGGGTATGGGAAGAAGATTGTGTGGTCGTTGTTGTGAATTGACTAAGATTGTGCTTCCATCTATTTAAATATGAGATAAAATGTCTTTTATATTGATTGTTTTTAATTATTTTCAGGTTCATCAATGGTCTAATGGATGATGCGTCATTAAAATTGTTATTTTCACCAGCTCTATGCCTAAACAATAACAGTCTTATTCATATTGTGATGGGGTCATTGGAAGAATAACACCTTGACAGGATTTAAAGCCTGAATATGGGTTTCTCCTTTCATTCTTCTACTTTTAACCAGAAAGATAATATAATAACGAGTTCAGAAGTAATTATTACTATAACTATTATTTCTAATAATGGTTTATATATACCTTGATTCATGCTCACAGTTGAACTTTCTTCCTTTTTGTGGAGAAAATTATCTGGATTAGTTTGACAGGGGTGAGCAGATTAAGAAGCTTAATTAATATAAATATATACTTTTTGAACCAAGATGAAATTGCTGATGTTTGTGGAATGACTGTGGTTTTGAATCGCTGAATATGATGTTTTGAGAGCATTCACGAATTAATGGGGGTATTCATCTCTTCCAGTTTGTTGAAATAATCCTTCATATCCATATTCTAATTCCTCCTATATCTTATTCTTCTCGTCATTTGACTGAATATTTTAACATTTGGGGCTTTCTAGGAGTATATTTAATTGTGGGAATGTGGAAAATGATGAATTTTTATTCTGGGAAGTTTTTAAAAGTGGTTTAAAAATTCTCTTGTTTTCTTCAAATGCTTCTTACCCGTTATTTTTGGCTGCCTTTCTCTTTATGTCTTCTGTTGTTTTCCCATTTTGAAACCAACTCTTAATGTTCCAAATCTTGTTGCTCTTTTTCGCACCATTTATTTATTGAAATATATTTAATATTATTTGTTTCACAACAATATTTTATATTTTAGTCGTGTGTTTCATGTATCCACCACCAAAAATTCCTGTTTATAATAATTGAAATGTCTCTCCCAAAATTTTTTGTCTATTGAATTAACTGAATAAATAAAGTATTAGCATTGGTTTCTGAATGAAGACCGGGAAGTTTGAAAAATAGATTGACTAAGTAAATAAATTAACTAGAGAATGTCCTCTTTGTAGTAGCTGTCCTTACGTGGTTTTCCTCATTCAACACAATATCAAGATAGGGTTTCTTTTTGGATTTATACAAATGGGGAGACGGTATATCATCGTATATCATAAGAATAAAGTTAATAGGTTTTGATCTTTTTACTTCTGTGTAAATCCAAATAAGTTTGTATTATATTTCAATGTTATATCTTTAGGTTTTTTTTTGAGTTTTAAATAAAGATTATTTTCTTTTGGAAGTCAGCCATTAACTTGTGAGGTAGTTAATATTCTGGTTTGAAAATGATTTGTGGAATTTTAAATTATCTAAGTAAAAAGTTGGAGTGGACGGAGCCTTAAAAGTGCAGGTTTTCACTCCACTGAAAACTATGAGGAGTCTTAATTGAATTTGGGAGATTTTTATGATTGTTATTTTATCTATGTTTCAATGGGTAAAAAATATTCATTTTATATATTTGGAACAGGTTTTAATTTATAATTGGTTTTTACCACCTGTATTTTATCTATTAGGTTAATTTCAAGATAACATTATTTTTTATGCAATATTTGTTTGATATTTCCCTGAAAATACACATCATGATAATATATAACAACATCTTTGAACATTCTGCTAATACGTTAGTTTTTCCTTGTAGGACAGGTGTTTATGACTCATACTTTAATTATTTCTCTATCATCTTGTAAGTATTCATTTTTGGGTGTAATTAAAAGAATATTTCCTTTTATATTTTTTATTACATTTTAGAAGATGATCAAGAATATACATTGTTTTAGCTTTGACTCTGTGTTTATCCCGGCTTTACCAGGACATATCAATTTGTCATATGGAGAATAGGGAATTCAGAGGCTCAAAATCGAGTAATACTACTTCATATATTAAAGTAAACTTTACTTAAAATGAATTCATCCCTTCGATACATTTCAGATTTTCAGATCATCTAGACTTTCTAATATGTTTGAACAACGCTCGTACATAAACTGTTGAATGGCAACTTGTATCATAATACTTCATAATTTCAAATTTCAGTTGAATATTACTCATATTTAATTGTAGAAAAACATTACTGATATTATATTTTTTTTCATTAACGAGATTCACGCTACAATTTTTTTTAAAAGGTAATTTTAAAATGATCATTAATACATTGAAGAAAATGGTCTTTCACCTGATAATAACATCTTTATTTCATAGAATTTATACTTGAGGTTGTGAAAAAAATAAATTCTCCTTGCTATAGATGGTCTATCTTTTCTTTCTAAAGTTCATCCAGAAGGTTTTTATTTTTGGATAATTTTCTGTTCAATGCTTTTTTAGTTTTGAATTTATTGCCAGAGGAGAGGAGAAACTTTTGTTTAGAGCTAGCTTTATTGATTTTCAGATACTAAAGCCTTCACTGAGTAAATTGAAGATCATATATTTCGCATAATTGTTTTATCCAATAGTTGTTATATATTTTTTGTTCAATTAATCCTTAACATATTTTCAGTATTTAACCCAAATGAAGAGATTGATTGAAACTTGTCTTTTGTGTTTGAAAATTGTATTTATAAGTGAAAGTTGGAGGAAAAAGGTTTAAGGTAAGATTAAACTGTAATGACGAAATTTTCATCAAGAAATTTATAGTTTAGCCAGATACTGTAAAATAACCGAATTTTCATCAAGAATTTTAGTTTAAGCCAGAGATTCAATGTAAAAATAACAGAATTTTCAAGCGAAATTTTTTAGTTTAAGAGAATTCCCTGTAATAAAACGAAATTTTATCAAGCAAATTTATAGTTTAAGAGAGTAAGTGTATCGTCGCTGAGTGTACAGACTCAATCATGACTCTAGATTATTACAGTCATACTTAAGTAGTTCACTCTTAGTTTTAAGCACAGATTCACTGTAAATAAACCGAAATTGTAATATAGTCGAGGGCACAAATTTTTAGTTTAGAGGCAAGATACTGTAAAATAAACGATGGAAGTTTTTGTCTAACGATATGTTAGATTTTAGTTTAATGCAAAGATGGTCATATCGTTAAAAGGATAGAAATGTATGAGTATTATATTCAATGCGATAATTTTATGCTTCTAATGTCCTAAAGCTGCGATTTATGATACTATTGAAATTTGAACAGGATGTTGTTGGATAGCACTTAGGGTACTCGCGGGATTGTATATTTGTAATAACCACTATTACTTTTGAGATAAAAAATATTAATGGAACCTATATATTAGCAGGCAAAATTCTTCTAAACATAAATCAAATTCATTTTATACTTTCTACTTTCATGAAATTAGATCTTGGCATAGATTGGATAGAGGAAAGTATGTGTATATCTTGGTTGCTAAATGAAGGGGACTGAATTCGAAAGAGGGCCTCTTTAAGAGTTTTTTGAAGTGTCACATAGACAAAGGGTAATCATTTACAGTAAAAACACAAAGATATAATAAATGAGTTCAGCTAATACGGGTATATTATTTCATGAACACGACATTTGATGCTGTGAAATTTGCTTAGGTTTATAAGGGTTGCGCGCTATTCAGGATACAGATAAGAATGATATCATAATTTACCAATAATTTGTGAGAGAGTAACGGTCATTATTGGAAGAAAGTGAATGTGCTAACTATCTCGCAATATAGGGGGCGAAAATGATTGGGTAGACAAAGATTTTATGAAGTACAATTTACATAGAAATAGAAATTTTTCAAGTTTATTTAATGTTTGTGAAAGTTATGTTGAAATAGAATAGGATTGAATAGACATATACGGATGAAGAAAACTCTGTCTAACTGTTTCATTTAATCACATATCATTTTACAATGTATTTTTGTAGTACGCTGGGAGTTTTAGGTGTAGAAAGGGATCAACTATCAAGAACAAGAGAGAAGAGGGATTATGGGAAGATATCATGGTAAGTAAAGTTGGGAATTATTTTATTAAAATATTTTAAATAGCTTCTAGCAACATTATTTATATAACTCCAACCTTTAACTTTAGAGATATTTGCTTCTAAGATGCTTTTAATTCATATCAGAAGAATCTAAATCGATAGTTAGTACTAAATAGCTTAGAATATGATATATTAATTTGTGTATGCTAACATACTCTGTGGCAAAGGTATTGTTTTGGCCAACTCTTTTTACTCACTATATATTTCTAAACTGGATATTTACGGAATTTATGGAAGTTATAATGATAAATAGGATGTTAACATATTAGAGAGAGTTCGGACATCTGATAATCGGGATTTTAAATTCATGCCACTAAAAGAATATTTTCATTAATTATGTATAGATATGATTTTTATTTGGATACACTGGGATTACGATGTAGCATGATAAAAAAAGGTCTTATAAATTATACATTGGCAGCAATAAAAAAATGGAGAAATTTCTAATAAATTCTGTTTTAAAATGAAAAACACGAAGATGGATGGTATGATAAAATATATTAATGTTTCGATGTGTGGACATTCAATAAAGAATCATTACTTACTGACATAACAAAGAAAGTTACTAGAAGGATATCTATCTTTGATAAGCGTATTGCATTTGAAATAATGAACCAAATGGGTGGTCCTTGGTGCAGGCGTTATTAGAGTCGTATTCATATAACCAATGAAGATGGGAGTGAGCCTCGATATTCAGCAATATTGTAGGTAATAAATAACCATAAAATAGACCTTAATTAAATGGCATAATACCTTGGGCTGATAATTTTTGGTGGAAGGAGTTGATAGAGAATGTAATAGATGTTAATATTTGTGGATCAAATAAGTTGTAGTGTTGATGTTTTGAGATCGTATAGTGTTAAAGGCCTAGGATTTATATGAGGGCTGGCAGACTTTTATTATACATAAGTAAAGAATATAGTAACATATTATAGCTCATATTTAATAAACATAATTGTTCTGTGGCATTGTTATATATCAAGATCGTCTGGTGTGTATGAGGGAGAACTAATACATTCTGACAGCCATATGATACGATTACATAGATGGAAACAAATGATATACTAATGTATTTTTTAAAGTTTAAGACAGGATTGCAACAACTATCAACAAGTGTATAAAGAGATTATTTACTTTTGCAAGCGACAATGAAGCCAGACTGAACTTAACTAAGACGAAAATTACGATATTTTTATTTGATAGCACCAATACTCACTGTCTGATTCTGAGGCAAGGAAAGTTGAGAAAGTAGTTATAGAATATGGTGTAATTGTAATCTATATACGTGCGTAAATCTATAGAGTTCTTGATGCGTAGTAACTAAGTATGTTGTACCTATCTTTAAAACCATAGTTTAACCTATAATGGTCATTGTAGATATCCGCTTATCAGCGCAACATGATACAAGGATGAAGATATATAAGTGCATAGTAAATGAACAATCATTCATAGGTGGACACTGCTTTAGGATTGGGAGATTTGGAGCGTAAAACAAAGTCAAAAGTATGATTTTTATCTCATGAAAAATTGCTATTCAAAGCTTAGATATATTCTGGTTATAGAGGTTTTAGGATCTTTAAAGAGTTTGATGGGCAGACGAGGAGAGATACAACAGCAGGCAGATTATAGAGGTCGCTGGAAGGGATAGATGTAGACACTTATTAGAGCATAAAGTTTCTACACGGTAAATGAAGGAGAACAAAGCGTTAGGAGTACTAGTAGCAGATTGAAGCGAGAGGAGAAAGAAGTGATAGAGATGCTGTATAGTGTCTAAGGATATAGGGAGGAATTAATGGGAGATTTTGTGACTAGGGACTAGAGTGTGATGATAGATGACAAATTGGGGGGATTGAATGGAAGGAAAAGCGACTTGATGGGAAATTCAGTACAGAGGAAATTCGGATATGTGAACTGACAGAGAATTCTAGGGCGTTAAGAAGACAGAGTTTGGGCCTGTGGATTCATGTAGTTTCGTCGAGAAGTAGGTTTTGATTACAAAGCCAGATTTGACTTTGTCATGGAGGTAGATGGATGGAAGTATCAGGATAGAGAGGTTAGAGGTAAGGACCCATTTTTACAAGGGAACGGGGGCGAATTTATCCTTTATGTAGACTATAATGTATGCTGATAATCGTCTAGTTGTAGGATAACTTTTCAAGGGAAGGACTTAGTTTCTCTGTGATAAGGTAGGCGAGTTTCATAGCATAGTATAGGTGTAATTAATCTGTCATAGATGAGGCAGGGATAAGTGATAAATTTCGAAGGGAATTAGAAGGATCGGGAAAAGATGTGAGTTTCTAGGATGATTGGGCGATATTCATGATTATGGTATCTCAGAGGGATGTTTGACTTGTTAGATTGAGTGACTTGGCGGATTTAAGAGTTTTGCGATGCTTCGGGTATTATGGAATTGTTGTTTTGAGATCTCTGATTTTCCTGTCCACGATTCACGGTAGTGGTAGTTGCATTTTGGTATTGAATGTTGACATGACACAACCGATCTCCTGATTTAACTCCAGTGGATGTAATTCTTTTGATGATTGGAGAGTTAAGAGAGGGGCCATAAAATGCTGATACAAGTATCTGTACATCAAATGATATCAGGAGGCGGGAGTCATGTGATAAACTTATAAATATTCTCCAATTGTTGTTAAAAGACAGACGAAGTAAAAGTAGTTAATTATTCTATGATCTGGTGTGTCTCTTCTTCGGAATATTGCTTATAACTATTGTATGTGGTGGTGTAAGTGTTCTCTCATTTCTCAGCAGTCTTCGGAATTAGATGAAATTTCGGAGTATAGTGAAAGTGAGAGAGATTTATGATGATAGGTAATCTTTGGATGAATTGTTATTTTTCCAAGAGGAATTGAATGAAGGAGGAGAAGGTTATCTGTTGTGGAGTTGGAAGTGTTGAGAAGTCAAAACAAGATCAAGGTGTTTCGTAACTTAAAGCTAAAGTAGATTCTTATCTATGAGCATTCTTTAAAGATATAGATACCCTATAGTTCATTGTATCGTTGTTTTTTGTAGCATATCTCAAACGAAATGACAGTTTATATATATCTTAAAAAATGAACTCAGAATAACAGAGTTATAGTACGTGTATTTAAACTAACGTGGGATATTTTTATGTGCTAATGGTGATTTGAGACTAGCAGAAGGGCAAGATTTATTTTTCTCATTGTGGCTTAGGAGAGGTATAAATGTTCCTAAAGGTCATATATAATAAATATCAATAAACTTAATGGTTCACTATTGGATGAAAACTGCCATAAAGAATTCTCTTGTATGCAAAACGAGAAAGAGATAATGGAATGACAAGCTAAAATACTGTGGATAGAAGGATTACTTTGTATAAGTTGAGTGGAAATGGCGTGTTTCTGGGAAAGATATGGAGATGTAAGGATATACTTGGTCTTCATACATTTTCATGTAGTTAACCATAATTTTTGGTGGACAAGTGAGAGTTAGGAGCGTTTGAATTAAAAATAACCAAGTTTATTGAGAAGAGATTGACGGTTTCTTAGCAGAAGTTTTTGTATCGCTATCCCACCTTTTGTGGAGCACAGGTAAGTATAGGATTAATCGGAAAGTGAAATAATACGAATTTTATTTGGGTGCAATATGTCTAATTTTTTATATTCTATATTATAGAAATTCTGGATTGTTCTAGTTTTATTCTGTATTCAGATGAGTTCTCAAAAGAGATTACTGGGGTTTAAATATGTTTTTTTTTTGTTGATAATTCTGGACAAATTGGGGATTAGGGTAATTGGTAGAATTATTATACAATGAGTATAGAGTTAGGTTGTTATAAGATATGAGAAATTATGTGGGAGTGTAATGATGAGTAGTATAACAGTTTATAGACATGGTAAGAGTGAGTTATTTTAAAAAAGAATGAAGGTTATTTGGTATGTCCTAATTCTGTGTAAAGTGGATTTCGATTAGGATTTTGGCAATAGGTTTGAATGAGTTGAGTTCCTTATGGAGTTCCATGTAGATATTCTAAGTTGACTAGGTGTTTGTTTATGGTGAAAGGTCCTCTAGATGTAAATAGGTTTATGGGGACGATTGCTGGATCGAGTATGTTATAAGATATTTTGTTTGTCAGAAGAGGTTAAATGGTTGATTTGTAGAGGTTATGATTGATAAGACAGAGAAGTTAAGATAGGATATAAATCGATATTAATATTAGGTAATGTAGATTGACATAAAGCTCGCTGGCTAGTTATTGGAAATGATATGGTATAATTTAATTTCAATGAAGATCTGATGGCGCGCTCTAGGATGTAAAGATATTATTCATGTGGACGAATTGGGCTATGCATTGGTCGAGTGTTGAGAGGAGTCCACGTGGGTAATTGATACGAGTGCGGTCGGGTGGTATTGATGACAGAGTTGTGTTGTCTATTGGGGACAGGTCTTCAACAGGGGAGGGATAAGACTAGGGGGAATCTATTGAGGGTTGTTAAGGCGGATCGCGCGGTTAGGGGTGGTGGTCTTGTGGTATCACGTGAGTTTGGTTGAAGTTTAAATGGTCCCGAGTATGGATAGAGTATATGAAACATCAAGGAGGGGGTGGAATAAATTTCATGTCTTATGGGGTTTACAAGGTATAGGTGGAAGAATAGATGAATGATTAGAGTGTAGCAGCAAAGTTGGGGACAATCTAAACTTGAAAGGGGGAATTGAGTTGTTAGGAATAAGAATTGAACATAATATACAAAAGGAATATGAGTACAATTTAAGGATCAATTTAACATGGGTGTGGGTGTGGGCATGTGAGCATGATGAAGATGAGCTTGATGGGACTTTGAAACAGTATTTATGGGTCTCTCTCAATTTGGAAAATGGTGGTAATATAGATATACTTCCATTATTAGCCTGATGGAAGAGTGTGAGTGCGAAGATGAGGATCGGCGGGGAGGGTGACGTGCAATGCGAGGAATGTGATGCTCAGGAGAAGCATCACGCTATGTTTCATAATCGAAAGAGGTGGTAGTCTTTGAAAATACAAGATTTGCAATGATTTTTTCTGGGTCTATTTTATATAATTATTTTAATGATGGCTGGTACAGAGAAATTAATATTTTGTGTTGATAGAATTATATCAATATGTTAAGGATATTTAAGTTGGTTCAAGTATTGTCTTATGTAGATTGTGTATTTGTGATAGAACTAGGAAAACAAGGTAGTATTTGAGTGTTTGTGATTTTGGGTAGGGATAGCTCACTCTCTAGGCTTTTAGAGAAGTTGGGGATAGGATAGACGAAAATTTATAGCTCTCTGTAATTGTTTGGGGTAGGAATTTGAACGCGCGGGTGTATTTTCTTTTAGTGGGAAAAAAAGCTGGTTGTATCGAGTGAGTTTTTACTTATGTACATCTTTGCTCGGGGGAAGTGAGGCCGAGAAATTATTATGATATCGACATTATCCTCTAAGTCTTATCTTGAGGTTTTGTTTCCTTTTTTGTTTTCTCGGTTTTTAGTGAGATGCTTTTCTACTCTATTTTTTTATTTTTGGGGTCTTATGTAAATGATTAAACTTACTGATCACCTTGTGAAGACACAGAAATTGATGACTCTTTAAAAGTTATAGACGCTTAATCCAAGTGTTTTTGCGTTTCAGTATCATTACAAGAATTACTTTTACCAAAAGAAGGTTGGTGAAATTAGCAAGATACACACAAATGAGACGTGGGTCCAGTCATCGTAAGAGAGGGATAATTTTGGTATCTGGGAGTACTATCGCATAGAGCATTGAACAGTTCTGTGCTTGGTCAAAATGGGTTGGGGTAAAGTGCAGATTTTTGTTGGCTTCATATTTGTTTGCGCATTTGTCGCATTGTTAGATGGACTCCGTATCCGCAGCAGTTATCTTTGTTTGTGTGGCTACAGCAAGGATTCTCATAAGTACATGGTCTGACTAGAACAGTGACACAACAATCTCATCTGTTAACTTGTCCTTTCGGTGCAAAGGCAGTTGGATGTCAAAGCCACGTTCTGGTTAATTTCAGGGTTGTCCAACTGGGTGTAGTCTGGCAGCTCGGGCGCTTACGGTTGTGTTGGCTGTAGTGATGGAAGAATCTGGACACCACACAAAGATAACTGTGGAACCAGTAACTAAATGGAACCAGACAAATATGAAGCCAAAAATGCACTCTACCCAATTTGACACCATCAGACCGTGCCGGGATGAATCCAATTTCCCTAGAGTGCTGACCCAGGTGGCCTAGCAGCTGGAGGAATCATGGCTGTTAGAGATTTTGGCAATCGCTAGTGGAGCATCAACTAAAGAGATTTGCAAGAGGAAAAACAAAAAGAGAAAAGATCAGCAGTCATTTTACTAGTCGGCAAAAGAATTACAAATAAACAGTACTGTAAGAGCTGCAACAAAGAACATGTCAATCACACACATGTAGGAGAGCCGAATCAGAATCAATCTGGAGAGAATGATTTACCATCACAATCAAATACTTCGCGTTTGCAGTTTTCAAGAAGCCATTCTACAAGAATACTTGAAGCACTAAAAATTATGAAAACAAGCAATTATTCTTGAGGATTATATATTTAGAGATGAAAGTCAGGTCAGGTTTGGGAGCATTAGCTGGAACAGCGGGTTGCTGCATCCACTTTCCGCTGGCAATCCAGC
>CM068954.1:123009708-123022774 GCA_035128595.1 Eptatretus atami | reverse complement strand
CACTTGTTGAGTTGTTGCTGGTACTTTAAAAATTTGATTTTTGTACTGTAGTCGAATTGGCTGTCAGTAATGTTTTCCTTTTCCCAAGAGTCTTTTGACCGACATATTGATAAAAGGAATATCTTACTATGAAAAAAGGTCTTGCTTGGCCATAGAAACAGGCGTGACCTGGTTGTTAACACTACAACTTTTGTCATGAATGTGTCATTCTCTCCCTCTCACCAAAGTGGCCAAGTATTGCAGTTTTGAGTTATTTTGCCTTGTGCTTATCAGCTCACCCCGTAGTTGAATTGCCAAATGTCACCCTCCCATTGGAATGTCAAATTGTGTATCAGAGGGATTACTTCGGGCTTCTGTTTCAGTGAAGTTTATTTGAATGTTTCAGTGAATCATTGAATGTTCTTCCTCCGTATATACAAAATTAAAGATTCTCCATTTTTATGCTGATCCAATGTGGAAATAGAGTTGTTTTTCACCACAGTGACCACAAAAAAAAAAATCGGTGGTTGAATTCAGTGGCTTAATATGTAAATCCTTTTCAAATTTCAACTGAATCAGATGAAAATTGAGGATTCAGAATATTTGGCCAAAATTGACCTTTTGGCCTATGTTTACCTCAAAATTAATAGGTGGTTGAAGTCAGTGACCTGATATGTAAATGCTCTTCAAATTTCAAGTTAATTGGAATAAAATTGAGGATTTTAGAAATTTTGCCTATGTTGACCTTTTGGTCTTGTGTTGACCTTTTCACCTATGGTGACCACAAAAATAATAGGTGGTTGAATTCAGTGACCCGATATGTAAATCCTTTTCAAATTTCAACTGAATTGGATGAAAATTGAGGATTTAGAAAATTTGGCCCAAATTGGCCTATGTAGACCTTTCGGCCTATGTTTACCTCAAAATTAGTAGGTGGTTGAATTTACTGACCTGATAGGCAAATGCTCTAAAAATTTCAAGTCAATCGGATGAAAATTGAGGATATTAGAAATTTGGCGTATGTTGACCCTTTGGTCTATGTTGACCTCAAAATTAATAGGTGTTTGAGTTCAGTGACTTCATACACAAAGTCTTCAAATTTCCAGTAAATCAGATGAAAATTGAGGATTTTAGAAAATTTGGTGCAATTTGGCCTATGTTGATCTCAAAAGTAATAGGTGGTTGAATTCACCGACCTGATATGCAAATCCTGTTCAAATTTCAAGTCAATCGGATGAAATTTGAGGATTTTAGAAAATTTGGCTCAAATTGGCCTATGTAGACCTTTTCAGTCGAACAAAGTTTACAAAACTTCAATGCGGGACCGTCGCAGAGTCGGTGACATTAATCTCTGGTAATAACGGAACGATTGGTTGAGCGGTTTGAGCTGGAGGCGAGCGGACAGGTGACCTCAAAATAATTGTTGGTTGAGCTGATACGGAAATCCTTTTCAAATACCAAGTTAATCGGATTCAAATTAAGGATTTTACAAATTCGGCCTATGTTGACCTTTTGGCCGATGGTAATCTCAAAAATAATAGGTGCTTTAAATCAGTGACCTGATATGGAAATACTTTTCAAATGTCAAGCCAATCGGATGAAAATGGAGGACTTTAGGAAATTTGGCCTTTTGGCCTTATGCTGATCTCAAAAATAATTAGTGCTTGAATTCAGCGACTTGACATACAAAGTCTTCAAATTTCAAGTGAATTGGATTATAATATTGAGGATTTTAGAAATTTGTCCTATGTTGACCTTTTGGTCTATGCCGACCTCAAAAATTATGTTTTTTTAATATATTTTATAATATAAATAAAATGATAATATTGTTACGGCTGTGGAAATTCGCAAACACCATCCAGGTCCCATAGGTGAGGTATTTCTGAAGTCCCAATGTGTAGTTAGCTCCAAACCCGTTGTAAGAGGGGAATTAATGTGATTCATTCGGGCTGCGATCCTTTGAGTTAGGCGTTTTTCTGTTCTGCTTTATTTTCGAACCAACCCACTTCAACGTCAACAAGCCAACCAACAACAACAACGCTAACGCACGCCACCACTCCAACAACGCCACCCCGCACCCTCACAACCACGCCACATCTCAACCACGCTACCTACACCATCGAACGCCATCCTCAGCGGTCTACATACGAGGTTTGCGCGTTGAAGGCCGTCGAACGGCTTCGCCTCGTCCCCCACAAGACGCAGGTGGGAGGGAACGAGAGGGAACGCCCCCTTCTCGAAGGGCCCCGAAGGAAGGGGAGCCGAGAAACAGGGCGTGGCGCGGGCGGTATAAAGCACGGTGAAAGCAGGAGTTTAAAGAGAGTTTCAGTTCGTGTGCTTCGTGCCTGCTGGATCCTGCTTTAACTTCGTCTCGTCCTGCTGCTCTCGTCCTGCTGCTCGTGGTTCGGTGGACTCGGTCGGTGCTCAGTCCGTGGCGTCGGGAGGCCAGCACGAGCAGGCGCGAGGCACGCCGGCGAGGCCTCGCCGACCACGCTCGATCGAGTCACACACCGGGACCACGTGGACGGGCGCCAAGGACTCAACACGCTCAGGGAAGTCGCGACTTCCATTTCTTTTGGGGTTTTTGTGTGAACGTGTGTGTTCGGCGCCAAGTCCGTGAAGTAGAATTGTTTTAAGTGTCCGTGTGTCGCGTTAGTCGGTTAGTAGTCTTGCTTCTTTGTTTTCCATGTGATATATGTGCATTCTTTCTTGTTGTTTTATGTGTGCTATTTGTGTCGTGTTGTAAATAAAATGCTTGTCTGTTGAATTCTTCCCCCGTGTCGCTGCGTCCTTCCTTCGTTGGGTCTCCATCTTGTTTCATGTAAAGGGTTCGTCGTGGGCGCGGGGCGCCCGATAATTAATCTGAACCGTCAAGGCCGACGATAACACCGCTCGGTTATCCCGTTACCCGGAACGAGCCGCTTAAGGGATCGTGTCCGAAGTCGGCCTGTGGCGAGGTACAATCCCTCGGTAGGTTACCGCGCGGGTACTTAGGTATATCGACTTTCGGCGATTCACCCTATTCCGCGCGGGTAGAATGCGGACTGGGTTGTGGTGAGTCCGAAAGGTCCACCCGTGACTGATCCCGGCGTTAGCCGGGAGGGTCCGACTGAATTGTCCGTCCGGTGGGCGAGGCGGTCGCGATTCGAGTCACGTGGCCGATCGCACGCGCCGACGGGCGCGAATTCCGCAACACTGGTGTACAGGAGTGTGATTCAAATCCCTCCCGTCTCCAAGCTAAATTCACAGGGAATCGGTCCAGGGGTGAGAGGAGCGACCACCGATTCCCTCCAAATTAACGAGCGATTAAATTAACCCTACGTGGAATAAGAATGGCGTCTCAAGGCGAGCGGGAGCCGGGGGTAATAGAAATGTATATGTGTAGTGATGTAGAATCCATGGTCCAGGATGTAGACCCCGAGCAGGACATTGGTGTGGCAGGAACAGTTTCCCCCAAAACGAATCCAGGCCCGAAATGGGTGGCGGCGGCGGCAGAGGCCGCGGTGTATAACACCTCCCCTCCCCCTCTCCACCAAACCCCCGATCCTGGCCCCGCATCGGCTCAGCTGAGTGCACCCGACATGGCCCGGCTATTCGCCATGCTGGCAGAAATGAACGAAAAAATGGATGGAAAACGCACGCGAAATAAAAGGAGTGAACAAGCAGATGGAAACAAACAACAAACAAAATGGATGGAATGAACGAAAAAATGGAAGGAATGAATAACGAATTGAACGAAAAAATGGATGGAAACGCACTCAAAATGGAAGGAATGAATAACGAATTGAACGAAAAAATGGATGGAAACGCACTCAAAATGGAAACAAACAAAAACGAAATGAAGGAAGAATAAAAGAAATGCGGGGTGAAACGCAGCAAATGGGCCGGAGCCTGCAGGCGGGCATGAAGGCAACAACAGCGAAGTGCGTAATGCGACGCCACGTGTGGGACGAACGAGCTGGGAGGGGGTGCTAACGGTTGTCAGGCCCGCGGTGAAGGCGGGGTTGAAAAAAAAATAATTCGGGAGACGTGTTGGGCGAGAAGTGTGGAGGTGACGGAAAAAGTGACTGTAACGAGAGGGAAAATTAATTGGGGTGACGGAGTCGTGCACGAAGGAAATAAAATAGTGGCGTGTGAGAAAGACTTCAAGACATGAGAAAGAGTTTGATGAGCTGGGACGGGAGGTAAAACGGAGACCAGAGGAACTGGGAAGACTGATAGACAAACCAAGGGCAAGATGGAAGAACAGTTAGAAAGCCAAAGCAAGGTCGGAGTGTGCGGAGATGAGAAAAGAAATTGGAGAAGAAAACTGAGTTACAGAAACACCAGAACGAAGAGACGGAATACAAAACGAGTTGAGGATGGTGAGAGAGGAAAGAACGAGACGGAGAATGAAACGTTAAGGAACCACACTGAGCAGATTGAACAATTAGAGCCAAAGCAAAAGTCGGAGTGTGCGGAGATGAGAAGGAATTGGAAAAGAAGCTTCTGAGTTACAAAACGAGCTGAGGATGTTGAGAGAGGAAAGCACGAGAAGGAGAATGAAACGTTAAGGAACCAACGCTGTACAGATCGAACAGCTGGAAGCAAAGGCCAGATTGGGGAATGAGATGCAAGAAAGAGTAATGATGGAAGAACGAATGAGACGAAGAAGGAAATCGATCAATGGAAGGAAACCACGAGATTGCAGAATGAGGAACAAGAAAGAGTCTGAAGAACAAGGATTACGACAGGAGAACGAAGTCTGTCAGTTGAAAGAATAACGAGATTGCAGAACGAGGAACAAGAAAGACAGTGGAATAGAAAACTGAAAGAGTATGAATTTGAAACTGAAACAAAAGGAAAAAAATAAGTTGGAATACGAGGAGAAGTTGAAGGAGCAACGAATGAAGCAGGAAGGAGAAATAGGAGATGGAAGGACACAACGAGATTGGAGAGGGAAGAACGAGAGGAACAATGGGAAGAAAACAAAAAAGAACATGAAGCGAGGTTGACCAATTGAAAGAAAGGCGAGGCTGGAGTGCGAAGAGGGAGAACAAAGAACAGCGAATGAAAACACAAAAGGGAAATTAACCACATGAAGAAAACCATGAAACTGGAGAAGGAAAGACGGAGAAGAAACAAGGAAGGAGTAATGAGACAGCAGCAACTGAAACACAAGAAAGAGATTAACCAATGAGCAAACCATGAACTGGAGAAGGAAGGACAGGAGAGGAAACAAGGAAGGGTAATGAGAGAACAGGAATGAAACACAGGAAGGAATGAGCCAATTGAGAGAAACGATGACATTGGAAAATGAAGGAGCATGAGGAAGAGTGGGAGAGAAAACAAAACTATAAGAGTTTGAAATTACTGAACTGAAGAGAGAGTAAAATTGAAATCCATAGAGATGGAAAACTCCAGAAAGAAAAGAGACAATAAATGTATAGAGACGCGGGAGTGAGAAAAGTGGGAGAGGAGAGACTGCATGATAATGACGGGGTAATGGAACAGAACACACACACACGAGGTAGTGGGGAGGATAATGAGGGTGAGCTCGCCGGACTGGGTAGAGACCCGGTGTGAGCCCAAGGCTGCCTTGGCATAGCGCACGCCGTGGGCTACTGTATACGAGGAGGACACGGGAGATGCCCTCTAAGGCGTAACTCAACGACCAGTATCCTCGCTAGCGTATCCGGCCGTGTCCTATATGCGGAGTTTGGAGAGTGGGAGCGGTTGCTCGTGATGGGAGCATCGTTGCAGCTCTGGGTGTATACGACGCCCCGGAATCCTTATTGGGGAACCGAGTTCACGTCCTCTTACCTCTCCTCCCTCCCTCATCACCTTTATTGTCTCTCTTCTCTTTCTCCGGGCCCAGTTTGTTGGCTCTGTGCAGTCGCGGTGTTATTGATTGTCGCCGAGTAGCGGATTAATGCGCTTCGCCTTCCAGCATCGCTACTAGTGTTTCGAGGTGTATGACTCCCTGTCCTATCGTGCAGAAGTGGTGTGAGTGATGATGCCGTTGTGATGGGTATGACCTCTGTCGTGCGAGTAAGTCGTCTCTGTATCTGATGGCAGATGCTCGGCTCGGCTCATTTCACCATGCAGTTGAGGCATAGCAGGCCGCTGTCTCTCCCGATGATGAAGTGGAGTGTCGTTAGGTATTGTTGCAGTTCTGTCCGCTCGTTGTACTATCAGCATGTTGTGTGCGTGGGGTGCGTGTAATCGGACGTCACGACGGCGTCAGAGGGACAACCCCTTGGGTAGCGGCCGTAGATGTTTTGCGGGATCCGCGTTCCTCTGCCCCCCTCGCCCGGGGTTTTCCCTATCCCCTCTGCTCAAAGAATGCGCCACGATGGCGGTCGGAGGGGCGTTTTCTCCCCAGTTTGGCCGCGTTGTTTCTATTTATCCACGTCACGAGGACGTGCTCACGTGTTCTCGAGTGCGCTGGGCGATGGTGATCAGCCGGTCCGGTATAACGCCAGCTGCCGTGTGATTGCGATCCCTCCTGCGGTACTGTGACTATAACGGTTTAGGCCCAGGATATATCAATCGGTAATTTTTCGTGATCAATGTGGGGACGGTAGATTTCTCCACCAGTTGTTTGTGTTGCTAGTTAAGCTCGCATCGGGTCATTGTGTAGCATCATCTGTCGCCTTCGTCTCGCACGTGCGCCGGCAGCTGCCCCCTTGGTAGTGCGCAGGTGTGTCTCTCTAGGGGTGTGCGCTAAGGTGCCGTCGACCTTGTTATGGCTCGCACGTGGTGGGTAATCCTGGCAGGAGGTGAGAGTGATCACTCTGCGGATGTCACCCGTCCATGAGGGACGAGGTACACGCTCGCAGTCCTGCACGATCATTGGGCAAAGTTTGGTTGGTCCAGAGCTGCAGGCTGTCGAGTTCGCTCCGCCGCTATTGTGCCTCTGTCGCATAAACTGTGTATACTACAAATATTAGTACGCTCCTCAGAAGCACACTATCTCGCTTCGGGTGAACAGGATTCCTGGGCAGGTGGGTTGATAGACCCTTACACAGGTGCCCAGATTTGTGATACTAGCTTGGGACACGGGTTTTGTATGCGTTATGCTAGATCCGCTATAATGGGCAGTGGGTAAGTCCATACATCACGCCCTGTGGTATATCTGAGATTAGTTTATTTGAGGTGTCACGATAGTGAGCTCTTGATGGTGCGAATATACGATTGTTTTGATTGTATTTTGGAATTGGAGAGACATATGGACTGTGCGAGGGATGGGGTAATCGTTAGCGTAGCTATCGTTAGTGTTATAACAGAGCAGGAGAGTGTAGCTTATCAGGGAGACGTGGGCTCAGCACGAGGTCATGTAGGCGGAGAGTATCAGATTAGTGAAGTGATCGGCAGAGTCTTCAGGAGTCGGCTCTGTGTGCTTAGGTGAGTTGTCGATGTTGATCGATTGGCACATGCAATCCATGTTGATGGTGTGTAGCTGACGTGCATCAGTGAGGGTCTGTGAGTGATCGTTATCGCTATCTGTTCAATGACATGGTGCGAGTGATGTGATTCCATCGGATGACGATCGGAGTGATCCCGTCGAGACGAGGACCTCCGGGGTCGGTCATTAAATAAGTCGAGTCTAAAAGTCTCGTGGGCTCTTATGTCTTAACACTATGACAATATCAGTAGGAGCTGTCACGTATGTCTGTGCCCTGTGGTCGGGTCAGCTAAGTAGGTCTCGACTCCGTGGTTTGCGATCGCGGTCCTGGCACGCTTCTCCCTTGCTCGACTCAAAGGCATCTGTGCAGCGGTGCGGCGTCGTAATTCGGAGTAATCAAGTCATCTTGCTTGATGCTCGCGCGCTAAACATTCTGGGACGGGCTAGTCGGCCGGAGTGTACGCGCGCGAGCGGACCATGGCGGGCGAGGTGTTAGCGGCTCACGTGGCTACGGTAGCGGCTTCACGAATGGTGTTGGCGTGCACTCGTGGAGGGCGTTGTGCCCGCGTTGGAGGGTCTGGGGCCTGGCGTGCACCATCTGCGAAACGCGGGCCCGGTGGCCGCCCAGCCTGCCTACGTGTTCGCTGTTCAGCGGCGAGCTTGCCATGTAGGGGACAATCCTCCACGGTTGCGTGTATTTGGGAGCTTGTTTAGATGTCCGTCATTTCGTTCTCTGGAGGTGTTCAGTGTCAGTGTCCGCAGGGGATGTCCATTTGTCACGGGAATCTTCGCGCAGAGGGTCGTGCTCCTGCTCACATAGCGTAGCCAGTCACCAGCCACTCCGACACCCTGTGCGAGATGGCTATCCTAAACGATGTGGAATACATTTCGAGGGCGCATCGTTGCCCTTCCCGTGAGATATTGTCGTCAAGGTACACAAACAGCCCGAGTTCACCGGAATCTGGGTTCTCTGTTTTACAGAACCCCAGTAATAGCAGATGCAACAACGTGCGCTTGTCATAAGCTCCACTTAAGTCTCTGCGTGGGTAGTTTATCACAGTTAAATGGATTAGTGGTAGAATTAGTGCACAGTGCGACCCCAACGCATCATCCTTCGCTTCTTGCGTGTGCACGGATCTGGACACACTTGGGTTAGATCCAGCATTGAGATTTCTTGGTGCAGGCATCCTTCGAGGCTTTGTCACAGGGCATCTGTCACATGCGAGCCGATGCCACCTTCCCTTATCTATCTCCGCTCACACGGCACAACGAACGTCAGGTGCCTCTGAATTAGGGAGTAGGTTTTTTTTCTTAGGCCCACGAGCTATCACCTGCGGGCCTGACAGAGGCCGTTGACATGCCCCTCAACAGAGACACACTGTAGTAATCGCGTCGGGCATACGGCGTCGGCACAGTAATTACGACGACTGGTGACAGCATTGGAAAATAAAAAACAACAAAAAAAAATAAAATTATAAGTCTGGGGGCCTAAATGGGTTTTTTTACAATTAGGGGAGTGGGTAGTGGTACGAGTTGACAGGCAAGGCGATGTCGGGAGGTGATGACAGGTAGGTTGTAGGTCCGAGTCCACCTTCTGTGGTGGTCCAACACACCTGCACTCCTCCACCTTAACCTCCACGGCAAGGCTAAGGCTTGTGGCAACTCATCGTCTGCGGCTGTGTGCTGCGGGGCCTTGCCGGCCAATCATCGGTCTGGTTGGTTTTCTTGCAAGCCTGTGCCTGGCCGCGATTCGCTCGACGGCTGTTTTTACTGCAAGGGCTGTGCCGGCCAAGTTTGGTCGCCGTTCTGTGTTTGCCTGCAACGGCTTTTTCTGCAGCTGTGGTTTGCGCTCTTCACCTGTTGCTTTTTGCCCATGCCTCACTGCCCATAACTGCTTTGCCCGTTTCAATTTTGCTTTACCCCCCTGTCTCATTTCCATTGTCGCGCAGGATCCGCAAGCAACAGTTTGGTTCAAAGCTGCAGGAACTGTCTGTTGGCAGCTGGCAACACGTGTGCCAGTGGCGGCCAGTCACCGGTATCTCTTGTTGACTCTTTTTCTTTTCCCCATGAGTCGCCATTGATCGTGGGGCCATGCGTTTAGTGTAAAATTTGATAGTTAAGGTGTTAAGTTGTCATTGTAAATTATAGAGTCGTGCCCTCCCGGCATATGTCTGTCTTAGGCCGAGCAATTTTTATTTAAAGGTCGTGCTGTGTGAGTGTGAGTAGTTATGGGTTAGTTGTATTCCTCAGACACCTCAGGTTCAGTTTATTGTTGATACGCGGACACATAACATTGCAATGTCGGCACCTCGGATCGCCCGTAGTAAAACCGACTAGGGTGTATGAACACTACGACGCATCTGAGAGAATCACGATATAGTTGTGAACGAACTCGGGACGGTGCGGGGTAAAAAAGGTGGGATGGCGGGTATGTTTTACGGCTGATGGAAATTCAGCCAGAGACGGACCATTCAGCGTCCCATAGGTGAGGTAGTTAATCTGCGAAGTCCCATGTGTAGTCATTAGTCCAAACGCTTGTAATAAACGGGAATTAACATGTGATTCATTCATCCGGGCTGCGATCCTTTGAGTTAGGCGTTTTTCTGTTCTGCTTTATTTTCGAACCAACCACACTTCAACGTCAACAACGCCAACCAACAACAAACAACGCTAACCACGCCACCACTCCAACAACGCCAGCCCGCCACCCTCACAACCACGCCACCATCTCAACCACGCTACCTACACCATCGAACGCCATCCTCAGCGGTCTACATACGACGGTTTGCGCGTTGAAGGCCGTCGAACGGCTTCGCCTCGTCCCCCCAAAGACGCAGGTGGGATGGGAACGAGAGGAACGCCCCCCTTCTCGAAGGCCCGAAGGAAGGTGGAGCCGAGAAACAGGGCGTGGCGCGGGCGGTATAAAGCACGGTGAAGCAGGAGGTTTAAAGAGAGTTTCAGTTCGTGTGCTTCGTGCCTGCTTGGATCCTGCTTTACTTCGTCTCGTCCTGCTGCTCTCGTCTGCTGCTCGTGGTTCGGTGGACTCGGTCGGTGCCTCAGTCCGTGGGTCGGAAAGGCACGAGACGCTCCCGTTGGCTGAACGCCTCCCGTAGTATTAACCTCAGTGTGCAGACGGAGGCCTATTCGGCAGGGCGAGACGACCGCGAGGCCTCGCCCGACCACGGCTGGCGTCTCATCGTACCCGGCAGCATACCGACCGGGACACCTCTGGAGATGACGGAGGCGCCATAGAGACTCAAGCACGCTGCAGGAGAAGTCGGAACTTCATTTCTTCATTGGGGTTTTGTAGTGAATCGTGTGTGTGGTCGTGCGCCAAGTCCGTGATAAGTCAAGAATTGTTTTACAGTGTGGTCTTTCGAATTGTGGTTAGTCGGTAGTATTCTGCTTCTTTTGTTTCGCCATTGTGATATATGTTGCATTTCTTTCGCCCTGTTCGTTGTAATTGTCGCGTGCTCAGATTTGTGTAGTCGGGTGTAAATAAAATGCTTGTCTGTTGAATTCTTCCCCCGCTGTCCCGCTGCGTCCTTCCTTCGTTGGTCTCCATCTTGTTTCATGTAAAGCGGTATCGTCGTGGGCGTGCGGGGCGCCCGATCTAAGTTATCTGAACCCGTCTACAGGCGACGATACAACCGGCTCGGTTATCCCGTTAGCCCCGGAACGAGCCGCTTACGGGATCGTGTCCGAAGCGGCCTGTGGCGAGGTACCAATCCGGTCGGTAAGTGCACGACGATTAGCGTACCTCCCGGCTTACGCGGAGTACGTTGGACACTTTCGCCCACCCCGCGGTATTAAGTAACGTCCATCATCTCCGTTAGCCGACTTCAGGCTACGCGCGTAGAATGCGCGGACGTGGGTTGTGGTTGAGTCCGAACAGTCGCACCCGTAGATGGCATCCCGGCTGATAGCCCGGGAAAGGGTCAGCGACTGAATTGTCGTCCGGTGGCAGAGGCGGCTCGCCGATTCGAGTCACGTGTGCCGATCGCACGCCGACGGGCCGCGAATCGGCAACCAAATTATAGTAGGTTACTCATTATACCGGCCGACCTTATGTATATGTACATTGACGCGTGTGTGAAATTCGCGAGTGCAATCATGTTAAACTGCTCTTTTCAAATTTCAAGTCAATCAGATGGAAATTGACAATTTTAGAAACAATTAAATAATTTGGCCGATGTTGGGTTGACCTTTGTGACCTGTTAACCTCAAAAGTAAGTAGTGGTTGAATTCATTGACCTGACATGCAAGTCCTGTTCAAATTTTAAGTCAATCGGATGAAATTTGACGATTTTAGAAATTGGCTCAAATTGGCCCATGTGACCTTTTTGGTCGACCAAATTTTACGAAACTTCAATGCCAGGACTGTCGCAAGGTCGGTGACATTAATCTCCGAAAATTTCAGAACGGTCGTTGAGTGGTTTGGGCTGGAAGTGAGCGGACAGACAAACAAACAAACACACTTAGCCGAGCCGTGCCGTGCCGTGCTGAAACAAAAATGGAGGTGATCAACATAGTTGTCAAAAAAAAAAATAATAATTGCCAAGTAACAACAGACAAATGGGTGAAAACAAAAGCTCCTCCATCTTCGGTGGCAAAGGTAACACGGTTCAATTCCCTGCTCAAGAAATACAATATACAAAGATATTTTCACTGGTCATCACTCCACAAGTTTTATGTTTGTTACCACGAGCAACACATGTGCACAAGGGACACTGCGAGCACAGCTGTTATCCTGCCAAATCCAGCTTACCTCTTCTTGTTAAAGCTAGGAAAGATTGCTTCAACTTGGCTGACTGGATCAAACTCCAACTCAGGCAGGTTGAGAGAGCGAAGGGCACGTGACATCATGGAGATGTGCGAGCACGACGATCGCTGGTGTATCTAACAAGAACAGCTGTTTTTCAAGATTCACTTCCTGCACAACCTATAGGAAGAGGGAAAAGATAATGATTTTAGCCGATAGAGAGCGTGCATGGAGAAGAGAAAGATACACAGAATATGAACACGTAGTAATGGCTGTACCAACATTATAATTTGAATGATAATTAATTGGAAGTAACGAAAACATTCATGAGAAAACCAACTCTCACAAAGCATGAAAAGCAAATATCATTGCATACAAATAAAGGAATAACAAAATTATAACGGCACTTGGTAGAGTGAATACCCCCGCCAGGCTCAACAGTTTACGTTTTGTATCCCACTGATGGCCGGATCTGGAACCGGACCAGAACCAAAATCGAATCGACTTGTTCTTGTCAACTAACCAACTCGTCACCTTGTTCGCCCGAATACTTCACAACTTTTTGAAATATCTGCTATGTATCATTTTTGGCCCATCTCTCAATGGTGAGGAATCACTGAGAAGATTCCAGTATAAGTCTTTATTAAAATCTAATCAATTCGTACTCGTATACACACAACTGCCCACCAATTAATCCGAATCGTCACTTTTGAGATATCCTGCACAACAAATAAACAACATAATAGAATGGAGACCTCAGCGAGTAGTCAGGTCAAAATAAGCCAACAGACAGGTACCACCAATGTTTTTTCCCCATCATGGTGGGAAAGAAAAGGCTTGTTCCACAAAGCATGGATGGTGTTCCACAAAAGCATGGCTTAAGAATAAGTGCTTTACACGTGTTTTTCTTGAAAAAGATCTGCAGAAATATTAAAAGC
>CM068954.1:122934416-122944924 GCA_035128595.1 Eptatretus atami | reverse complement strand
ACACACATCTTTGGTCAGGTCTGCGCATGGGGTTAGAATAATGTCTTACCATCAATCTTCACTCACCACGACAGCAACAAATGTCTCCTGCGGACGGCGGACATCCTCCCGCACCTCCACCTCGATGCAGCTGAAACCAGGCAGAGGCATGCTGTGTCGCATGGCACACGCTCAGGCCGCGTGGCGCACCATGGAGCAAGCACATTTACCAGCGCCAACATTTACCAACGGGGGTTTCACGGGGGGGCGGGGTCGCTGCTCCAGGATCCGTTGAGCTGAGGTTCTCGAGGTTGCAGCTATGGTCGCCGGGACACGGCACGGGGTTCGGTACAAAGTGAGTTTCATATCATGGGGTTCGGAGCGAGACGAACCCGCAGCTTGGAACCATCTGCCGGAAGTGAAGTGGAGCCGCTTCCGGTCATGGGGCCGCCCGTGTGCTGGCCGGGGCCAACCAGATCGCCCGATTCGGGTGACGACACATCGCTTCGGCGTCATCGCCCCCGCCCTGCACCACCGAATGGTATAAAAGGACGGGTCGCGGGACAGCAGGAGAGTAGTTGTCATCGTTCGAGAGTCGTCGTCGTTCCTGCCCATCGTTCCTTTCTTCATTCCTGTCGGCTCGTTCTGTCTGGCTTGGGATCGACAACCTACCCATTCGCCTGCTGGCTCCGCCCTTCTTTACCAATTCACCTGCAGGCTCCTCCCCTCTCTCTCCACCCATTGACTTTTGGCTCCACCCAAGTCCCCCCCTTCACACCCAAGGGTCGCGTCTCGTTCTCTGGACTGACGCTAGCTGCACGTTGGTAAGAGACGACGCTCCAGCGGTCAGGGAGGTATCGCCCAGCGGAGAATCCCCCCTCCAAAAAAACGTATTGGTGGCCGCGGTTGGGCAATCGTGCAAGTATTGAGAGACCATTAGCCTCATCTCCTCTCCTCCTTTTCTCTTCAACTCCTCTTCATCGCGGTGTGTGTGTGTGTGTGTGTGTGTGTGTGTGTGTGTGTGTGTGTGTGTGTGTGTGTGTGTGTGTGTGTGTGTGTCCTGGTGCATAACTCTGCTCTGTGTCTGCTTTTGTAAGTTGCTTGTATTATTGCCACACCCCTCACATTTCTTCCTATTCCTGCTCAGACAACAATAAACAATCTTCACTGTGCCACATACCTTTCCTCGTCTGCCTGTTAATAAATCCTTTGTATAAATGTTCCCGGCTCGTTTTCGTCTTTTCTCCATTGATCCAGCATGGTCCGTATTCTAACCGAGCCGGGACTTTATTCCCAACGATCCGTTCCTTTTGGCCGGTACGTCCTTGGCAGTGTCGCTCGGCTGCATCTGATCCGGTTCGGACAAGGCGTACCGAGGCGTGTTCCCGGTAATTAGATCACGTGATTAATTAGGTAACCCGATTAACCCAAAGAGGATGACCCTAGGTCACGCGGTTGAGTTATTGGCGTCCACGGTCGGTTAGCGACCCGCCGCGCCACGGATTATCCGTGTACGACGCGCCTGCAATTCCGGGGAGTCTGGTGGGGAACTCGAGATAGCTTCCCCCCCCCCCCCCCCGGTGGTCTTTTCACCCGATCCCCGACAAATCCTCACTGTTTAAATTCACAGACCTGTGTTGTGTGTTTGTCGTGCTACTCTTCCAGTTCTGGCCTGATTACATGCAGACTTCCTCCACAGGATCAGTGTAATCCTAATTCATGTTCAGGGGTTTTTTTTTTGTTGTTTTTAATTTTGAAGTGCTATTGTGGCTGGGTAATTATAGATCGATGTAAATGTGTGTCGTGTCGTGCATCCTCCAGGTGGGGGGTGTTACAAGTCTCCACCATTGACAGTACATTATTCCTGTCCCCACGATTTCCATTGCAGTCAGGTGTTTTGAATTAAAAGCAGTCGATATGTTTTTACTTCATGCACATAAATTCATGGGTTATTAATTGATTTTTGCGAACAGAGCTGTCAGTTGCCTATACACCGTCCAAACATAGGTATGCATCAGAAGAACGTATTGCGTGCTTGGAACAAGATCACCCGCAGGGTTGGTGCTCTGTTAGTAAATATAATAAAATGGACATGCTCATCACTAGCACAGCATATCTGGCAGCCATCTTTGACTGTGTATCATGATGGCACGTACACGTCACAGTAGTGCGGTGGAATGTTTTGCGATTTACAGCACAAATTACCGAGCCGGGGTAAAAGAACGCGGTTTTGGCTTCCACTAAGCGAGTCGTGATTATTCATGAGTTGTGTGATGATCCGTTTCGTATTCATTCATTATGAGCTTGATTTGCATGGTAGGTAGGCCTCGCGGCTATTATTGTCAACATGACTGATTGGATGGAATCCAGTGGGACTGTGATTGTATTTATTTGTATAGAGCTTGTGGCTGCTTGGCTGAATAATTTCTGGGAGCACAGCTGGACCACTGATGCAATGCCCCCATTACCCACACGACGGTACTCATTTCACCGACCTCGGAAGGATGGCAGGCCGAGTGAACCCTCCTGGTGTTAATTCAACGTATTATAGGGGTTTGAACTCGAGACCCTAAGATCTTAAGCCAGCCACCATTTATTAGATGTCTGAACTATACTCTGTTACTGGGAGTGCTGTGAGATGTGGTGATACCATCTCCGACTTGTGGAGATCGTCAGGGATGTGTACTGGCCCCCACACTTTTCAACGCTTGTATGGACTGGATTCTGGGGAGGATGTCGGAGAGATCAAGCTGTGGTGCATCCTTTGGGAATGTCAAGATCTCTGACCTTGATTTTGCAGATGATGCAGTCATCTTTGTGGAGACTGGATATCCTTTTGGGGGCCCTTGAGGTAATAATCTAATGATGTCGGTAATCTAATGATCGATCCATCCATTGGGACCATACTCTGTGCAGAGTGTTGGTGCTGCCTAAGCGGTCTCCTTGGCTATTGGGCACATTCCTGGATGGGTCGCCACTCCAACACAGGATACCAGCAAGTTGGCACTCGTTTTGCTAACCTCGGAAGGAATGACAGACAGAGTCAACCCCACCTGGTGTTAATTCAACAGCCGAGTGGGATTTGAAGTCAGGATCCTAGGATCCCAAGCCCACCACCCTAACCATTAAGCCAACACCAGGCATAATATAATGATGTAGGTAATCTGGGTATGGTTGGAGTAGACCTTGTACGTGCCTGAGGAATAAGGTAAAGGCAGCAACAAAGTTGTCTCGGCTGGAGCTTCGGGAAGCAATGCAGGATCGGAATGTTTGGAGAAATCTGATCATGAATGTCACCAGAAGTTGGCCATGACTGGATGGAACTAGATATCTGAAGAATGAAGTTGTGAGGATATCGGTGAAATATCCTGTATGAGATTGAGGACTTGCCAGCATCACTGTGTACTTTGTTGACCATTACCATGCTGCAATCTTTTACTTGCCACATCACGGCTGGCAAAAGTGCTGTCGACTTGACGTTCTCCTTTGAAGGGCAACCTGTGACAATATAAGTGGTGGAAGTGAAGAGCAAGTTGCTCATGTTATGCCTGTGTTCCATTTCTTTATTAATGTAGAATACAATATATTCAATGAAAAATGAACTCGGGGAAACAGACATTTATTGTCTTCCATTGAAAAGGCAAACTGCATTGTCTCAAAACATTGTCATTGAAGGTCTAAACGTGACAACATTAATTTATGATTTCCAAAAGGTTGAGAAATATTCAAATCCAAATTAAAATGGGGGGAGGATACAAAGAAAAATTGAGGAATGGCAATGAGGAAAAAACAACACAGATAAAGTAAACAATCAATGAAACAATGCAGTCTTTCCATTGCATCAAGGTGGAAGAATTTCTGGTGAGTAAATGTAAGAAAGTATTTAGTAGTTCACAAATTCAAAATACCTTCATTTTCCAATTCTCTAAATGTAGCCCCGAAGCTACACCATATATTTCCTAACACAATTTCCTGAGAGTCACATGTTGACTCATTGTTGGTTGATTTAGTAACAGTTTAGGGGTCAGGGCAAGACTGCTGGATGTTTAATGCATCACGAAGCATGATATCCCGAAGACGCCACAAGGCCTGTGCCATGCAAGAATGAGCTCCCTTGCTTGGCAGCCAGTGTACTGGCAAACGTGCCTCCTGCTCGCGAGATAGTGGCACATCCTCGCGCCGGGCTGTGGCAAAGAGGGGAGAGCAATGTACTTGCTGCGTAACATTTTCAACCCATCACCATAGGCAGATTTAAATGCATAGAGTTGAATGCTATGTAAAGTCAAGTGTATCAAAGTGATGAGGATGGAGAAAGATGCAAAACACAAAGTTTGTGAGATGCATCGTAATGCATGATGCATTAAACAAGGAAAAAAGACATAAAATGTCATAGCCCCTGTTGTTTTAGTAATTTTACTGTGTGGAGTTAAATGGCTGCCCCATATTTATTTACAACTAAAATGGCTGCCAGTCGACCAGTCGGCCATCTTTGATCAGATCACAAAATACAGTTAGATGCAAGTGTATTCCATCGTGTACTGCGCTCGTGCCAAGTTTGAACAAAATCAGACCATGCATGTCTTTGAAATGGTTGGGGACACGTTTACGTAACTAAATGGCCGCCAGTCAGCCATCTTGGGTCTAATCTCGGTAACAACAAAAAAAAATGACGTGCATATGTTCGCCATCATTCTTTATCTGTTTGCCAAGTTTGATCAACATCACTACAATTACCCACCAAGCCACTGGTCATAAAACCATATACAGATACAAACACAAAAATGCCAATACAATACTGTAATTGCTATCCAGTCAAGAAGCCTCACCTGTGAAAGTGTGCTGCCAGCGGCTCACTGATCGTCCATCCTTGTTCAGAGACTCGATGTAACGGACGTATGCTTCTGAGTGCAATAGCCGCTGTGGACGTGGAGGCACAGTCACGAACATCGGCACCGAGGGGGCCGTGAGGCTGCCTGTCTGGCCTGTCTGGCTTGTCTGGGGAGCCGGGTATGGAGGTGGAGGTGGAGGCTGAGTGGCATATGCCCCCAATTGCCCAATGTGAGCATGAATCAAGGCAGTGGGAGATTTGGATGGGAAGGGATTGAGAGAGGGGAAGATAAGGCATGCTTATATACATCCAAAAATGTGAAGGGATGGAAAACCATGGAAGGATAATTCACTTTTAAGAAAATGGATTAAAGGCTCACCCAAAATTTTATCTCTACAGTCTACATGGTAACTATTAAAGTTTAAAAGGCATGTTGCATGAAAACGTCACTTTTAAATATGGATTTGTGTCATGATGATAATCCTTTTCCCAGTGGAATAATGACAAATGTCATAGTGAAGACTATTCATAAAAAGTTTCAGAGTTTCAATATGGTGCCAGGTTTTCAAAAGTTACCTGAAAACATGCTGAATGAGGTTCACAGAGACTGACATAACATGAGGAATATACAGTAATTAGAATAGGAGATTCTCTGAAGGCAAGAGTGAGCTCGCAAGATCCGTCAAGAGGAAGTGATTGAAGCATAGACTCCTATAGAGAAGGACTGGAACCTCACGATCTCGGGGTTTGAACTTGAGTCTGAAGGATTAACTTGAGTCCGGGGCTAAAATGACTTCTAGAAGGGCAGAGACACGATCTCGGGATCCATATAGGGGTTTTTGAGGACGCGAGTTCAATAGTGTCATTTTCAACACCACCTGAGGTCATCTTCAAGGTCAAAAGGTCATATTTCAAGGTCAAATACTTAATTTTGGTATTTTTTGCCCGTTTTTGTTTCTAACTCATAGAGGAAAACTTTTTAAAGTCTATGACAAACATGACATTGTGCACCTACTGCACCTACTTGCTGATTTCTATCATCGTTAACTTATGTATGTTTTGTTTGTTTCTTTTCGAAAACTGTCCAGCTGGTGATCTCACAGGATCTTTGTGTTGTTTCCTGCTTTGGTGACAATATGCCACGTCGTTGCAGCTGCTTTGGTTGTAAGGAAACTATGGAGGGACGCCTTATGTAAAGGTCATATACTTCCCAAAAGATCCTGAGGAGAGGGAGAGATGGATATTGGCAATGCCAAATGAGAAAAAAAGCTTGAGGTGCTTAAAGGAGATATATATTTGTGAGACATTTCAATTGTGATTGGTGTGCAGTTAGGGGTGGCAAACGACCCAAAGAACCCCCATCAATATTTCCTGGAGTACCGAAATCAGCTTTGAAGCAGGTGACCTCAACCCCACGCCCAACATCATCTATGTCAGAATCAAGAGCTAAGAAGATGCAGGCAGCTGATGAGGCTGCAGACAATATCCAAGATTTCGACCACTTCTGTGCTAAATTCAGCTCCTATTTTCCTGGCTTTACGTCATAAAAGACCAGGAAAACCTTTACCTATCAAGAACTGATGCTACTGGACAAACTGTCAAGCAGTTCTTTCATTTCCAACAAGTTCACTCACCTTTTGGATTTCTATTGTTGAATAGAGTTGAGAAAGATGGCATTGAGGTGCCCAAACGACTTTTTCCTTTGCAGAAGAACAGCCTGCTCTCAAAATGGTCCCAGATTAGATCCATAACTGACCAGGTAAACATCTATGAATGCACAAGCAAGGAAATTCTTCAGCTTGTAATAAGCCGTTTCTCAGCTATCCATCTGCGCGCCGAATCCAGACAGCCTTGGACAGCAGACTGTACAAGTTTCACTAGGCTGGAGCAGGCCTGCCAAATTATATCTACTACCTGCGCATGGCAAGGAGGTGGTGGTCGTAAGTGAAGCTAACTCAGCAAACTGCTGAAGCCTTCACTGTGTCCACACGTAATAATGTGGATGCTGCCAAATTGCTTCTGGCAGAGAAAGACTTTGACTACGTTCTTCCTGCTATATTTGCAGATGAAGCCTTGGAAAGTTTTTCGGCCAAGCCAGGCAAAGAAGCGGTGGAAACTTCTACATTGACGTAGTTGACATATGGCTGCAGCTAAAATTGTAAATTTGCAAACACTCCTTAAGCATGACATTGTGCCCGAATCTAGTTCTCGTGTGATTGATTGTGACAAGAACTGTACAACTTCCATAAATCCAGATGAGCGACGTGAACTCATTGACGAGATTACTCTCTCAAGACACTCAGGATCTCTTGGGTCTGACGATGCCCTTAAGCATAAAGTAGTTTATTTGGCCGGACACCTTGTTCATAAATATGGCGATAGCACTAGTATGGAGGAGATCATTGATGATGAAGATGGTAACGAGGTGTCATCTGAGTTTCTAGATAATTTGAATAGAGGTGGATTGAGTGTGCCGACTATGTCAACCGTCTTTTTTGTACATAATGCCTATAATTTGTATAACAACACTAAAATGCATTGCCGATTTCATTTTGCTGAGCTGTTATCCTCTGTAGATGCACCTTTAGCTAGTAGTAATGCTGCATGTACTACTTTAGCTAACATTATATTGAAAGCTCATGTCCTCAATGTAAGTGACAAAGAAAAAGCTTTGGGATGCCTCGGGAGGCAAGAAAAGCTCTCCAACTAGTGATAGACATAGACATAGTTGTAATAGGCATAGTGTTGTGACATGCATATAATTGTTTATGTAATACGATATATGACAATAAATATCAAAGTTTGACAGCTCTACACACTTGCATCTTATTACAATCAGCCATCTCTCACCGTTTATGAGTTAGACACAAAAACGGGCAAAAAATACCAAAATTCAGTAATTTCACCTTGAAATATGACCTTTACCTTCAAGATGACCTCAGGTGGTGTTGAAAATGACACTATTGAACTCGCCGTCCTCAAAAACCCCTATATGGATCCCGAGATCGTGTCCTATAGCCTTCTAGAAGTCATTTTAGCCCGGACTCAAGTTAATCCTTCAGACTCAAGTTACAAACCCCGAGCATGGGAGGTTCCAGTCCTTCTCTATAGAGTCTATGGATTGAAGACAAAAGCAATAAAAAATATTTTTTTTGAATTACTTTGTTAAAATTCAGGAAGAATAATTTGAAACGAATTGATAATAATGAGCGATAATATTATTGATAATATAGCGATCGATAATAATAATTTGTGTCAAAAGGATTACCACTTTGTTAAAATTCAGTAAATATGATCTGAAACAAATAGATAATAATGATTGATAATATCATTATTGATAATATAGCGATTGATAATGATTTGTGCCAAGAGGATTACCTATTGGTGTATGGTCAGGAGCTAGATCTAGAGTAATGGTAATTGGCAATACAGACTGATGATTGATATTACCTGATACATGGATACTTTATCATTGCAAACTTTAACCTCCAAAATCTGCTTATGGCATCCCAAGGCCACCTCCTCCTCTAGGACAATTTTTTTTTTAACCCTAATTTGAGTTGTTTGCTTTTTAATAGCGAACGCAGTGAGCTTCATACTTAACGCGTGCACGTGAGAGAATAGGAAACAACAACAACAACACAATACCCCTGGCTATTTGGAATCCGTGTCGTTAGGTATGACCTTTTGCTTCGGTTGTTGTTAAACGCTGTGCGGTGTATAAACACGATTGGGTTTTATTTCTATCTTGTGAATATTACTTAACGCGTGCACATGAGAGAATAGGAAACAACAAAACAACACAATACCCTGGCAATTGTGAATCCGTGTCGTTGCTATGACCCTTTTGCTCCGTTTTTTTTTTGCTTCTGGTTTTTTTTGTTTCCGGTTTTTGTCATGGGGAATGATGCATGCCGGGAGATAAAGGGCATCGTCGGAGACATGAAAGACCCAAATAATATCAGACATGGCGTATATTTCCTCCACTGATTTTAATAAAGATATCTCCCGCATCATCAAAAATAATTTTTATCGTGATTTACGTTATTTGATCGCTGATCCCGAATCCAGGCCGAAGTAACCGGAAATTGCGTATACAGTTGTCAAAAGTTAATGGTAAAGTCAGAAGCGAATGTAAGAAGATATCTACGTTCACTTCTAGTATTTATTTTTTTAGATGAGATCCTGTTCTAGGCGGTGTAGTTGTCATTGCGAAGGTAATGTAGAGGTATAATGTTGAGGTAATATTTTTTTTTTAGATGAGATCCTGTTCTAGGCGTGTAGTTGTCGTTGTGAAGGTAATGTTGAGGAATTTTTTTTTTCGATGAGATCCTGTTCTAGCAGTGTAGTTATCGTTGTGAAGGTAATGTTGAGGTATAATGTTGAGGTAATATTAATTTTTTTAGATGAGATCCTGTTCTAGTCGGTGTAGTTGTCGTTGTGAAGGTAATGTTGAGGTATAATGCTGAGGTAATATTAATTTTTTTAGATGAGATCCTGTTCTAGTCGGTGTAGTTGTTGTTGTGAAGGTAATGTTGAGGTATAATGTTGAGGTAATATTTATTTTTTTAGATGAGATCCTGTTCTAGGCGGTGTAGTTGTCGTTGTGAAGGTAATGTTGAGGTTTTTTTTTTTGCAGATGAGATCCGTTCAGGTGTGTAGTTGTTGTTGTGAAGGTAATGTTGAGGTAATATTTATTTTTGCAGATGATCCTGTTCCAGGCAGTGTAGTTGTTGTTGTGAAGGTAATGTTAAGGTAATATTTATTTTTCATTGCAAAAAGACTGTTTAATTTGATATATTTAAGAAGCGAATGTAAGAAGAATGCTACGTTCCGTTCTAGGCTTTGCCTATTCCATATTAATTGGAAATTAATTTAATGTAAATTTATCAACAGTCAAATCTGATTGGACGTTCTTCACTGATGCGTCATCACCTCCCAATGGTCTAGGTAGGAGGAGCCTGTTCAGTGTTCAGCTCTACAAATTGGAGGTTGCAGAGTCTGAGGCGGAGCCGCTAAGGTTGTTGTAGAATCTTCTTCATAACCATCCGTGATCATGAGACGAGTTCGTGTTCCTCTTCTTCTTTGCACAAATAAGCAAAGCGAGTTGACAAACTCTTTTTGCCGACATAACATGGGGTCCGTGGAATAGCTATTCTCTCATAGCTATTTACTCACTCGTAAGTTAAGTTTGTGGTTTTATGCTGTGAAGCATGGAAGAATAAAACGACTTTTGAAATGATGCATGAACGATGTATGTATCATGTAGAATGATAGATGTATGTATAAAAGAGGCCTTTTGCGCAAGTGCTGTGTGTGCGTTTACAGTGATTCGGTTTGGTCTGCCGGACACTTTTCACCCGTCATTGCTTGTGCGAAATGTGCAATTCAAATCGTCTTTTAAACATAATTTTCAGCATTTAGACAAAAGAGTGGAAATTTCAGAATGGTTAACCATAATTGTTCTGTTCCTAATGCAAACTGGACTCATGGAAATATAGGAATATGAGAAATATCCTTGATTGAGAGGTGTTGGTTCATACCATTTCCTGTTAGTACATTCTAATGTCGGTCGTGGAAATACCAACACGGACGCTTCAACTTTTAGCAATAGATGCAAAAATCTAGGCCAATTATCTGTTGGCCAGAACCAAACAAACAATATATTATAACAGCCCTCACAGCACAGCACCTGCAGCTG
>CM068954.1:122890441-122902029 GCA_035128595.1 Eptatretus atami | reverse complement strand
ACTCGGGCTCAGGGCGAAAGGAGAGCCCAACAGAAAACCACTCGGGGTCAGGGCGACGCGGAAGGGCCAACAAAAACCCCACTCCTCTTTTGCAGGGGCGGATGGGAGGGGCACAAACCTCTCTTCAGGCGGGGCGGACGGGAGCGAACGGAACCACTCCGGCCTTCAGGGGCCGACAAAGAGGGAAGGCCACGGAAACCCACATCGGGGCTAGCGAGGGGAGGCGGACGGAGCAACGGGAGGGGAGGGAACACCACTTCGCTCAGGGGGGCGACGGGCAAACGGAACCGAAACTTCGCTCAGGGAGGCGCGGGGGGCACGGAGGGACACTCGCTCTTTCAGGGGGCGACGGGGGGAAGAGGGCCAACGGAACCCCCCAAAACTCGCTTCAAGGGCCCGGGGGAACGGGGAGAGGGAACAGGCCCCGGGACCACTCCGCTCAGGGGCGAAACGGAAGCATTCGGTGACCACTTTCGCGCTCGGGCCGGAACGGAAAGCACGGAGAACCACTCCGGGCCCTTTTCCCAGGGGTGGGACTCGAAAGATCCCGGAATTTCAACGATTTTCTCCAAACATTAAGGGATTCCAATTTTTCCTTGGGTCATCCCACCACCCCCCAAAACATGCCCATCAAGGTTTTCTTCCAAAATCCGTCCCCAAACTTTTTGAGAAGATAAACGTTTGCAAAAATATATCCGGGGTTTTGGTCCATTTCTCTTCAATGGTGAAGGAAGAATTCAAGGGTGTAAAATTCAGTAAAGGCCGAATCCAGTCTTAAACCAAAAATTTAATGTCATTGTTCCCGGGGTCCTTTGTCAAAACCCTTAAAAAACCTGGGTTCCTCAAATTCCATGCCGGATCCGGGGTCCCACCAACTTTTTGAAGAATATCCTGCCCACACACCACAACCAAAACCAAAACAAGCGGCAGTATAGACTGAGGGTTACTTAACGGAAATCGTTCAACATTGGACCCTCTTTACCCCTCTAAAATACAAAGGTGTCCTCATAGAGAAGGGGAACGATAAAGCGAACACGCAAACCAGAGGAGTTTTCTAACGTTTGGGATTTGTAAAAAGCCCAAAACCCATCAAAAAATCGAATGTTTACCCCACTCTGTGGACCTTGCCCTTTTGGGACCCGGATTTTTGACCCAAAATTCTTAAATTTCAGCGCTAAGCATCCACCCTCCTGAATTCACGCGTGGTGTGTTTAATTTTGGGACATTGGGAAGGTTCTTTTCCCTTTCCGTTTATTCGTAGGCCTACAAACAACACACACAAACAACACAACAAACAAGACAAAAAAAACACCAAAAAAAACAGAGGGATGGGGAAAGGTTTTTATCAATATACTACGATTTCTTTAAAAATTTCGGTTACAGCAAAGCATAGACTGGTACTTACGGAAAATCGTCAACCTTGATAAACCTTTCTTTTGGGGGACCCTGGTTTTCTAATTAAAAAAGCTGGCTTTTTTCTTCTAGAGACAGGTAGGCGGGAGGCAAACACCAGAAAATTTCTACGAATGGATTCATGTTTAACACAAAAACCCATTTTCAAAAAATCGGCGGACATGTTTGGAAACCTTCACGTGGTCCTTTGACCCTTGGGACCGGCTCTCTCTCGAACCCAAAATCAAACAAGGCCGGTAAAAGCCATCCACCCTCCTGAACCACGTGTTTGTAAAATTTGACCAATGTAGCTTCTTCCGTTTCTTCGGCGGAAGTTTAAAAAAATTGTTGGATGGTTAACCTTCACCTGGTTGACCCTTGACCTATTTGGAACCGATTTTTTTTGAACCCAGAAAATTTAAATCGCGCAAGCCCACCTTCCTTGAATGCCACGTGGTTTGTAAATGTTGACATTGGTGGCTTCTTTGTGTTCATTAAAGTTTCGTGCCTACAAGCAACAAGACAAACCAGAGGACCGGGATAGTGAATCGAATATAACCTTACGATCTTTTATTTTCTAAGTAAAAACAAACAACTATAAAGGGGGTGAAAACCATCCTTCAACTTCGGATGGCAGAGGTAATGAAGTCATTCTATCATTTAAAGAGGCCAGGATGTTCTCTGCTCCCTCTTGGCCCATCATATCTGTCCGCTGCATTCATATACAGGTTATGTTCTTAGCAACGAGGCTCTTTTGGGCCTTGTACGGGGTCTCAAGCAAACAAACCATCCAACATCGGCTTTCCCTGATGGTGCTGATCATACAATGTTGTCTAGGACAGAGGCTTCTTTTTTGCCCTGTAACGGTCCAGGTCACGCAACCATGCCCATTCGCTTCGCTATGGCAGTAAAAATCCAAAAACACCCAATATATCAACTCCATCTTATTCTGACTCCGTAAGGGCGACGGGCTAATGGCCAGAACGCTAAGGTGTCGGGGATGACGGAATTCAGTAAGGATGGCGGTATTAAAACGGCGGTTACATCTGAGAATTGCATTTTACAACTTGATTTAAAAAAAAAAAAAAAAAAAAAACAACGTTGCATTTCATCCCTGGGAACATTAAGCTAATTTGTAAAATAGTTTTTGGCGAATAAGTGTGTTTTGGGCTAAAATTAATTCTAGGTTGTTAGCAGCAAACAAAATGTTTCTGGAATCAAAACAATTGCAGATATTGATCGTCAATTAACTGTATTACTGTACTGTTTCATATATAAGTTGTGTTGGCCAACTACCATCAGCAAAGCGACAGGTTCAATGCCAGTTAAATGTAAAATGACATTTCACGTAGAGCCATTTTAAAAAATGAGCCAAAAAGACGATTCAGTGATTGCTAATCGCATGCCAAGTGAGCCGTTTCTTATCAACCGTTTCGTTGGAGTGGTTAAGCCACGTAACGAGCGCTCTACAATATTCACAATATACACACAACAAAAAATGAGCCAAATACTGCAGTGATTGTGCTAATTGATTGTAAAAATTGGCAAAAGCTTTTCCAATGAAATGATGAAAGATGCTATCTATACGTGTGCAAAGTTTCATAGTGATATCTGCATCAGAAATAGCCAATGATATGGTGAGAACGCAAAATACAGCACTTTACCTTCCACATTCAATTTTTATTTTTTTGTATAAATAACCGAGGCTTGTGGAAGAGCTAGAACAGAATAGAAAGGAATAAGATGGGAAGGGAGAAATGCCAACAGTAGAGTATAAGTGAGAGTGAGAGTGAGAGTGAGATCAAGGGGGGAGAGGAGGGGACACATGGGGATGAACAAGATGTATACAAGATGAATGACACACAGGAAGAAGAAAAAGGGGAAGGTGGGGGTGAAAGAGAAAAGGAACAAACCAACCAACAAACGAAAAGAGGTGAGGGAGAGGGGAAAAAAAATCACAATAAACTGGAAAAAGGGAGTGCTTGGGAATATGGGGTCATTTGAGGAAGAATATATTGTTGTGGTTTCTCGCCCGCCGGCGTGCGGACGACCGCTTCTAGCCAATGGCGGCCGCTCTTGCCCACCGAACGGACAAGACAATCCAGTCGGCAGCCCCTTCGGATCAAACGCCAAAATCCCCGCTAGGGTGTGTTTTAAATGGCACAACACTAACAAGCCTAGTTCAACCTCTACCCCGCTTAACTGAGTCCTCATCGCCGACCGTATTGTCGTATAACCTATATAATCGCGGCGGGCAGATCCGAGAGACTGTACCATAACGGGGCGCTTGAAACGGAGGCCGCTTAAGCGGCTCGCTCGTTGTGGGATAACGAGGGGGGGTATAATCGCGGCAGGCCCCGTTTGGGCCGATGCAACTTATCGCTATTAAAAACGCCAGCTATTATTCCCGAACTTTCAATACCGCAGTTAAGTGCAGGAAAAAGGAACGCGAACGGAACGGGTTATCTTCACACAAGCAAGCAATATGCGCAACAACAACAAAAACACAGTTGCAGTCATGTATATAATCTCAGGCGAGGCAAAAAGCAATGCCAATGTACAAGCAACGTAATGAATGGGGGTAGGGCGTAAGACCGGAGCAGGGAAAATAAGAAAAAAAAACAACTACCCACGGTCTATTATTCACGTACCACTTAAACAGTTACTACTTAACGGACATGGCGCACACAATTTTCATTCAAAAAGAAAACAAAGAAAACCCCAGGAAAGACAGGGGTAGGAAGGACTGGGACCTCTTTGGGTCTTTTTGTTCACGGACTGTGCTGCCGCAGAAAGCTGCGAGGGCTGGGTGGTTACCTTTTTCACCTTTGAGGTGCCTCGCTGGGGCGCTGGCGAGCGTTCCATCCCTCAACGAAGAAGCTGGTCGTGGATCCACGCGGTTCCGGGCCCAGGCCTCGGTTTGAACGGGCTGGTGATTTCGGCCCAAGCCCGGCAACGCCTAAGAGGAACCGAACGGGTCTTTTATGCTCTCTTAGAGTTGATGCTCCTTCTTAAGGAGCCGTCCGCTTCCCTCAGCGCCGCTCGGACTGTCCCGAAGCCCCAATCCCGATCGGACCGTTTCGGGATGCTGGCTTTGCGACCCCTCTCTCGGGCTCTCCCCAGTCCGGCAACACGGAAAACGCCCAGTGTGGCGTGCGGGGCACGCAGGCTTGCCGCGCTCTCAGCTACGATCCTCCCGAGCCGAACCCAGGAACCTTCCACTGGCCTCCACTGAAACTTCGGAACCTTTGCTCCTCATCACCACTTCCAAACCCCCACGGGGAACTTGACAAACTTCCGTGTGGGCGCTTCTGCGGCGCTGTTTCTATAGCGAAATCGGAGTTAGAAGATCTCCGGACTTCCGTCTTCACCTAAAAACCCCCCGCTGGTCCCGGTCCGCCCCCCCCCCCCCTTGTTCCTCCCTGAATCCCGAATTCGAGGCGAAGCTCCAGAAGCGAGCGCGACACGTGGTAGAATAAGGGGGTAGAATCCCACCGTCGCTGGGCGGTCCAACAAAGGAGAGCGAGAGATTGTGAGGATACGGAACGCCAAACGAGAGGAACCCCCGCGTACGTTTTGGGCACAAGGCGATGCTTCGTTCGCTGGCGTGCTCGCCGTAGATGCGTGGCAAGGATGGGCGGGCGTTTGTTTGGCGGAAGATATTGGAAGGTGGAAAGGCGATTGGGTGTTCGTTGTTTGTTTAATTCGGGGAGATAGTGGTTTAGGAGATGGGGTGGGCTGTGGGTTTGGCATTGTGGCGGAAGGGTGGTTGGGTATGGCCGTGTGGGAGAATGTGGTTGTGTGAAGGGGGCAAGTTGTGGAAGAAGGTGGGTTGGCTTGTTGAAGGGGAGAGTTGTGTGGGAAGGAAGGTGGTTTGTTGGTGGAAGGTGGCTGTGGAGAAAGGTGGTTGGTTTGTGTAAGGCGGCATGGGCGAAAGGTGGTTTTCGTTGGTTTGGGATTTGGCAATTGTGAAAGAAGAAGGGAGTTGTGGTCGCATTGGCGGGAAGGTTGGGGTTGTGTGGTTCTTATGAGAAATGCGGTTGGGTCCAAAAATAACGATAGGCCCAAAAAGAAAAAAAATTTGCTACCAATCAAACAGATCACAGCCTTGATTAACACAACGAAAATAACAATCCCGGCTATACATCGGTCGGGGAATCTATTCTTGAACCCACCAGGGGAACTTCTATCGAACATAACTTGATCTCTAAGCCTATTGGTGTTCATGAAATTTCCACAGCGTAACAATATCATGGAGTATGGATGGGGGGATTGGTGAGAACATGGATAATGGTTAAACAGTTATTCTGAGAGCTTGGAGGGGAAAGAGAATGGGCCCTTTGCCAAAGATTTGGGGTAGGTTCAACAGGAAGCAGAAAGAGAAACAAATGATAGGAGGTGAACAGTGAGCCTTAGATTTGTGGAAGGTTTAAACAAGAAGAAGATTTCTGCGGACGACTGTGTGCGTGGCAGACGAATCTGGGAGGGAACAGAGCCAAGAGCGGGCAGAAGTTGAACGACCAAATAAGGAGGCTAGTAAAATAGACACCACTAACCTGTTCTGTGATGTGACGTAACAGGCCAAGAACACTCAGCTAACGTCACAAAAGATCCAATTGATTTGAGAGCCTTTCGCTTTCATAGCGGCTATTAAGAAGGAAGGGAAAGGTATGAGCAGGGGTGGCAGCGCAAGGGAGAGCAGTAAGCTCCATCAGCTGCGAATAAAGGCTTGCAGGTTGCTCAAAAAGTTCAGATTGGCGAAGGAAAGACCATTGCACAACGGATGATGCCTGTATTAAGCAGCTGGTTTTGGAATCCATCTTTGGAAATATTTGTCTGCCGCATAGAAGATCATGGCTTGAATGGTGAAGCAAAAGTATGAAGTGACTTAATCTCTTCAAATGGTTTGTTTAGGAGTAAATGGGGGATTTGCCAGACAGTCCTTTCGAAGGACAGGGTGATGGTGGGATTTGTTCAGGGGTGGAAATGATATTCCAAGTGTTGGACGCAGCTTCCTGATTCTATCAAGGTCTGTGTGAGGAAAGAGGCTGCTTCCTGGAGAAGGTTGAAGGATGGAAAAGATACATAGAGGGTGGAATCATCAGCAAAAGAGACGAGCAGGATTTTCCAGGGAATCAGAAATACATTGATGAAGACGAGGAACAGACCGGGCCAAAGACATGCATTGGAAGCACTGCCAGCTTGACAGGGAGAGGAGAATATGAAAAGATCCCATTAAGAGCTACACGCTTGAAATAACCAGAATGAGGAATGCAAGAGTGGAATTGGGCCTTAGATGTCAATAGCAGCGAGTTTGGAGATCAAGATGGGTGCCGGACTGCAACAAAAGTGCTTGAGATATATTTCGGAGAGTGCCGCTGATCCATGTTTGAGATTGAGAACTTCCATCCATTGTTGGGAGAGTAGAAGCATGTCCAGATAGAAAGACTGTGTTGAAACCAAAACTGGATGAACCTGAGATGAGGCCATGGAAGACATAACAATTTTATGTCAACTGCCACAATAGATTTCCATGACCTTCGCTGCATAATTGCATTGTAAGCGAATAGGCTGTAGTTAAGAGCATCCATTTTTGGCAACCAAGTTTGCGTATTGCCAGTGATGCTGGCTAACTTTCAGGCAGACGGAAACTGAACCCGAGGAACGATCGAGTAACAGAGAAGAAAGAGGAATGAGCCGAGCAGCAGAGCATATTTTTCAGACACGTGCACCTGATGCCATCTGGGCATGTTGACAGAATCAGATTCGAGGTTTGACAAAAACCTCTCCACCTCTCAAATGGGAGAGATGCAGTATCCAAGGAGCAGTTAATACCGAGAGGGTTCGGTGTATAAGTGAGCGGTTCGGTACAACAAGATTTGGAAGCAACAGCATTGAGGCATTCGGCCTTCTCAAGAGTAAGTCTGCTGTGGTGCCATTAGGTAAATGAGGGGAAGGGATGGAGGGGGAGCATAATCCAGAGACAGATGTGACAAGGAGCCACCGGTCTTTCGAGGAAAATGCGTTTGAGAGTCTGTTTTGCTTTCTGAGAATGCTGCATTCTATTTTCCCGCAACATAACTGCAAAATGCAATCGTTAATATATTTGATATCACTTTAAAGTTCTGGTTTACGGAAATTGTATAAATCTCAAAAAAAAAAATCAAAATTGTCCACATTCTGACTCATTTTAGTTCATGGTACTGACAACGTATGTGGCAAAGGATCCTCACTCTGGCTTGTTTTGTTGCTATAATTCCTGTGCGAATCATTTCATGAGCTTACAGTAACATGGGGATCAGCATTCAAATTGACTGCAAATATCAGCAAGGTGGTCCTTTGCTGTGTTTAATCGTTTTTGCCATATGCTCCTTTTTATCTGTTACATTTTTGACCAATGATGACAAAGTTCATGGACTGAATGTGAAAAATTTGGAAATAATATTTAACAAGTGACAATAACAAAACAAGCCGGTAGGCAACGAGGGATTCGCTGGAATTCGAGCGCTGGATACGATGGCTTTTCATTCATTCTGACCAATTCACGAACGAAGATTCTATTGCCAAAGACCGTATTGTTCACATACAATATGTTCCTCTGCCTGCAAGATTTTTCCTATTGCGTATTTTGCAACTGGCACTCCTCATAAAAATGACGGTAAATAGACATCCCTAATTTTTGAGGACCTACGATTTGAAACAAATAATCGTTTGCTGGTTTGTGCTGTGGGAGGCCTCCGCGTTGCGGCGCACACACACACATCACACACACACACACCACACACACACGACACACACCAACACACACACACGGGAAAACCCGACAATGAAGGGAATATCTAGCATATATAGCGAATCAAAAATTAAGCATGACAGAGCTGTGAATTAAAAGGTTAACTGGGGGACATGAAAACAAAGCAGTTAATGCGATGTGGGAAGACAAAGTTGCTAAGACGCTATGAGTGAGATGGATGGCCTGACCGAAAATGGGGGAACACTTTTACGTATCAATTCTCTTAACCAAGTGTGGTATGAGTTGCTGAGAAAAGCAAGGAGAAATGATTGGAAGGGAGAGCGGATGGCACAATGTAGGGTGAGTCCGTCGAAGATGCACGGCCATAATGGGCGGGCATGGGGACGGGTATATGTTCATGCTATTCATAACGCAGCAAAGTTTGCAGGGAAAGGGAGGGGTGTGAAAGAAAAGTAATGGGACAGATGGAAGACAGGTTTCAGCACATGCAAGAATGGCTAGCGAGTTCAGTTTGTTATGTGCAAGAAATAAAAAAATGAGGTACAATTGTTTTCTAAGCTCTTTACAATCATATATTGAACACAATAAAAGACATTTCCATAATGTGCAGGTGGTGACAGTCACACGATATTTGTTCAGGCAAACATTCACTATAAATGAGGTAAAAAACAAGAGGTAATAATTGCAATGCCTCCTCACACTTACCTTCACCGATTAATTAATTTATCCAGTGCTGTACACATGCCAAGCATAAACGATAGATAAACTCGCGCACATACCAATTCCAATGATGATTTTTGTGTAAGGTTTTGTTTTCATGCTGAATTAAAGTAATCCAATATTGATGAGCTTTTCACATACCTATACACAGTGCTCTGCGAGAATAAATTTAAAATAAAAATAAAAATACCCCTGATTGTAACAAACTTCATTTTTAGCAATTGTGATTAAACAAATCAAATGGATTACATACAAGTAATATTAGTATTTGTCTTTTGGACATCACACAGCTGTTAAAACTCATGACACCATTGTGTTTTTTCATGATGGTGTTGCCTATTCCATAAGAAATGTCAAGCACGTCTGCTCCCCTTCAAATTATTTTACACCTTCACCGATACCTTTGTTTTCTTTTATATTTCCTAGATCGCACCGCACACTCTGCTTGACGTCTGCAAGAGGCCCAAGGCCCAAGGCGGTTTCCGCTGTTGTGATCCACCTGCTCTCCGGGTAGCGGAGAGAGAATGGGGGCTCTGGTTGGCTTCTTTTTGACACGACCCCTGCTTCTGTGGTCCGAAGAAGATGACTCTGAAAGCACAGAGCAGGTGGGATTGTGTCAAAAGGAGACAACCGGGGCTACGGCAGGTTTCCTGTGGGTTCCAAGCGGGTTTCCACTGAAGTCAACCTAACCGCTCCAGCGATCCACAAAAAGCGACTCCAAGGGTCTGTGAGGAGGTCCAGGGCCCCTGGACAAGGTTTGATGGACTGATCACGACATGACAGAGAGTCAACGGGTCCTGGGCGGGGTTCAGCAGATGCCATGGCCACTGCTCCCAAAGTCTGTTGAAGCGGTCCCATGAAGTGATCCTTGGAATCCCGCGGTCCAGCCGCCCAGAACAATTTTGGCGGACATGATCTACCTGCCCCTGAATGTCCACAAGTTGATCCCCGGGATGGTTTCTGCAGATGCCCTCAGTGGGTTCTGCATATGTGATCACCATTACTCCCAGGGTCTGCAAAGAGGCAATGTCAGGTGGTACCAAGAACATGACCAACCTCTTCCCAAAGTCCACAAGATCACATCCACAGGGATCCTCAGTGCAAACTTTGTGTGAATCACGGTCGTCCAAGAAAGCAGCAGAGGGAGTGGAGGGAGCAAGACTAGTATAGAGGTTTGTAAAAAGAGAGAGGCTCAAACCTGGTTATAATGTGAGAGTAAAAGTTTTTGCACTTCTTTCTCAATCAATGGAAGAAGCCAATAACGTTGAGCGATTTAGATTCTATAGAATGGCAGGAGAGACAGATGTGAAGCAGCGGTGCAGCCACCATATTGGAGAGCAGTAATTCTATTTTTTTTCAAAAAGTTATGATTTTTTCAAAAAATGACAATGGAGCAAGGATGGAACACAGTCAGCGGCTGGCTTTTTACTATATGGTTAATCAGGAGAAAGTTGTGGCTGATGGGTGAGGCTAGAAATTCAAGAGAATTGAACTCTTCCAGAGGCTGAGTATGGAATGAGTTCCAATTAGACACTTTCCAGAGTAGTCGACAACTGAGATTTCCCAGGATGAAGGGGATGTTCCATTTGTTCGCAGCAATCTAATAATTCCAATTCAAAGGGAGTGGTGCAGCTGCTATCTGCCTGTTGATGGATGAGTGTACTAATTTGGAAGCCAATGTGGCAGCGAGTGCAAAAAAAACGAGAAGAAAGAAGAGGAAAAAAAGAGGAAGAGAAAAAAAACCAATTTGTTTATATAACTGAAGGGCCCGGTAGACGCGGCAGACCTCACGCACGTAAAGCCTGAATCCAACGAGAACATATCGGGTCCATTACATTTTTGAAATATCATCGCGACAACAGTCTGTAATTGTTTTTGGCCCTACATCCTCAATGGTGAAGAAATCACTTTCAAAGTTAAACAATTCTCGTATCCAGATCTGGATTCGGATCTTCATCAAAATCAAATCAATTTGTCCTTGCGCACACCCACACTTTTCAAGCCAAGTTTCGTCCGACTCCGTCCAGAACTTTTTTGAGAGCTCGTGCTATCAATATCATTTTTAGTGCCTATCTCTCAATGGGGTGAAGAATCACTTAAAAAATTCTCGTATCGGATCCGTATTATGGATCTTCCCCAAAAATCGAATCAATTCGTCTTGCCACCACGCCAAAATGTACACCAAAGTTTCGTGCCGAATCCGTCCACATAAACCACTTTTTGAGATATCGTGCTAATCTATTAGTTTAGCACCTATCTCTCAATGGTGAAGAATCACTTAAAAATTATAGTCGTCGGATCCGGATCAGGAGTTCACAAAAATCTAATCAGTTCGCCGTGTCAACACCCAACTGTCCCAAAACTTTTGAGATATCCTGCAACACAAACAAAGCAGACAGACAGACAGAAAAGGGTGAAAACATAACCTCCTTTCAACCTTTGGTGGTGGAGGTAATATATATAAAAATACTTCGTTAAAATACTTCTTTTGTTTTGGCATGCAGTATATGGCACCTCCTTCCCCTTCCCCATTTCCAGTTGGATGCTGTGGCCTGAGACCAGCTTTGTTCGGTCTGGTGTTGATGTAGCGTAGGCATGTATGGGCCGAATGGCCTCACATCTGCAATCAAAGTTCCTTGTTGGTTCTTGTTTTCCGCAGAGCAATCGGAGAGGTTCTTTAATGTTACGAGAAACAAGAAGTGAGAAGTAAGGTAAGAAGGTG
>CM068954.1:122835726-122859853 GCA_035128595.1 Eptatretus atami | reverse complement strand
ATTTAAAAGCTCGTAATTTGATGGAACCGGAGGGTCGCCTCGCACACCTTTGATCCGGTTCCGTTAATTTAGTGTGGAGGGGGATGAATTTGTATCCCACGACCTGACACCAGTGTTATGGTTTCTCACCACTCCGGCGGCTATGCGACCGCTTTTATCTAATCGCAGCCGCGCGCCCACCGGACGTGGCAAACCTAGTCGCAGCTTTCGGATCAACGCCGAAATCCAGCTACGGTTGTGTTTTTAATCACACCGTAAATCACCAACTATTCTGTCCACGCGCGACAGGGTCCGATCGCCGAATTGTCGATTTACCTAAGTATGCGCGTAGACAGAAATGCCGGGGATTTACACCTCGACGGGACCCGTACGGATACGAGCCGTTGTACGCAGCTCGCACCGTTTGCGATTTGCCGAGCGGTTGATATCGCCAAGCCCCGCCGGATCCGATTGCTTTATCGGCTATTTAAAAGCCAGCTAATATTCCGTACGTATAATGGCAGTCAATGACAGGAAAGGACGCAACGAACAGGTGAACATTTAAACAAGGACATTATTTTACACACGTATGCAGTCAAGGCAATTAATGCAATGGGGGTAAGGACAGGACACGATAACAAAGCCTACAGCCGTTTGTCTATTTATTACGTACACTTATAACAATTCTACTTAAGGACACGGCGCCACAACTTTCATACAAAGAAAAACCCCAGGAAAGAAAAGCGCAGACTGGACCCGTAGGCCTTTATGTTCGTGGAACTGTGGAGACCGCAAGAGCTCACGAGACCGTGCTGGTTACCTGCCACCCTCGTGGTGACTCGCTGCCTGGCGACCTCTCTCCGGCTTTCTCCACCTTCCCGCAGTTCTGCACGGCCCTGCAGGCTTGGCTGCGCTCCAGGCTTGCTGCGCTCCGACTGCCCTCCACTGGACTCGAACCTTGTGGTGTTCTCCCGACTGCACCGCGACTCCAAAAGAGACTGCAGCTCGACTCCGCTCCAGACTTCAGACGAACTCCACGGCGCACCCAGACCGACTCAACTCGACTCTGCTTGGCGAACCCAGACCGACTCCAGGCAAAACTCCAGGTAAACTCTCCAGGCCAGAAGAACTCGCAAAACTCCAGGCAAAACTCCTGGCAAACTCTCCAGGCAAGAAGAACTCGCAAGACTCCAGGCAAAACTCCTGGCAAACTCTCCAGCAAGAAGAACTGACTCGCTGTGCGTTCCAGCGCCCTTTTTATGGGGTCCGTGGGAGGTGAGTTTGATCCCCACCTTCGACCTTCACCCCCGCTGGCTCCCCCCTTTTGGTATTTTGATCCGATTTGTGGCGAATGCGGAGAAAGCGGATGTTGTAGAAATCATCAGCGTGGAAAGCGACGTTGTAGAAATCATCAGCCGTGGAAAGCGGACGTTGTAGATATCATCAGCCGTGGAAAGCGACGTTGTAGAAATCATCAGCCGTGGAAAGCGCTCTTGTAGAAATCATCAGCCGTGGAAAGCGGACGTTGTAGAAATCATCAGCCGTGGAAAGCGGACGTTGTAGAAATCACAGCCGTGGAAGCGGACGTTGTAGAAATCATCAGCGCCCGCGTCTGTCGGGGAGATGCCGCTCGTCCGTGGGATTCGCCGTGGCTGGCGAAAAGATGGCGGCGTTTGTGGAGATGAAGTGAGGATTGTGGTTGCTCTGTGGTGGGGATGGTGTGGTTGTTGAGATGCGGTTGTGGTTGTTGAAGTAGTGGTTGTGGTTGTTGAAGGTAGTGGTTGTGGTTGTTGAAGTAGTGTTGTTCCAAAATAAAGATAGCAAAAGAATAATGGCTGACTCAAAGATCACAGCCCGGTTACACGAATAATTCCCTTTAGACATCGGTGGGAAATCTAATCTGAACACACACTTATCGACATAACTGATCTCTGGGAAACCTGAATGGTGTTCTGTGAATTTCCACAACCGTAACAATATATATATATATATATACAAATATTCATATCTATATGTATATATATATTATATTATATATACAATATATATATATTTTATATATATATATATATATATATATATATATACACACATACACATATACACACAAATATAAGGGTTCGAAACAGTATCCGCTTACCTTGTGTCGGTCTTCTGGGTGCTTTATGCAGCTTCTTCAGCGAGTGTAGAGGGGTCAATTGTTCATATAATCCTAGCCACCTGGTTTAGTTGATCAGGTGAGAGCTGATTGGCTATTCCCTCCATTCACAGGTGAGAGATGTAGGTGGGACTTTCCCTGTGTGGTGTGTGTGTGCGTGTGTGTGTGTGTGTGTGTGGATATATATATATTATATATATATATATATATATATATATATATATATATATATATATATATATATATTGAAACGCAAAAGAAACTTACCACTTGTTTAAATGTAATAAAATGTAACAGTTCAAAATAAAACAAACCAACAATTGCTAATTGAAACATTGCATTTTATGATGACATGTCAAGTTTTTGACAAAGATACACCATCTCATAAGTTTGTTCTACAGTACAGAACAGCACAGGGTGCAATGTCAGTCCCCTTTCAATAGCGTGTGTGGCCACCATTGTTTTGGATACAGGCAGTGCATCGTCGGCGCATACTGCCTACCATCTTTGGATGGATTGCTGCTGGATTCTGTCCACTCAGTCCTCAATGTCTGAAGCCATCTGACTTAGGACCATCTGCCTGTCCTGCCTTGCAGTGGTGACTCTTGGCCTCCCTGATCGGTCTGTCATCTGCAGAGTTGTGGAGGGTCTCTGCACAGAGCCGAGAATGCCTGGTGTGAACAGCCAAGGCGACGTGCCACCTCACGGTAGCTCAATCCGCCTTGCAGTATGCCAAGGCACACTGCCGTGATCCCTTGACAATCGTGGCATGTTGATTGAAATGCCCATTTTGCACTGGCCTTTATAAAGCCAATATCAAGACATCACGTGCAGCTCATTAAAATCATCCGTACCCCTTGGCTAATCACTGACAGTCAAAACGGCTGTTCAACAGCTGTGCTATGAAGTGACCATTGAAGGTTCAAGTGACCATCCGCGACCTTTTGTCGACAGTGAGGACACTATTGTCCACAATAAGTTCACACATTTACTACACGCAGTGTTATTGTTGATATTTGAAGTTTAGAAGGTGGTAAGTTTCTTTTGCGTTTCAGTATACATATATATATATATATATAATATATATTAATATTATGTATGTATATAAATATATATATATAATTATATATATATATATAAGTATTATTATTATATGTAATTATGAATATTTGTATATATACAGTATGTATATATATATATATATATTGTTGCGGAAATGGCCCTTAGTGTGTCATTAAAATAGGATTAGCCCAGATCCCCACTAAATGCATGTTAGGCAGGTTGTTCGGAAATACATTACATGTGTGTCGGGAGGTGTAAGAGGATGTTCATTGTTGTACATTGGTGGTGGACCGAGAGGTTCTTCTTCTTCGTTCCCCTCTCCGAAGGAGACTCCACCCAGCGCTCTGAGAGGGGGAGTGGCCTAGAGAAAGAGGAAGTGAAACTGAGAGGCGACGAATGCGAGAAAGAGGAAGTGAAACAGAGAGGCGACGAGCACCGAGAAAAAGGAAGTGAAACAGAGAGAAGCAAGCGCCAAGTCTGCGATCGGCAGAAGGTGGACTGGGAGCCGGTTGGCGCGATCGGCTGAATAGAACTGGCTGTGTGTGAGTCAGCAGTCGGCTTCGAGGCGAGCGAGCGCCGGAAAGCAGTGGTGGATCTGTCGAGGGAGTAACTGAGCCTGATGTCTGTCGGCTTCGTAAAGGGGCGCGCCCCAAAATAAAAGGAGAAGTGAAACTGAGAGGCGACGAGTGAGCGCCGGGAAGACGGTGGTGAAACTGAGCGCCGAGGTAGCGCGATCGGTTTTTCGTGGAGAGCGAGCCGAAAAAAAGAAAAACTGCCATCGGCTGGAGGAGAAACTCGCGTGCGTGTGGTCGGCGATCTGTAAGAGAGGAACGGCCTGAACCTGAGGGTCGAGTCGGCGATCAGCCGAGGGAGTAACTGAGCCTGAGTGTCAGTGAGGATCTGCTGTAAAGGACGGCTGTGTCTGTCTGCGATCTGCTTCGTGAAAGAGGCAGGAGAGGCTGCTAAAGTCGAGTCTGTGATCTGTTTTTGAGGGAGGCAGGAGGAACTGCATAAGGGGAGTCGGCGATCGACTTTTGTGAGGAGGTCCTCGACACATTTGTCGATCACCTGCGGAGCCCAACAACCCGATTTGGCCTTGTCTGGTAACAGGCCAGCCTGGACTTGTATGCTGGACCTTGTGAAAAGCCAGCTGGAGCATACCACCGTGGATCTTTCGCTCTGGTGCAGTCGACCTCGCGGGGTCTGAACGCGCGAGGCTGCGTGCGTGAGGGCTGCGAACAATGGACGCCGCCGCCATTTTGCCACGCGGCTGTTTGAGCTTGGGTGCTCAAATCCGTGGACATCGGCTTGTCACGAGCCACATTCGTGCTTTTGACACTTTTCTCTCGTTCATGAAGCATCACCAAGTACTCTGTGTCTTGTCTGAATGCTGTCCATGTCTTGCCTGCATGTTGTCTAAGGTTTATCTCGTTAGGGTCCCCTTCAAAACCCGTAATCCATGCTCCCTAGTTAGAACGGGTTATAGATTAATTATAACATTGTCGTGAATGCTTTGCTTGTGTCGTGTTCCCGCCCGATGTGTGCCAATAAATCTGGCTGATTCGTATGAAGTTGCCGCTTTGAATTAATTTGTGCCGGCTGAGGAACGATCCGCTCGATTTGGATATAAAACCAAAATGGTTACAGACTGGCAGAATTCGCTCGGTCTCTGACAAAACCAGTCTGTAACCGGGGTCTATTTCCCAAGTGGTAAGGTCCAGGTGTACGTTGGTATCGCGATTCGAGGCGCGTGACCCGTGGCCTGTGCCGAACCAGCCGCTTATAACCCCGGAGACGGCGGTGCTGTTAAGTGACGCCGAATAATCAACATTTGGCTGTCGAGAGTAGGGTGCGAGCCCCATCACTCGTCCGAATCCTTAACAATGGGTCAAGAGTCGGTGCGAAAACCAAACTGGCTCCGGATTGGAGCCGATTTGGGTGGCATTGAATCCCCCACCGCTGAATCCGTAACAATATATATATATATATATATATATATGTATATATATATGTATATATATATGTATATATGGTGTGTTTATATTATATATATATATATATATATATATATATATATATATATATATGTATATGATATATATAATGCACTCCCACCGCTGCGTCATTAAAAAACACCTCACTCTCACGTCATTGAAAAGACCTCACCCCACTTCATTGATAAAACACCTCACCGCCAGTCATTGAAAACACCTCGACGGTGCGCACGTGCGATGGTGAAAACACCTCACCGCCACGTCATTGAAAACACCTCACCGCCACGTCATTGAAAACACCTCACCGCCATGTTATTAAAAGCACCCCACCGCCACATTATCAAAACTACCGCACTGCCACCTTATTATAAACACCTCACCACCATGGTATTAATAACACCTCACCACCATGATATTAAAAACCTCACAACCACGTTATTAAAAACACCTCACCGCCACAAGTAATTGCGGTAACAAAATTACTTTCAATTTCAAGGTCACATGACCTGAGACCTTCGACCTTTTAATCCCAAAATCTAATCAGTTTCTCTTTGTATCTGAGTACATGATTACTTGTGTCAAGTTTGGTCAAAATCCTGTCAGCCGTTTACAAGTTATCACGGTAACAAAAATCTGCTGTAGATGTACGGACGAGTTGAGGTCAGTCTTTTGGGACTGCCACTGGAACATGTAATGCAGAAACCTGTCACATGGTCATGTTGCAGGCGAATAAACCGACATCCCTCACTGATTTTTCTGGTGGGAGGGTAATTGTGACACCCTGCCAGGACTAAAAACAACACCTGACAAAAGGTGGATGAGCTGCCTTCGGGAGCCAACGGCCATGCAGTAAGGAGATGGTGCCTCCTAAAAAAACACTCATCCGGATTGGACCGGTTTTGCAACAACTCAAAGATGGGTAGTGGAACCCTTGATGTGAGGCGGATGAGCTCGTATTAGCCAATAACCATAAAAAGGCGGATGAGCTGGCAACCAGAAAACTACAAGAGAGTGGGTACACAGTGTCGCTGAAGCTGTGGAGAGCATGTTCCTCATCCGTTGGATGACATTGTAGTCCAATCCTTCTCCAACCACTTTTCATGGTATAAGTGGGTACTGATATTTGTTGTCAGTGCTTATTCATAAAAAAGAACCCCCCCCGCCCCCCCCAAAAAACCATACAGATCGATGGAGAATCCGATAACATTACGCTCCAGCTGCAGAGGCATAAAAAAGACATTCATAAGAACAACACAGGACAACTATCAGAGAAAGTTCACATGGCTTTGTCCAGCAAGGTATACTGTTTTTATATTTTACAGATAAAGTTTTATGCAAAACCAAATGAACATTTAGCCTTTTTTTTCCAGTTCCGAATAAAGACTGGGGAAATGAAACTACGATAGCAGCAGGTGAATTACAGAATCAATGCAACATTAATCATTTATGCTGTGTGACAATAGAGTTATATGATGGTGTATATTTTGCCATCCAGACCTGTGGCACTAGACTTGTGCTCGACTCCACGTCCCCAGAAAGAGGTGTGTGTCCATGTGTGCCTCCATCATCTTCCTCCTCTATGCCCTCATCATCATTATCACCATCACCATCACGACCATCTGAAAACTTTGCTTCCAGCTCAGTGATCTTCTTTTCAAGGAGTGGTGATGGCTCTTTCTGTATTGTGATGAGCTTTCTTTTATCGCATAAAGAGGCAAAAATAAACATTAGTTTGGACTGAGTAAAATGTATCCAAACAAACGGTCATGATGAAGAGAAAAATTATCTTCCAACAAACCTCTAAGAAGATTGCTCATCTTGCTGCAAAACTATCATTCTTCTCAATCCAACTACAACTCACTGCTAACAGTCATGATAAAATACCCACCCCAACCATTCTTCATCTATGGTTACATAAATCACCACCAAGCCACCTGAGTAAGAGTCATTTCAATGCCAACCAGGAAAACACTCAACGAATTTGTGGATTTCAATGCTACATTTGACCCAGACTGCTTCAAAAAGACTCTGCTAGTTCCAAACAAACAAAATACAAACTGTCCTTTTACCATTCAATGTGGCTCCTCAATCATATGCCTTTGATAAAGTCTTTAGATATACTTTCAGAGAACTGCCTAACCATCATAAAGTTGGACAATTTGCTTAGTTTGACCGTTCCGGCATGCTGTTATTCAATAACAGAACAAACTGCATGCAAGGCCAGTCAAACTTTGGAAAAACACTGGCTACTCCTGGTTGTTTCAAAAGGAATGAGTGATTGTTATTGAAATTATATAGGGGTACAAAAGATTTCTGAGCAGAATTTAAATCAACTGGAAAAATGGCGCATGTATGGACACAAAAAAAATAAAAAAAGAATGCAGTATCACACACGTACACAGGCAACAACAACAAATGAAGTTCTCAAACAACTATTTTATGTGAGTACTTAATTGTCACAATTCCTGTTATTTTGTTCGATCTTTCTTTTGTGTGTGTATACATAGTCGAGGCTCGTGGAATAGTTGGGATCTTTTCGTATAACGTAGAATAAACTGTGGATTAATAAGAAAAGCTGTTCTTGCAAACTATGTGTCCCATTCATTTGGCTGTAGAATCTCAAGACCAAAAAAAAAGTACTCAAAGTTTTCTGGTTTGCTCACCATATAATAGGCAACTTTGGGAAACGGTGAAATGCAAACACTAATTTTTCCGATGCTTGCTTCATCGTATTAAAATGTATGGCCATAAACAGGGACTATAAACCTGGAACTCTATTGACACTTTCAAAAGAAATAAAAACTTACAAAAGTTTTTGTTTGAATTTTGTTGTCGAAGCGTTCTTGCAATTAGCCATTCCAGAGATATAGCAAGATCTTTAAAAAAAAAAAACTAGAGGTAAGTTGATGGCATGCGATCACAAATTCCCCATGTTTCCCACCTAAAGCAAAGTTGAAAGATGACAAAAAGTTCCACCAGGAATGACCCAATATCAAATTTTGAGTTAAAAAAAATTTCCCCCTGTTTTGACCACTGTGACACCAAGTCCCCAACCCCAAGGCCCTAGAGCATTAGCCGGAGATCAAATCCAAAAAATAGTTACATATTTCATGTGTCCCATAATGTTGACTGCACATACAGTTTCATTAAAAAATGATTTAAAATGAGCCCATAATTGCATTTTCATTGTAATTGACCTTTTGACTCCACTCCAGGTGGCGGGTCCAAAAATGATACTAATCTTACACCTCTGTGCCATGTGGTGATCATAACTACCAAGTTTGGTGAATTTCTGGCAAAACCTTTTCGGTGGAGAAGGCATGATGGACGGACAGACGGAGCCGATTTATAATATCCCCCCCCTCCCCCGTTTTTCCGAACAAGCGCAGGGATAACAAAAACCTGTTCTTGTGATACCATTTTGGAAGGCAATGAAATGCATCCATTTTGAATCACACATTCATACGATCATTCTCTTCTAACAGTCTTCTCACCCATTATCCGAATTTTGAATTTAAAAATTTAATACGTTTTATCAATTTTACATGGATTGGCTCCTGCATATTTACCTCCAGCACAGAAGTTGGATGGAGGTTATGTAATCACCCGCGTTTGTCTGTCTGTCTGTGAGCGTGATATCTCAAAAAGTTATAGATGGATTCGGATGAAACCTGATGGACAGGTTAGGTGTGTGATAAGGAAAAATTGATTCTATTTTGGTGAAGATCTGGATCGGGATACTATAATTTTAAAAGTGATTCTTCAACATTGAGAGATGGGGCCAAAAATATATATAGCTTGACATTTCAAAATGTTGTGGATGGAGTCAGACAAAACTTGGACAGGTTGGGTGTGTGACAAGAACAAGATGATGAGATTTTTGTTCAAGTCCGGATGCAGATCCAGTCTATCAGCGGGATACAAAATATAAACTGTTCAGCCTGGCAGAGGTATACGCTGAGTGCTAGTTCTAGTTGATTAATGTAGTCATAATACCATTATCTTACTCACTTCACTCAGCTAGTATGTATCGGCACACAAGCAGTAAAGGGTGAAATCACAAGGAGATTGAGGTTTATCCCACAACTTTGGAACATTCTTTGGACATCCATTCTTTGAAAAACCTGATGTACTTTGCAATTGAAACTCAAAACTTCACTATTTTGCAGAGTTTTACCATTTCCAATTTTAACCTGAGCTAAATGTACTCTTTGTGCCATCCTCGTAATAGGTCATGACTGACATTTATATGGGTCATTCCATACCAAATAATCACTTAATTGTGAGATCTGACATCAAAATGTCCAATTTTCTCTAAACTTGATTATTTTGCTCACTTATGTGAAAGGGTTCCACTGTCCAAATTGGAGGTTCCTACGTCAAGTGGTTCTTGAGGTAGAGGTCATTAAATGTTTAAGCTTTTGTTTGACCATGGCAACTCCAGCGGGTTGCAACTTGGGTTCTCATTCTCATCGAAGAAAGCTGATTTTAGCATTAAATTTTAAAAAAAATCATTTCAGGATTATTTTCTACTTTAAACAAAGAGCGCTACATTTTTTAAGAGTTTAGTTGTAGGTCAGGACTAAGTCTGACGTTTGCCCCCACAATTGAAAGTCATGAAACACCCCCTTAGAATCCACTATAGACCACATGCACACAAAATTACAGAATGGGATTTTGAATACAATGGGGACAACATGTTTTGAAAGGTGAGCCGCACAGTCAAGTTCATATAAATTTCCTGTCTGATCAAGAGATGAAGACAAAATAAAACAAATGGATTAGTGCACAGATAATTGGAAGATACAGCTTGTTGTGTAAATGACGTTCTGTACATGTATGAGGCTGATACATTGAGTCTTCTACCCATGCCCCTTACTGAAAATGAATATGCTATGTTCATAAGCCATTCAGTGGTATATGAGGGGTTTTTTGACACTTATGAACATATATATATATATATGAGGCGCCGCGAGGAGTGATGTAAGGGACACATCGGCCATTTTGGAGTTAATGCCATATAGCACTATTTTAACCCTTACCCTATCATCCGAGCCTATCATCATCATATCATTAAAAAATGTCGCTTACATCACTCCTCCTCACGGGGCCTCATATATATATATATATATATATATATATATATATATATATATATATATATATATATATATATATATATATTTCCTAAAGTCTCATTGTCTCCTTGAACAGATTAATTACATCATTTGAACAATAGCTAGCTCCATCTAACAATGTGCCGCAGGGTTCTCTTTCCTTTTGTGGTAATTTTTGGTGCATGATATTGATTGGCAGGTTCAGTGTTGCCTCTAATCTTCCAGTCCATGACATGTCCCACAGTTAATTTGGGGGTGGTAAGGATGGTTTATACTATCCTGATGGAGGTGTCTGCTTTTTGGAGATGCAAAGCTTCTATTAAATTGATTGTGAATTCTTAATGCACAAACCACAACTTATTATGTCTCTGGTTACAGTGATACAGGAAGTAGCTGCAACTGCTATGTTCGTAACCGCGTGTGTGTGGGATACTACTGGGCAGTGCAGACTACACAAGGCCATTTCAGTAGTTTTCAACTTTTGGGGGACATGAAGGAAAAAAGGAAGCTCATTCACAAGTAATGGCTGTGTTCATGATGTTGTTTTTATGTGGTTGCCATGGCTCAACAGCTTAATAATAAAGTGTAAACAATGATATTTGAGATGTAAATATATGGACATTATGATGCAAGTCATGTCCTAATGTACTTTGACCGAAAACAGGCTAATCCAGATGATTTACTGGGCTTCTCTGGTTTAATTCCAAAGAGTGGATATACTCATATTCGAGGAACTGTATGGGCAAGGTAACAAACTTGCTGGTGGAGATTTGAGATTCGTGTGAAATGAGAAAGCAGTTGCATGCAAAAACAAAATTCACAAGCGTCTTCATTTCTCTACCTGAAGTAATATATCTCATCATCAAGGACTTTGGCAGAAAGAGAAAAACGCTTGAGGCCTTTGAAGCGCTTGATACTACCCTCCGCTTCATTGCAGCGACTCTCACACACAAACATATCACTCTCAGATACTTCTGTTGGACGGCATGACAGATAGTCCTTCAAGGGCAGAACGCAGCACTTTCCTACAGACACAAACACGCACATGTACAAGCACACATCTTAGGTATAATTACATCTAATGTTTTCAATTGTCAATTTAGTATCACAGCACAAGCACAAGATACACCAGCATGAAATGAGAAATATAAGCATACAATTATACAAGGGCTAACCTCAAAAAATTAAAAACAATGAGGTTAATTTACAATGAATTAAGTACTATAACTAGGAATTCAAAAGTTTTTAAAAATTGAAAGTCTCAATGATGACTATTTTATGTCGCAAATTCATCCCACCTTCTTTTGTGGTCAGCCACCCAATGTTTCCCTCTCCACACCCCTCTATCCTAAGCATCCTGCCTCTGCACCCCCATCTCTCATGTTTCTCTCCACCACCTTCTTCTACTTAAATTGTGGACTTCTCTTGCCAACTGCATCTTTATCAAAGGCCTGGCCGACTACAGTCTTCCTGAACACATGCTTCAACCAATGTCGCTGAGATGTCGTGGGCATGTGGGTTGCCTCCCGTGACATTTCAGTAATGTTCCTTACTCTTGCCCACCTCCATATATATATATGGTACACCACCCAAATCAAGGCATGTGTCAGAAGAACGTGTATAGGTCATGACTATAAGATCGGCTGTGGGGCGGGTACTCTGCTAGTTTGTATAAATATGTCATTAATAATATTTTTATTATTCATATTGTATTTTACTAATTACCTTTGCCACAGAACGTGGAAGGAGGTTATGTTTTCACCCCTGTCTGTCTGTTTGGTTGTTTGTGTGCAGGATATCTCAAAAAGTTGTGGATGTATTCGGATGAAATTTGGTGGGCAGGTTGGGTGTGTGACAAGAATGAACTGATTAGATTTTGGTGAAGATCAGGATCAGGCTCCTAGAATTTTTTAAGCGATTCTTCACCATTGAGAGATAGGGACAAAAACGATATATAGCATGATATCTCAAAAAGTTGTGGACGTATTCCGACGAAACTTGGTAGACACTTTGGGTGTGTGATGAGGAATAATTGATTAAATTTTGGTGAAGATCCAAATCCAGATCTGATAATTTTCTCAGTGACTTCACCATTGAGTGATAGGACTAAAACCGATATATAGAACGATATCTCAAAACGTTGTGGACAGATTCAGACAAAACGTGGTGGACAGGTTGGGTGTGTAACAAGGAATAATTGATTTGATTTTGGTGAAGATCCAGATCCAGATACAAGAATTTTATATTATAATATTTTTAAGCGATTCTTCAACATTGAAAGCTGGGGCTAAACCATATATTGTTACGGGTGTGAAAATTCACAGAACACCATTCAGGTTCCCCAGAGATCAGTTATTTCGATAAGTGTGTGTTCCAGGTTAGATTTCCCCACCGATGTATAAAGGGAATTATTTGTGTGCCGGGCTGTGCCTCTTTGAGTTAGCCGTTATTCTTTCTCTATCCATAATTTTAAACAAACAAACATCTTCTCATCGCAATACCATCACGTCCTCCTCGACTGCGGCAAAGTGCCGTCGGTGCGAACTCGTGCCGTGACAAGCAGGGCGATTTCAACCACGTCCGCGTGTGATCAGCCGCCGCGACAAGCAGGGCAATTTCAACCACGTCTGCGTGCCGTCGGTGTGAACTCGTGCCGTGACAGGCAGGGCGATTTCAACCACGTCCGCGTGTGATCAGCCGCTTTCACGGCAAAAATCGGATCAGAATGGCCTTACCCTCTGAAGGAGCTGGCCAATCAGAAGTGAGAGGGGCGGGGCCAGCCAGGGGTGAAGGTTCAAAGGTAAAAGGGGAAGGCGCCGATGACGGGTGGCGAAACCTTCGGCGGCTTCTCCCCTCGGGGCTATAAAAAGCCGCGTCAGGACGCTGACAGGAGAGTTCGTTTGTCGGAGGAGTTGAGTGCGGTTCGTTCGTCGGAGGAGTTGAGTGCAGTTGGTTCATCGGAGGGGCGGAGTGGAATCATTCGTCGGAAGGGAGCAGTGGAGTGGAGTTGGTTCGTCGGAGGAGTTGAGTTCGTTCGTCGTTGGAGCCAGCCAAGTCCGCAGTTCGCTGGAAGGTTCGCCAGCGCAACCAAGGGGCAGCTCGGAGCTCGGGGGTCTGGGCAACCGACCTGAAGCGGTCGGGCGAAAGACCCGTTCACTCCTCCAGCGCGTTCGGCTAGGCCCGACCGACCAGGCCACAGTGAAGGCAGGACGACCGAGGGAACCGTACAAGCTGCTCATCAAGCCGCCCAAGCGACTTGCGCGTTCGCGACGCACCGGGCCGAACGGAAATACCAGGGTCGCCGATAACAAAGACCCATCGAGTCACCACAAGGGTGACGAGGTAACCTGCCCGGTTCTCAGGGCCTGTTCCGTCATCCCGGCCCTGAGTGCATTAAAGGCTCATGAGCCGATTCTGTTCTTTCTTGGGTTTTGCATGGAAGTCTGTGGGCCCTGTCTTATAAGTAGAATTGTTAAGTGCCTGTATATACTTGCATTCCGATAGAAATCGGCTGTAGGCTTTTGCATGTGTCTTGTCCCCTATCCCCATTCATTGACTGCTATGTGCGTACGAGAATTAGCTGGCTTTTAAAGCCGATAAACGTACATCTGGTCCGACGGGATTTGGCGAATTAAAACCGCTCGGCTTCGCATACGGAACGAGCTGCTTAAGCGGCTCGTTTTCGTGCAGGTCCCGTCGAGGTATAAACTCCCGGTATTTCTGTCCGCGCGAATAGTTAGGTATATCGATAATTCGGCGATTGACCCTGTAGCACGGACAGAAGAATTGGCTGGTTTATGGTGTATTAAAAACACCGTAGCTGGGTTTCGGTGTCTGTCCGGAAGCTACGACTAGATTGTCACGTTTGGTGGACGCACGGCCTGGATTGGGCTGAAAAGGTCGTGCGCACGCCGAACGGGCGGAAATCCACAACAATATTGTGTAGATTCGGCGGCGCTTAACACACTGCCGTCTCACGGGTTATATCGCTGGCTAGTTCGGCACAGGTCTCGGGTCACCGCGCTAAGATCACGATACCAAAGTACCCCTGTGCCTTGCCAGTTGGGGATATACACCCCGGCTGCGGACTGGGTTTGATCAGAGACCGAGCGAAGTCTGCCGCAATCCGTAGCCAGTTTGGTTTTAAATACAAATCGAGCGATTTTTTCTCAGCACGACACGAATTAATTCAGTGCGGCAAATTTCATATGAATCAGCCAGATTTATCGGGAACATGACACAAGCAAAGCATTCGCGATAACGTTATAATCCATCTATAACCCGCTCTTATCTAGGGAGCTACGGATACGGGTTTCGCAGAGGAGCCCTAGCAAAATAAGCCTTAGGCCTGGACAACATACATACAAGACACGGAGTACTTGTGGTGCCTCATGGACGAGAGGAAAGGTGTGGAAGGCACGAATGCGGCTCGTGACAAGCCGATGTCGCCTGATTCGAGCGCCCAGACGAGCACGCAGCGTGGCAAATGGCGGCGACATACTCCTATCGGCACAGCCCACGCACGCAGCGTGGCAAAATCGCGGCGACTTACTCCTATCGGCACAGCCCACGCACGCAGCGTCGGTGCGTCCAGCCCCTGTGAGGTCGACGGCACAAGAGAGAAAGATCCGGTGTGTGTTCCAGCTGGTTTTTCACAAGGTCCAGGATGCAAATCCAGGCCTGGCCTGTACACCAGATTAGGCCAAATCTGGGTGTTGGACTCTGCAGGTGGATCGATGGGATGAAAAGACGTGGTCGAGCTGTGCAGGGAGTAAGGACAGTCAGAGGCTTTGTGGTTGGATTCAGGATGAACCTGGGGATGACCTGCATGCCGGATCCATGGCCAAGGAGAACAGCTCATCAAGTGACTCCTCATATACAGGAAAAAAAAACAGTTCCTCTTGCCTTTCGGGGCGGCTTTTCGGACCACCTCCGGGGACACGTGATTAGTCCATCGTTCGAGTTTGCAGCAGCTCTCCGCCAATGGGTTGTTGGCACGTCTTGTTGACTGGCTCTGTCAGGACGCTGGGTGGGGGCTGGTTAAGAGGGGGAAGGAAAAAGAAGGGCCTCTTGGTACACCACCACTGTATGAACACTGGACCGCCTGCTACACCTTCTGACACATATTTGGCGTCCGATTACCAAACAACTGGGCTTAACATACATTTAAGGGGGGATCTGGGCTAATCCTATATTTAATAACCCACTAAGGCCCATTCCACAACAATATAGCATGAGATTTCAAAAAAATGATTTGCCCCGATAATGTTCTACTGGATCAGGCAATGCGTGGCAGAGGTATGTGCTCTACTGGCAGAGGTATGTGCCCTTCTATTTGATGTCATTTCATGATCTTAAAGAAAACTTATTTTAATTTGTTAACTGCAGCTCCCTGTGTTAGCATACATCTAACCAGTTGTTTTAATCGATTGATAAGTTCAGCAAACACACACACACACACACACACACACACACACACACACACACACACCCTTCAAAGTAGAACCCAGGTACTTTAGTTTTCCAACCTGCTTCAACTCCCTGCCTGTCCTGTCCCTCATATCCACCATCACTTCCCTCTCTCCTTCTCACTATTAATTATTTTTCCCACATATATTACTCAGTCTCTCACTTTCCTGTCGTGCAACCATTGCATCCTAAAGTCCCTTCTCAGATTTTGATATCTCAAAAATATTGAAAGCATTTATTAAATATTTTTTATAAGATAACCATTTATATTTAAACTAACCAGACTGAGATACAAATATGCAGAAGGTCATGGATACATAAGCATAATTTATCAAACAAGCAAGCTGTCATATGCACAAAAGGTATGAGGTAGATGAATTACAAAGTAAATACACAAACCAAGCACTCTATCCATGGAGAAAGTATCTTCAATTGTGGACAGGAACACTTCTTTGCGGTAAAACATCTTTGTGGGTTCATGTTTAGTTTCTTCTGGGTGAATAAATACAGGTCCAAAGAAGAACACGTGGCCTTCTTTGTCCATCCAAAGTCGTTCGATTCTGTACAGAAGGGTGTTGGTCTTATTTAGGGTATAAGGTAGAGCCAAGATGGCTCATGGATGTGGAAGAGTAAAAAGAGTCGTGCCGAAATGATAAAAACATTATTAATAAGATCCAAACTTGGACCTGATCATTGACAACAGAGTTAAGCATACAACCATTAATAACAACCGTTGGGGAGAATTGAAGCAGCCAAACTAACAAAGGCTGACCGGTGAGCAACCCAAATCACCGTCATTTTTATCCAATTTCCTTTACATATGGCTCTCAACGATTGGGCTCTGTAGAGTCACCTGAACCATTGAGGCTTTCATTTTCATCATCACTACTTTTACAGCATTGTTCATCAACCTCTGTATATTGAGAGACTTCCGATTAAAAAATGTCGATGGAACCTAAATATCATGAATAGGTTGTGTCACATTCTGTTTCAATGATAGCCACCATGGTTTACTCTATGCCTTGCCGTCATGATGTCATGGGTCCAAGGGAAAATGCAATGGATCAAAGGGCCTCAGGCAAAACTACCTCTGTTTGGTGCAGTTTTGTTTTTCACAAGAATTGGATTGGCCTGTTTAGTGTTCCCATATGGACTCATAGCACATGATTCTGGGAAATCAGGTTCCATCCATCCCATCCATTGGGACCAAACTCTGTGCAGAGCGTTGGTGCTGCCGAAGCCGTCTCCTTGGCTCTTGGGCACAATCCTGGACGGGTTGCCACTCCGACACAGGATACCAGCAAGATGGCACTCATTTTGCCGACCTCGGAAGGATGACAGGCTGAGTCAACCACACGTGGTATTAATTCAACAGCTGAGTGTGATTTGACCTCAGGATCCAAAGGATCCCAAGCCCACCACCCCAACCATTTAGCCAACACCAGGCATAAATCAGTAGTGCTGTGGCATGGCTGGAAAAAAAATAGGTAACCCCTCCCCAGGGTAGAACAAAGCACAACCATATTTTTTTTTTGTTTATTAGGATGTCTGAAGTAGGAAATGGATGGTTGTGAAAAAATATATTGGGGATAGCATGTATTTTTTTGGTGTAATTTGTAATTATAGTGCCTAAAATTTTGTTGCGTTTCGGAAATCATAAAAATCAAAAATGACTGTTAAATCTTCAATTATCAACCAATTTTCATAATTAAAATGTCATTTTGTACAGAATCAAGAGTATGTTGCTTTCAGATCATCTCAGTAGCTAAATCTGAATCATCAAGTTTTCAAAACTGAAAAAATGTGATTTTACTAACTAATTTTATTCCGAAATGCTATCTTACATTTTGTTGTATACTAATATTTTTTGCTTTAACACTGAAACTAGCAAATATATTTAACAAAACATTCTGCATAAAATGGTCCTGAATATGAAATTCACAAAGAGATTAATCAAAATCATCACTGTCCAAGTCACTCTCATCTGCAGCAACGGGGCTTCACGTTTGTTGTCACATTCCATACCGAGACATGAACAGAAGTCAGTGCAAGGCAATCCTAATGCCAAACAGTGGCACTTCTGTGAAGTCTTGCATTCAGCATCCATACATACATGTGAGTTAGGTCTCGGACTTCAATGGGTGCAGCCTCTTTCACATAGTAAACAGGTTGCTTGGAAGATGTGTCCTCATCCCATCTCCAGCCATTACCAATTGGGCTCAACTGTTGTGGTTTCGAAACTTCACATTGCATCCATATAGTTAACTGGTACTTGGCACGCAACACATGTTGAAGGAAAGCATCCTCAGTTGGAGGAAATGCTGATGCAAGTTTGTCACTCTTGCAAGCAAATTCATACAGTAACTCATCTAAGGTTGTACAGAAGTTGCGATTGGGTTTCTTTTTTGTTTCCATACAATGCTAATGTGTACCGACGAGCATCCTGCAGGTTTTCTGTCAAATTAGGAGTTGTGCTCAGAGCAGGAAGATCCTCTGCATATTGAAATAGCTTACTGAAGGCTGTTTTCTTGCCTTCTTGTAGAGACTACTGGTGCTATCACAACCAGTAAGGGCGTGTGCAGATGGTAAGGCACGTGCTACATTTTCTCCTACATTTTGACAGTACTATGAACCGTATAAATCTTTCCCTATTTGTTCTTTGGCCAGTGTGTCCAGAATGCATGTATGTTAACTTTGGCAGTTTGCCTTCATTTAGATAGTAAACCAGCAAGATTAGGAATCTGTATCATCTGACTTCACTATCAGCCTTTCATGAGATGATGCTAGGTCAATGGCATGAAGAAGCATCCGAGTGTCTGCTTCTTCTTGTGTGCTGAAGAGCCGGAGAAGATTTCTTTTTTCCATTTGAGTCAATGGTTACAACTCTCTCAGCTTCTGGAAATCCACCTGCAAGAGTTATACTCTGGCCATTGATCAGTCCAGGTGGGTCATCTAGTAATGACTGATATGAATGCTGCAAGGTTTGCCTTGTTATTAGATTCTTTAGGAAATTCCTGTAATGTGGCACAACTCTGTCTGGAGCAATTACATGACTTGCAACTGCAGAAGTGCCACCTCTGCGTTGTCTTTCTTGATATTTGACAGAATGGTGGACATCATAACGATCAAACACAAGGACTACGACTTGATGTTCATGAATTATTGAGCAGGGCAACAATTTTGCGTAAGATAGCTGTGCAATATCCTGAAAGTGTTGAACTGTGTTTCATGTATCCGTTGGAGAAGGTGCCATCCATCATATATGCAAATCCCTTGACCATCAAATGGTGGAAGCTCAAGGTTTCCTCTGTTGTTGACTCCAGTTTACTGGCTAGATCTGCTTTAACACAACTTCCTCATGTTGCCATCATCATAGAACAAGGCAGGTGGTGGAACTGCAAGCTCGTTGAAGACCGTTTCCATGTTCACATTTCGCTGTTTTGACACAGCCAGAAGCCTTCTAAATAACACTTCTGAATCAATCATCAACTTCTTGGTGTCCTTATCTATGTTAATGGACTTCTTCATGTCTGCAAGGTCACAATCTTCTTTCGTGTTTCTGGATCCCAGAATGAAACAGACTTAGATACTGGTGCCAGCCTCTTTTCCATGAACTCTGTGTGCTTTTGACGACCCTCGTCAAGAAATCCAGTGAGACTCTTGGCTACTTCTGGGGACGCAACCTGACCTTGATGATGTTTACCAGTTCTGAAGGCACAGTCTCTATTATCAAATGGGTTCTGACTGTTGGTAATCACATTAACCACATTCTGCACATCAGATTCATCCCTTGCTTTTCGGCTCTTTCCCAGTTCTTCCTGTACTTCCAGGACGAATATTGTTGTGCATCAGTACCCCTATGTCAACCAATGCTTGGACATACTTTTCTTTCAGGAGAGAGAGGCTTGTCACAGTCAATTTTTGGGTAGCATTGATTTCTCAAGCTCATTCTGAACAACGTGGAATGCTTTCTCGTGACAAATCTGTTCTTTGTCAGATGTGGCTGCCTTCGAACATGCTGCTTCAATGTTGCGATCACTGATATAATGTCCATAACAACTCCGATGATACTTTGCATCAAAGGCAAAGAGGTCTGAATGTGTAAGCATTCGGTATTGAATCTCTTCATCATTTCGTTTGGCGGCTGCTTCCAGAACTCTCTGTCTGGTGGATTTACCACTTCCAGTTGTAATTGGAGTCAATTTTTCTGATTTCTTGTCTCCTTTGCCACAACAAAACATTGAGTACGGATATTGAAATTGGAGGAATGTGATCTACTGCTTTGCCGCAATGAGGGACTACTTGTAGATGGACCTGCGGCATCATCATACATGTAATTGTTTGAGGAACTTGTATATTTTGCGCGGCAAACTTTGTGGAAGCTCACATGAATCTCGCTGGAGAGAATTTGGTCTTCTAAGGGTGAAAATAATTCATAACATCATCTTTGCGTTTCTTACATACATTCATGATAGTCCTAAGGCCATCTTGGGTTGGATTCTTGACAACAGCACCTCCTTTTGTAAGGGATTTGAAGCACAATATACATTGTTTAGTGTTCAAACGAGGTTTCTTATTAGGAGGTTCACCATCCATTATGCTTTTCTTGTACTGTATTCAATGATGAAAGTTTCTTTGCCCTACAAAGACAAAGAAGGACTGGTAAAATAACAGGGACTAAAAACATGTTCCTCGGAATTGGATTTGACACATACACACTCTTATATATTTTTTTAGGCAAAACAATACTGTCACAACCTAATTATGTATTGCCTTTCAGATTCCTACAAAATGACACCTTATTTGTGCAAATCGGTTGAAAATTGCAGGTTTAACAGTCATTTTCGTGATTTCGCAACATTCCCAAATTATTGGAGACTACAACACAAATCATGACCAAATACATGCTATCCCCAATATATTTTTTCACAACCATCCATTTCCTACTTTAGACATCCCAATAAACCAAAAAAATATGGTTGTGGTTTGTTCTACCTTAGGGAGGGGTTACCCTGCTTTTTAGGGCCCTTATGGGGAATGGCCACAGCACTACAGGTTCAAATCCCAAATACGATAGGTATTGTCCAATGTCTAATAATGTCCTTGTATTTCATGAAAATGTACAATGATGTACACCAATGTCTTTGGCATGCTCGACTACGAGCCTTATATCAATAAACGTGAAGAAATTGGCAACTATTTTCAAAGTCGACTTTCTTTCAAATCTGGACTGAGTAAAGGGTCGTCCAAAATGAGACATTTTCATGGTCGTACAAAGAGGAGGAAGGTTGGAGAGGGGGTGACTCCTCACATATGACTAAATGATTTTTGAAAATGTCGATTTTAAACGTGCAATTTACCGCAAAAAAAACCCCCAAAACACTGGAATGGTACCCTTTCGAGACGTCGACCGATATGCCTCCAACCACATTATTACATCATTATAATACTTGCACCAAGTTTGATATAAATCCCTTCACCTGTTCTCAAATGTCACATTTTTACCTGACATGACATCTAAACTCTTGATAACCAAAATGTAATCAGTTCATATTTACATCATTATATATACTTGCATTAACTTTGGTCAAAATCCAATCAGTGGTTCACAAATTCGCACGGTAACAGAATTTTAGCAAACATGACCTCTGACTTTTGACCTCTTGACTCCAAAATCGAATCAGTTAATCTTTGAATCATTATACATACTTGTACCAAGTTTGACTTAGATCCCTTCAGCCGTTCTTCAGTTATTGCAGGAACGAAAACCTATCACGGACGAACGGACGCATGGACAGATGAATAGACAACCTGAAAACATAATGCCTCCAGCTACTTCGGCGGCGAAAAATACCCAGATCAATAAACCGGAGAATATAAACTCGAACATCTTGCGTCAAGGATGCATGACATCAATATAATACTGGGCTTAGAGCCGAGCCTCGAGTTTAATCGAAATCACCACATACATGGCATCCCTCATTACGCAACCAGCAACACTGATTTTGAGCATGCATGACATCACTATGACACTGGGCTTAGAACAGAGCCTCTAGTTTGATCAAAATCACCACGCGCATTATACCATGGCATGTCTTCGGAGCAAAGATTGAAAGATCTTGAGAGAGTAAGCAGATTTTGTTATCTGGGTGACACCATCAACCAGTAGTGGAGGCAGCGAGCTTGCAGTTACAAGAAGAACGAGATTGGGTTGGATGAAGTTCAACGAGCTTGCATTAGTGTTATGTGAAAAGACTGCCTTTGAAGTTGAAAGGGAAGATCTATACCACCTGTGTGAGAGCAGTAATGGTTTATGGGTTAGAGGCATGGACTGTGAGATCAGTAGAAGGTCTCTTGAGAAGAACAGAAAAAGCAATGATTAGAAAGATGTGTGGAGTGCAGTTGGTAGACAGAAAGAACACGAAGGAGTTGATGGAAAGGATTGGTCTGAAAGATACAATAGTGGAGGTTGTAATAAGGAGTGGCTTGAGATGGTTGGGTCACGTGCTAAGAAAGAGAGACGATGAGGGAGTTAAGAGAGTATGGAATTTGGAAGTGGAGGGGAAAAGAGAAGGCCAAAGTTGAGTTGGTGGGAGTTGGTTATGAAAGCAAGTCAGAAATTGGGATTGGGAGTGGAAGACGCAGAAGATAGAAGAAAGTGGAGAGCTGAGTTATGTCATGGAAGGAGTGAAAGTCAGTAACCCCCGTAAGGGGATAATACTGACTTAAATAAATGATGATGATGTCTCACAATGCACATGGCCACACTGTGATTTCATGGCCAGCCAGTGTTATGATAATATGGCTCCCCGTATTATATTTTATATGTGTGCGTGTGAACATATTGCTTCGTTATCATAGAGTGCATGCACTCTCTTGAGCTTTGACTTGACAGTGTGTTTGATTGTTTCCTAAAACTACGTCAGAGCTGATTCACTTTCGCTATTGCAGGTCGATAGGGTACGGGTTCTTCATGGCCAACTGCGTATAAAACATCATGGTGCCCACTTGTTACTGGATGGGTTTATGGAGATTGTGAAATTCATTGTAAAATTACCCAAAGTATTCATAAAAGCCCCGTAAATCGCTACGAACATTTTGTCAATGTGTGCGTGTATGTTATGTGTAAAACGTAAAGTGTCAAGCATGTTCCTTGGAGCAAAGATTTCAAATGACATGAAAATACATATTTTGTTGCACCTTATTATTTTAATAATACATCTGTTTGACAACAGTTGTGCAGCTCAATTGACAATGGTTTGAAATTGAAAATATTGAAGTGAAACCGTCAATTGGAGAATAAAAATATCCATCATAAACGCAAAAATGGTGCAGTATAAAATCTTGTTTGGACGAATAATAAAGTCTTACTCAGTGCTTTTTTCGTTTTGACTTTAAAACATCTTTTTATTTTGTCTCCAACTTTCACCACATTATTCATCAACCTCCGTATATCAACCATCAACCTTCCACCAGACTCGGTGGTGTAATGGTTAGAGCGTCCGCTCCGAGTGTGGGATGTCAAAGGTTCAAAACCTGCCCGATCATACCAAAGACATTAAAAATGGTACGTGCTGCTTCCTTGCTTGACGTTCAGCATTTAAAAGGATAAGAGCACGTACAATTCCCATAGGTTGGCATACATGCGGAGGAGGAAATGCCCCACTGAGCAGAGTGAGAAATGTGGTGCTATTGTTGTGACGTCGCTGGTACCCAGAGTGCCCCGGTGAGTGACGGCACTTCTCCAAAGCTCAGTGGCTGTGTTTGTCTCGTCCAACAGTTCTGTGTTGTGTCTCGTGCATTCATCTGCATGTCCATGTGTGTGAGATGTGCGTGTAGCAGCTCCACTATGAGCCTTAGATTCTGAAGCATACACTTGTAGTACTGTGGAAATGTTGATAAAATTGGATGGCCCCTAATTTTCTGTTTTTAGTGAAATTAAATTTTTGTTTGGGTTCCCCTTTAATTGGCACTATTTTGGTTTTGCTCCTTCAGCCCTCTTACTCTCTGCCTAATCCTTATCTTGTTCCCCTCCTCAAGTCTAAGCGTAATGCTCATCTCTAATTCATTCATCCCCCTCTTCTCTCACATGTGGAACTATCATCCTGAGTATGCTGTCTCGAGCTCTTCTTTCCAGGGCTTCAACACTACTGCCACAGCTACATCATCGTCTCCCCCATTTCCATCCTTGATCTTTACTACACCGATGAGACCCTGTCCCCCTTTCATCTGCAACTCCCTCCCTCCCCACTCCCTCATGTTGTGGTGCATCTGTATGTTCTTGTCCTCCTGTTTCCCTTTCACCCCTGTTATTCGATTCTTCCATATGCCTTGGCACCTGTATTCCA
>CM068954.1:122822297-122828158 GCA_035128595.1 Eptatretus atami | reverse complement strand
TGCAACTGAGAATCATCTGATTTTATCTGTTAATCTAACTTAAGTATGTGAAAAGGATAAAGGAGAGTGAAACGGCATCTCTGAATTAAAACCCACCTTGCTATACGTGGGTGTGAGAGACCATCGGTGCGAAGATAAACACAGTCCCCAACCTTGTAAGCCTGGCCTCCAAGATTTAGCTGCTCATAGTACTGCAAGCCTGGTTCCCCATTTGACACATCCACTGGAACGTCCTCTACATCCTAAGACAAATGCAAGGAGCATTATTACAGAGAGCATATGACACATTACCAGCCATTTAAATATATTCTTCCACAAGCACTTCCAAAACTGATCTCTAGACCCTGCAAACCTTCTCTACAAAGCCATCTGGTTCATCCATGGAGGCTTCACGTGAGGATTCTTGGGGGGCATCACGTTGTGCACCTCCTTCCCGAGAAGGAGGTGCAAAGATAGATGCCACACGGACCACAGGCAGTGACTCCTCCCTGGGAACCAGGCGAACAGGGCATGGTGGAACGGTCCACAGTTTGATCTTCTTGAAGGCTTTCACCTTAGTTGAGTAGCGTGATGCACAAACATAGACATCTTCGAGGGAGAAACCTTCCGGTCGAAGCTTAAAGTATTCCTGGGGGGTAGAAAATAACGATAGAGGAGTACTGCACAACAACAACAAAAAGAACACAACCGGAAAATTGCATGGCAGCAGATGATTTTTTTTTCATCAATAAAGGAAGGAGACAAAAGAAAAAGTCATCAAAGTGCAGGCAAACAGAAAGAATACTGAAAACAAGAATATAAAAAATAATCTGGATTAAAATCAACTCAAATAGGGGTTGACGATCAAAAATGAGGCAGAAGATAAAATGGCACAAAATAAGTCTTTGCCATGGATGCCTGATTAAAGTGGCAACAGAAAATGAAAATATAAAGTGGGGGCATACAAGAAGCTAAGGTGAAGGCTCAGTGGAGACAAAAATGTTTTGATAATCCTCATTCATGTTTAGAAGCTCACCTGCATCTTACCTTCACAAACATGACCACACACTTGCTCAGTATCTTGCGAACAGGCACTGTGTTGTAATAATCACTCTTGAAAACCTCCTTCTCCAAGAATTTGCGTGTTGCAAGGTGGAATGTTTCACAGGGACGGTAGAACCAGCACCCATAAAGCCACTTTTCACCTAATCCCCCAAACAGCACCATATTACTTCTTATAGTCTTGTAAACATCACATCGAAATGTAGACCATGTCAGGACAGATCTGGTGCGGGATTTATGTTATTTTCATTCCATGTCTAAAACATGAAAACATTATTATTACAGTATCAAATTAAAACTACCGCCCTTGTGCAAAATACACTTCACTATGAAAAACAATCTGTGACATGGTTCGCACAGCCATGGAAGACCAAATTTCAAGTTTTCCAGGACAAAAAGTTGTTTTCCAGGACTTTAATAAACATGTGTTATGTGCAAGTGACATTGGAAAATCCAATGTCACTTGTATATAAATTTCAAAATAAATAAATAAATAATCAATCGTCCAAGCTACTGCGTTTTTGATAGAACAAATCAGTATTGATGAAAGTTTAGATTACGTTCGTGAAGACAGACAATAAATATAAATGAAATACAACTGAAGTATAATTACCTGTTCTGGAGCAATCACATGTGATTACCTGTTGCAATCACAATTACCTGTTGCAATCACATGTGACAGTGCTTTGGTGCTTGGTGCCTCTCACGCAACTCCGAAGTGCGTTTTCCCCCATATTCCTGATATTGAATGTCTTCTCACAGACCATGCTGGCCTTTTGAATGGACTCCTTCATGAGCCATTCCTGGTAGTCAACAGATTATTTATATTTGCACAATTTTCTCGATTTTCTCGGAGTTTCAAGGACTTGGACAAGTTTTTCAGCAATAGAAAATGCTTTCTCATTGTCCAGGGGTTTCAAGGAGTTTCAAGGACTGTGCAAACCATGTGTTAAACCCCATGCCCTCTCCCCCAAAAAAGAGGAGTGGTAAAAAATCTTCATCCCAAAACTTTTGTGGAGTACACCTTGAACAGAGAAATTTATATCGAGCTGAAGTCTTCCTTCCCAAAATACGAAAAAATAATACACAATGACAAAGTTATTTCTATTGTTGCGGGAATGGCCATGAGGGATAACGGGAGTAAGACGGACAAGTTATTTCATCAATAAATGTCTGGCACAAGTGTTTGGTTTTTGTGTCGAACGACAGGACATGTGTCGAAGTGTGTTTAAACGCAGATTAAACGTGTTTTCTTACTTCTGCAATGCTTTTACAGCCCCCACCATTCCTCCCCTATCGATCGTTTAAATCGTTTGCCTTTGTAATCTGTCTGTGTGTGCTATTTGATGGTTCGTTCACAGCTCGGAAAACCAGCAAACCTCCCTTTTTTTTGCTTCTTTAGGCCTAAGTCACATTTGCTCTACGGCGAGGATACGCGGCAGTACGCCCCCTGAATTGACAGAAACGTGCGGCGGCCGCAGAGTTTCTGAGGTGGCCTCAGGGTGGCCCTACGCCGTATGGCTATATTTTACAGGCCGTAAGGTCGCCGTGGAATTATAACACCGGAGTTATAACTTTTTTCATTTCACGTTCGCCGTAGCAATTCGACAAGCCGAAACAAAAGAACTGGTAAAAAAAAAATAATAAATTAACCCATTCGTTACCGTCCGTCGCATTGCGGGCACCTTGCGTCTGCCTTGAAAATTATATGGCCACCGCAGGAACGCCCTAAGGTCACCGTGCGACATCAAATCAAAGACCGTACGGCAACCCACGTTTTCGGTCTCCACAATTTATAAATACGCGTGCAGCTACCCGAAAAATAAAAACATATGTGACTGCTACATTGTGTGCCATGGAAATACTGCGGCCGCCGTATAATTGCTCGTGGCCGTAGATTTTGGAGACCCCACGGCCGCCATGGCAAATGTGACTTAGGCCTAAATATGCCGTGCGGCTCCCGAAAAATAAAAACATATGTGACTGCTACATTGTGTGACCGTGGAAATACTGCGGCCGCCGTATAATTGCTAGTGGCCGTAGATTTTGGAGACCCCACGGCCGCCGTGGCAAATGTGACCGGCCTCAATAAACCCCGTTTTCCCCACCACTGGTATGTTGGCTGGTGCGTGATTCAGATCAGAAACAGTAATTACAGTGCCTTCAGAAAGTATTCACACCCCTTGACTTATTCAATTTTGTGTTACAGCCTGATTTTAAAATGGTTTCATTTTAAAAAAAATTTCAGCAATCTACACTAAATACCCCATAATAACAAAGTGAAAACATGTTTTCAGAAATTTTTATTAATTCATTAAAAATGAAAAGCTGGAATGTCTTGCGTCTATAAGTATTCAACCCCCTGAGTCAATATTTTGTGGAAGCATCTTTGGCAGCGATTACAGCTTCGAGTCTTCTTGGCTATATCTGAATCAGCTTTACACATCAGGATTTGGGGATTTTCTCCCATTCTTCCTTGCAGATTTGCTCAAGCTCTGTCAAGTTGGATGGAGAGTGTCGGTGATCAGCAATCTTCAAGTCTTCCCATAGATTCTCAATGGGATTCAAGTCTGGGCTTTGGCTGGGCCACTCAAGGACTTTTATGTTCTTGTTCTGAAGCGTTGCTTTCGCTGTATGTTGCTTCCAGCGTTGCTTTCGCTGTATGCTTGGGGTCATTGTCCTGATGGAATGTAAATCTTCGCCGCAGTCCGAGGTCTTTTTGCATTCTGAAGGAGGTTCTCCTCAAGGATTTGCATGTATTTGGCTCCATTCATTGTTCCCTCTATCCTTAAAAGCATCACCATAGCATGAAGCTGCCACAAATATGCCTCACAGTGGGGATGGTGTCAGATCGGTGATGAGCTGTGCTCGGTTTCCACCAGACGTAGCGCTTTGCATTCAGGCCAATGAGTTCAATTTTCCTCTCATCAGACCACAAGCTAAGCTACTACGTGACAAACATTTTACTGTACGAGCAAAACTCATTTACACTCATTGCTGAGATATGCCAAAATGATTGTGCATGAGTTATGTAACAACAATTTCATTAACTGCATTCCCCTGAAAAATTTAGCATTCAACAATTTTGCATACACATGTCGAATAGGCAATATTGGTTTAGAAATATGGTGGGAGAACTGTGCAGTATTGAGTTTGTCAGTTTTGCTAAATCAGTTTTATATTATCCCACTGCCAGGACTTGTTTCGTTAAAAGCTAGGCGTGCCTAACCATCGCTTTGCTAATGGGTTTAATCAAAAGACAATGTTGTACTGCACAAACACATTGCAGGTCCATATGTGAATCTCAATGGAGGATATAAAATGAAAACATGCGAAAAAGGATATTTTACAACACCAAATTTTTGTTGTCGTGGCTGTGGTTGTCGTTATTGCTTGTGTGCTTCTTCCGAGTCATTTTATATACTTTTCTATTGCTTCAATAAATATCACCATGTATGATTTTGTTTGCTCCTTCCATGTCCTTCAAAAGGGGTACAACTGTCACAGAATAATAGAGGTTTCTGTTGGAACCTCTACATTCTTTCTCAATCCTGGAAAGAGGGACATTTGAAACAGACGTCTCGATGATTAAAGAAACAATTTTTGCTCCAAGTAAATTGATTATTAGCTTTCCAACCAAGTAAATCGATGATTAGCTTTCCAGTGGTACCATTTTTATTATTCTACGACAACAAGAACCACGACACTAGTAATAGACGTCCACAACCATCCTTGACCAATGACCATGTTGTGGAACATCGACTGAGGCCTCCACTTTTTTTTTCTCGTTCGCCCTCACTTTTTCACCTTTATTCGCCTTCAAATTTGTTTTCTCTGCAACCACTTCATCGCTTGACACAAAATTTTCAACATTTCAACAATTTTCAAGAGCACCTAACATAATTACATGATGATTGCATGGAAAATGCAGTCGGCATTCCAAAAAGTTTGTTTTCTGTAGGCATGGACTGCAAAGTGCTTTGAGAATAGGGAAGGCTTAGAGACTTGCGAGTGCAGATAAGGACAGGTGGCAGGGACACGCACACAATTTGTGGTTAAACATACACATGCACGGTTGTGATTGTACATGCACGTTAATCGTAATTTACACGCACACGCACACACACACACGTTTTTTTTTCATTTTCTGTTTCCAACAATTCCATCTCACACACATCTTGATTTTTTATATTGTGTTCCCAACGATAATATAATTTAAAGGATTTCTGTAAATGATGTTAATTTTATAATATCCTACATTCAAATTGTAAACCTCAAAACATAGTTCCTTCACCTAAAGAAAGAACCTCAACCTGTAAGCAAATGAATGGTTTGCTGACCACACGGATCATCAGTTGGGTACCGTTCTTCTCGAGGTTTCGATCCCTTTAACCCAGAACCTCCGTCACAGATCCACGTCAGTAGATTACCTACATCAGTAGATCCACAACTTCAGTTGCGTCCAGGTAATCAGTCAACCCACCAATGCAACATCACTAATCAGACTTTACTCGCTGGAGGATTTCATGGATTATAACATAGTTACAACTCCATCACACATTATATTATCTTCTTCTTCTTCTTTCGGCTGCTCCCGTTAGGGTCCCACAGCGGATCATCCGTATGATCCGCATATGATTTGGCACAGTTTTACGCCGGATGCCCTTCCTGACGCAACCCTGGTCCCTCTTACGACACAGGGATATGGTACACCTATTATTAACCGGGTATACACCGGCCCAGTACACTGGTACTCATTCGCCGACCTCGAAGGATGACAGGCTGAATCAACCCCTGGTGTATTAATTCGTGGCCCAACG
>CM068954.1:122812297-122817297 GCA_035128595.1 Eptatretus atami | reverse complement strand
TAGGGCAATTTCGGAGCGCTCACACCACGTCAACAAAATCGATCCCTTGCAGTATCATTCCTGTGATTCCGATTTGCCATTCGATATCTTACACATGCGGTTTTATCCATTCTGTAGCTTGATTGACTGGCACAGAGCTGAACGGACGTTTGCTGCGTTGTACCACAAAGTTCCCGGCGAGAAATGCACTGTATACATCAGGCGCTGTATTCTCCAACATTTTCATGTCGGAGAGATACACGGTCCCCATCTCGCTAATTTGTTGTGGCATACGCACATAGCCACGGTAACATCTGTGCGAACGATTTAGGTGCGCCTGCCAATCTCCCTCTCTATTCGCACGGATGAATTCCAAAAGTGTGCTGACCATTTTGATGTAATTCGTCCAGAATTCAAAATTGGGATCAGTTGCGCGGCATCGTCAAATTCGTCCAATTTCGTCAATACGTCTGATCTTTCGATGGTTTGTCTCAAAGCACAGATGGCATGGCTCAGTGCATCGGGTTTGCAGAGACGACCATCTGCACTGCGACATTTGTTCCTAACTTCTCAGCGCATGTCTTGATAGCCTCGATCGAAGCGATTGTTGCGATATCATGACTTTGCTCGAGCCACTCCATGAATTTGGTCCATCGGATGCGACACAATGCTTCGTACGTACAAATATGTCCATATACTCCTCGGTAGTATGCTTTTCTACCAAGTACGCTTGGTATCGTATTAGGAGCGAATAATCCCGCCTCGATCCAGATATCCTCCAGCCCTGCGCTCACATAATGCTGTCCATTAGCTTTGAGGTAATTGAAGAGAATGTGGAGGTGACCAAGGAGGCATATAGCATTGCTGTATTTGGCGGGATCGTTCCATACGAGTTCTTTTCATCCGACTGTAGAGAGGTTGGTCAGCAAAAATGACCGTGTGTGTCTGTCCCACTTTTTCACTGATATTCATGAACTTAGTTGTCATTGTGTCATCATGGTCTGCCGGTGCCTTCAGAATTGGGACCATACCTACATTGGTGACAGGTGGGTCCCGTTCGTCGCCAGACTGTTAAATGTTGCCCATGGTGGCACAGATTGTGACTCACCACCATGTAATATTCTTGATAATGTCCATGCCAAGTCGTTGGACTTGCTGTTATTTGCATTGCCAGACTCTTGGAACCACGACTCTATGTTGATGGCGGCACCATCAGGAAAAGTGGGGATGGACGAATACCAGAACGAGGTTTCGCGTATTCTAATATGTGCATCTTGCCGATTCGTTCCTGGCTGAGAGCTTTAGTACGACCGATATGCCGAGGTTCATCTCTGTGATAACAGTTCAGTCATCTCGCTGCCACACTGCCATCTGTGTATAATGTGTAGTGTTGTTGCCGTCAATTGTTTCCTCAAGTACGTCAATATTGTCACATGAACTGAGGGACCAGCCCTGAGGTCTCGAATGGGCGGATTACCTCGGGGATAAAGACTCCGTCGTTTGCGTTGGCCCTGTCGAGAATATCATTTGCGATGGACGTGTCAATGCTCCGGATTGTGTCGATGCTGATACAGTGACCACTTGCATGCAATAGATCCACCAAGGCCTCGGATCGCGTCATTTGATGTACTGTCATCCCTAATCCAATGTGTTTGGGTGTCAGCTTGCGCCCCTGGGAAGGCGAAAGATGATGTCCTGTGCGATATCACAGACTAAGCGGTCGAGCTCTGCACATGTATCAGCAGCTTCAGTATTATCCTCGATCGCATCGGCGAAAAGGACTCCGAGAAATATGTGCAACGATTGGGGGATGATCTCATTCGCATGGTCTTGGTCGATTCCTCGCCATCCTAATTCGTGACCAGGGCGGCTATTGAGATCGTTGCGCAATTGGAGAGCAGAATGTACTATTTCCTGCAGTGGATTGCTGGCCATCATCGAAAAGTCATTACCATCATCAGAATCTTCCGAGTCTTCATCTCTGTGCATTCCTGACAGAGATGTTGAAATGACACATTCATTCTTTCACTGGGATACAAGAGCAACGAGGCTGTACGATTGAGGGGTCTAATGAAGCCAGCTCTACTCCGAGTCTCTTAGACACCGCGTCAGTGAAGGTTTTCCTTCATGACAAATAGCTCCGAGGTATCCTCTCCTTTCGCTTCACATAAATCCTGAAATCGCTTCCAAACCTCTCCATATCGTATACATATCCACGTGAAAGCCCGTCATTCAGAATGTTACATAGGGTCGTCAGCTCCTTATCTTCACCTTGTCCAACATCCAGTCTTTGTTCTCTGCTTTCTCTTCAAATTTGATCAAGCATGTGAGATGATATTTGCCTTCAGCAGCAATCAGATCTACTGTGCCTGCCAGACGAATCCGCAGCGCCGTGTCTACGTTAGAAAGTTCCAGTTTCTTACGGGATAAATGCATTGTCCGGATATCATGTAATTCAGTTTGACTCTTGCAATCTTTCTTACCCGGTTTTCCCTTCCTTTCGTCTTGGCAAAAATACATTTTGCCCAGTCTACTTTTTCATGTTTTCCACGCGATGACCGTGCCCTCAAATCCAGCTGTCCCCGCCACCGCCAGTTGCAGCTCCTTCGCACAGTGGTTTCAATCTGAGACGCTTCAATCGACTTTCAGCCATGAAATCACAGTAACACGAGCTGTGCCACATCAACGGCGATTCCCGTATTGAAATATCGTTCAGCCTCTTCAATCTATCAGATTCCTCTCCGAGGCGATTGCGTTCAGCGAGGACCGTGATCACCCTATTCTTACCGTCGTCCAATGCTTGGCATGTTACTTCCTTGCACTTTTTTGATTTCAACAGAACAGACATGTGACGCGAGTTCTGGTTTTTGCGTTTTTGCGAACCTATCATTCCTATAGCTTTCATTTCATCCATTGCCCCGAATTTAACAATGCAATTGTCGTAGATTTCACACAAAATGAAAGCAAAACAACGCAAAAGACATGTTTGAAAGCTCAACTGTTCAGCGCCATGTTGCACACACTGGCTACTTCCTCCGCAAGAGCGATTATGGACTGAGTGGAGCACCGTGGGCGTGGCCACGGCGCGCGCGAGGGACGCTTCTATTTCGTGATTTTTTGAGAAATCTATTGCGCTTGGTATGGGGCAAATTCTCAACAACAGAGATATTTTCTACCTTTTGGCACCCATACGAGTTTAACATGAAATGCCTGCAGGGTGTCACGATAGGTTAGGTTGGCCGGCCGTCTAAGAGAGAGAGAGAGACAAAGAGAGTGAGTGAGTGAGTGAGTGAGTGAGTGAGAAAGGTTGCTGCACTGTATTGGGAGGGGGTAAAGTAAGGATGGAGACAGAGAGAGAGAGAGAGAGAGAGAGAGAGAGAGAGAGAGAGAGAGAGAGGAGAGAGAGAGAGAGAGAGAGAAAAAGGGTGGGGTCAGGGAGTTAGCAGAGAGAATATGTGATGCTTTTTGACCAGCGCACGCACGCACACCAACATACACCAGGGAGGCAGCGTGACGGGGAGGGGGGAAGGCAGCGTGATTGCGGGGGGGGGGGGGAGAGGCAGCGTGATTGGGGGGGGGGAAGGCAGCCTGATTGGTTGGAGGGGGAGGCAGCGTGACCGGGGGTGGGGGAGCAGAGAGTGACGGGAGGAGGGGGAGGCAGAGTGACGAGGGGGGAGGCAGAGTGACCGGGGTGGGGGGAGGCAGAGAGTGACGGGGGGAGGGGGAGGCAGAGTGATGGGGGGAGGGGGAGGCAGAGTGACGGGGGGGGGGGGGAGGAAGATGGCGGGGTGGGGAAGCAGAGTGACACGCCGTTGTCCCATTTGGGACACAAACTATACCGCCGTTGTCTGTTGGGCGTTCGGTAAGTGACTTAAGCACTCAAGCCACCAATTAAATGGTTGACACGGACGGCTGGTTGGCAAGTGATAGCTTTGTCCAAATGCCCAAATTATGTCCGAAGTAGACACATGAACACTTTTATAGGAGTCGGATCTGCTGCCTAAGTTCATTTCTGGAGCTTGAAATTTGTAATTGAATTGGTTTGAGACATTCTCGAGGTTATGGCATGTGGGGAAATGATAAATAAAGCCACGAATGCTGACGTCTCTGGGGCGTTTATAGGCATTGCAATGTGCCCAGCAATTCGTAGCTAGCATGAGACTGGCATTCGATATGAGTGAGGAAGTAAAGAGAAAAAAATCTTATCGTTAAGAAAACGTTGCAGTCTGTTCCAAGTCAAGGCACGGTTAGCAGGGCAAAAAAAGACATGGTGGCTTCAGACCCCAGTGATGTACCAGGATACACCTTAAGACTCCAGAGAGTGAGATGGCCGAGGAGCGCCTGTATGAAGGATATAATTAAATAAGGCCATCAATTATCTTCAAAAGGGTGTTTTAATTAACCCAAACACCCAATTTTCACTCATGCACTTTCCTGGCATTCCTTAGTGTGTATGCAAAGTTTCAGGATGCTAAGTTTCATGTTTTGGTTATGGAGGGCACACCACACACACAACACACACACACACACACACACACACACACACACACACACACACACTTCTCCTTTTTGTAAATGTCATCAAAACATTACTAATATTATTTTGTTTGCTCAATAAATAAATGGCATAAGCCTCATAGTGAACTGGTGTGTTGAGCGATGTTCGTGTGATTATTATTTACCAGTGTCATCCTCCCACAGTTTCTCAATAGAAACGATGTGCGGCTGCATGTTGGATGAACTTGCTTCCACATAAACAAAGTCTCCCACCGTGTACATGCTGTTGCGAAAACTGCAATCGCGGCTGTATGTCCTGCGCAAACCATCCTCCCCTGCTCGTCGATCCTCTGCTCACAAACAACAACAGCACAAAACAACAAATATTGTTCATTTGGACGCTACAAGTATACATGCTTATATACCCCCAACATCCGAATCTTTTGTGTTGGCCTTCTGATAAAAGCTGCAGGTGAGGATGGCCAATGGATTTATATTAATGGATGAGAGTCACAAAGATAAAT
>CM068954.1:122770117-122803868 GCA_035128595.1 Eptatretus atami | reverse complement strand
CTGGATGGGTCGCCACTCTGACACAGTATACCAGCATGCTGGCACACATTTTGCCGACCTCAGAAGGATGACAGGCAGAGTAACCCCACCTGGTATTAATTCAACAGCCGGGTGGGATTTGAACTCAGGATCATAGGATCCCAAGCCCACCATCCTAACCATTAAGCCAACACCAGGCATACGAAGGGCATGCAGATTCACAAAGATCCGATAGAATGACAAAGACTCTGCAGATTGACAAATTTCATCATTTTTTTTCTCGTCCAATCTTGAGATCCTTGATTTTGAGCTCCATTACTGTTGGAGGGGAACAAATTGGCTGTGGGTGGGACACTTGCTGTTTTGGGACGTTGCCATATTGGGAACTCTATCTTCATGGTTGGAGAATTACTATTTGCCAGAATATCAGTGACCAGGTTGTAATTATATCTGGTCTTTTTGAAAGCTACGAATTTTCTTCTTATTTCTTATATGCAAGTGGGAAACAGACTGAGAAAAGTTAATGGTCATGTGCTGGCATTCTCTGCAGACTGGACCTCTCATGATCATTAATTCTGATAAACGAAGACAGACATCGTGAAGGGGATGAAATGAAAGGTTATTGAGAGCACAGAGAAAAGATTACCACAAGATATGAAGAATGAGTGAAGGAAAGAAATGACACACAGAGTGGTTTGTGGGGGGTTTTTTCATATTAAATAAAGTTGTTATTGATGGTTGTTTTTTAAGAAGAGGGGGAAATAAAATAGAAAGTCGAGAAGTATGAAAGGACAACACCAGAATAAAAGAAACCGAATGAGGAACGTGTAGGCTTTGAGTGAAGAGGCACACTTTCGAACTGAGGCCTTGGGAATTATGCCAAGACACACAAACTCAAGTTTTACAATACACACCAAAAAGTTAGGACAATACACAGGAACGGGTTCAAAACACTATCAACAACACAGGGATGAAACGATAGCAGAAAGGAATGACAGAAGTGTGGAAATCTTAGCTTTGATGAGGTTCAACAAAGAAGGTGAAAGCTAACGTTTTAGCGAGCTCATACACGAACCCGAAAGATGATGCAAAAATGAAAGCATTTTTGACCAACACTCTGACCCACACCTGCCAACCCCACCCCAACCGGAGCCGAATGCATAGCCATTCCCTCCCCTTTTCTTAATCATAGTTCCTTTCAACATCATTTCTCCTCTACACCAACACTCACCGACTTTTCTCTTCTCTCCTATCATTAGCCTCTTCTTTCTTTTCTTAATTTTACCTCAACCTCCACCACACCTCCAATTTACATTGAAGTTAGATTCTTTGAAATAATATGTACATAAACTCCTCCAGGAGGTGAATATCTCTTCTTCATTGGTTCTGCATCCCTGAACAACACATCATCATCTTTAACAAAATAAGCCAATACAAGCTCTGCACTCTTGAGTAGTGCTATTAGATATTATGAATCACCCTGAAACAGTCCAAGCTGCAAGGAAAATATAAAATATACCATCAGAGATGGGATCCCACATTGAATGAAAAAGGTCATACATATTCCAGATAATGAGGGAGGTGAATTGGAAACAAGACACCATTTGGTCATCATCACGAAAAAGTTCCCCAGGGGTGAGGAACGTAGTAACAAAAATAATTGAAATCAGATAAGCGGTTTTCCATTTATTACAAAAAACATTTTTTTCAAGATGGCCGCCCAGTCGGCCATCTTGGATCCGGCCACGCCATAATCAATAGGGTTCTTCCTTTTCAGGTGGTACATGTGTAACCCAAATTTCAAATCGATATGGCGAACAGTTTATGAGTTATCGCACTCACAGCTATAAATGTTGACGCCCGGACGGACGGACGGACAGCCGGACGACAGCCGGACGACTGGGTGACAACAATATCCCTTCCGCACGCGGCGGGGATAAAAACTAGCCGGGAGGCGACGATGGTTCGGCGGCATTATTGAACAATGCACGATCGTTACAATTGAGTTAGTGGAAGCTTTTAAGGAACCCTACCGTAAAAACCTATCTCTTCAGTCTTAATTGACCAAATCAAATCGGATTTTTTATATGTTGTACTTATGGACATTACGCACAGCTTCTAGGAAATGAAATTGCGAGAAAAAAATCGAGAAAAAAAAATAACAAGCAGTCATAGACTGGTACTTACGAAATCGTCAACTTGACCTCTGACCTTGTCTAATAAAACTGTCTCTAGAGAAGGTAGCGACGCAAACCAGAAGTTTCTACGATGATTCTGTACCAAACCATCAAAATCGAATGTTTGACTCACCGTGACCTTGACCGTTGACCGATTTTGGACCAAAATCTAATCAGCATAGCCATCACCCTCCTGAATCACGTGGTGTAATTTGACATTGGTAGCTTCTTCCGTTCTCGAGTTATCTGTACCAAACATCAAAAATCGAATATTTGACTCACTGTGACTTGACCTTTGGACCGATTTTGACCAAAATCTAATCAGCACTAGCCATCACCCTCCTGAATCACGTGATGTAATTTGACATTGGTAGCTTCTTCCGTTCTCGAGTTATCGTGCTACAACACAAACAACATACAAACAAACAAACAACAAACAAACAAGCAGTCATAGACTGGTAATTACGAAATCGTCAACTTGACCACTGACCTTGTCTAATAAAAGCTGTCTCTAGAGAAGGTAGCGACGCAAACCAGAAGTTTCTACGATGATTCTGTACCAAACCATCAAAAATCGAATGTTTGACCTCACCGTGACTTGACCGTTGACGCGATTTTGACCAAAATCTAATCAGCACTAGCCATCACCCTCTCTGAATCCGTGGTGTATTTGACATGTAGCTTCTTTCCGTTCTCGAGTTATCTGTACAAACCATCAAAAATCGAATATTTGACCTCACTGTGACCTTGACCTTTGACCGATTTTGACCAAAATCTAATCAGCACTAGCCATCACCTCTCCTGAATCGTGATGTAATTTGACATTGGTAGCTTTCCGTTCCGTTCGAGTTATCGTGGCTACAAACAAACAAAACAAACAAGCGCAGTCATAGAGCTGGTACTTTACGAAATCGTCAACTTCACCACTGATTTGTCTAATAAAGAGCTGTCTCTAGAGAAGGTGAGGCGCACGCAACCAGAAGTTTCTACGATGATTCTGTACCAAACGCATCAAAATCGAATGTTTGACCTCACCGTGGACCTTGACCGTTTGACACGATTGCTGACAGGATTAATTGGGTAGCCTATTACCGTATACAGGGGTTGATGACTGGTACGATTCATACTAGCGTAATAGACCAGTGTGACGAATATGCCTTGACTCATCTGTGACCTCTGCATTCGAGCTGTTTGCCTCTGAATAGTCGTGTGTAATTTGATTTCATTGGTAGCTCTCTTCCGTTCTCGACACGTGGCAGTTATCTTACAACAAACAAACATTACAAACAGATACACGTAGAGACTATTTGAGCTGTCCTCTGTCATACGTGTGGACCTTCTGAACCGATGTACTTCGGCGCGATTTTAGACCAAAATCTAACAGCAATTTGTACCATCTGACCCTCCAACTTTGGATAGTTTAACGCTCGGTGTTCTTGCTTTTAATTTGTACCGATTGCCCAACCTGTGATGACTTGGAGCTTTCGTTCTCTGGGAAGTTCGTATAGTGCACTCTACACCGATCAACAAACATCTTAATCACACAAACAAACAAGCAGAATTCGCGTAGCATCATATATACTTTAGGAAATCGTGAGATTGTTGTCCAAATAGAACGAGACAAACGCAAGCAGTCATAGATGGTATCTGTCCGCTTTTTATGGATATAGATCGTCAACTGACGGCTGATACCTGTCTTAATAAAAGCTGTCTCAGAGAAGGTAGCGACGCGCACACCAGAAGTTGTCTAGCGGATGTATTTACTGCTTATCGCAAACATCAAAATTCGAAATGTTTTGGTTGCGCTCATCCTGTGACCTTGACCTTGACCGATTTTGACCAAAATCTAATCAGCAGCTCAGCCATCACCCTCCTGAAATCACGTGGTGTAATTTTGACATTGGTTAGCTTCTTCCGTTCTCGAGTTTATCTGTACAAACATCTTAAAAATGCGTATTGATCAGTGGACCTTGACCTGTGACCGATTTGACCAAACTAATCAGACAGCAACCAATTCAGTGTGATTTTGACGCTCCTGGTTGACCTTCTGATCTTGACCGTTTTGACAAAATCTAATCAGCACTAGCCATACCCTCCTGAATCACGTGGTGTAATTTGACATGGGTAGCTTCTTCCGTTCTCGAGTTATCGTGCTACAAGCAAACATACAAAAACAAAACAAACAAGCAGTCATAGACTGGTACTTACGAAATCGTCACTTGACCTCTGACCTTGTCTAATAAAAGCTGTCTCTAGAAAGGTAGCGACGCAAACCAGAAGTTTCTACGATGATTCTGTACCAAACCATCAAAAATCGAATGTTTGACCTCACCTGACCTTGACCGTTGACGATTTTGACCAAAATCTAAATCAGCACTAGCCATACCCTCCTGAAATCACGTGGGTGTAAATTTGACATTGGGTAGCTTCTTCCGTTCTCGAGTTATCTGTACCAAACATCAAAAATCGAATGTTTGGACCTCACTGTGACCTTGACCTTTGCCGATTTTGACCAAAATCTTAATCGCACTAGCACCCTCCTGAATCACTGTGTGTAATTTGACATTGTAGCTTCTTCCGTCTGAGTTATCGTGCCTACAAACAAACAAACAAACAAACATACAAACAAACAAAAAAAACTAGTCATCAATATACTTACGAAATCTTAGATTCGTAAGTAACAAGCATATAGACTGGTACTTACGAAATCGTCAACTTGACCTCTGACCTTGTCTAATAAAAGCTGTCTCTAGAGAAGGTAGCGACGCAAACCAGAAGTTTCTACGATGATTCTGTACCAAACCATCAAAAATCGAATGTTTGATCCTCACCGTGACCTTGACCGTTGATACCGATTTTTGACCAAAAATCTAATCAGCACTAGCCATCACCCTCCTGAATACGTGGTGTAATTTGACATTGTAGCTTCTTCCGTTCTCGAGTTATCTGTACCAAACCATCAAAAATCGAATGTTTGACCTCACTGTGACTTGACCTTTGACCGATTTTGACCAAAATCTAATCAGCACGAGCCATCAACCTCCTGAATCACGTGGTGTATTTGACATTGGTAGATTCTTTCCGTTCTCGAGTTATCTGTACCAAACCATCAAAAATCGAATATTTGACCTCACTGTGACCTTGACCTTTGACCGATTTCGACCAAATCTAATCAGCACTTGCCATCACCCTCTCGAAGTCACGGTGGTGTAATTTGACATTGTAGCTTCTTCCGTTCTCGAGTTATCGTGCGCTACAAACAAACAAAACAAACAAACAAACATGACAAACAAACAAACAAACAAGCAATCATAGACTGGTACTTACGAAATCGTCAACTTGACTCTGACCTTGTCTAATAAAAGCTGTCTCTAGAGAAGGTAGCGACGCAAACCAGAAGTTTTTACGATGATTCTGTACCAAACATGAAAAATCGAATGTTTGACGCTCACCGTGACCTTGACCGTTGACCGATTTTGACCAAAAATCTAATCAGCACTAGCCATCACCCTCCTGAATCACGTGGTGTAAATTTGACATTGGTAGCTTCTTGCCGTTCGTCTGAGTTATCTGTACCAAACATCAAAAATCGAATGTTTGACTCTCACCGTGACCTTGACCGTTGACCGATTTTTGACCAAATCTAATCAGCACTAGCCATCCACCCTCCTGAATCACGTGGTGTAATTTGACATTGGTAGCGTTCTTCCGTTCTCGAGTTTTCTGTACCAAACCATTCAAAAATCGAATGTTTGACCTCACCGTGACCTGACCGTTGACCGATTTTGACCAAACTAATCAGCACTAGCCATCACCCTCCTGAATCAGGTGGTGGTAATTGACATTGGTAGCTTCTTCCTTTCTCGAGTTATCTGTACCAAAGCATCAAAATCGAATGTTTGACCTCAACGTGACTTGACGCGTTGACCGATTTTGACCAAAATCTAATCGAGCACTAGCATCACCCTCCTGAATCACGTGGTGTAATTTGACATTGTAGCCTCTTTCCGTTCTCGAGTTATCGTGCCTACAAACAAAGCAATACAAACAAACATAACAAACAAACAAACAAACAAACAACAGAAACGGAAGTCATCAATATACTGCTTACGAATCTCTTTAGATTTCGTAAGTAAAAACAAGCAGTCATAGACTGTGTACATGATTAGACGAATCATCAGACTGACCTCGACCTTGTCTAATAAAAGCATGAATGCGTGCAGAAGCCAAGGGGAGCTTGAATCTGAATTCATTGTGGTCTACGATTTTACACTGTGGTTTGCAGATAATGAGTCCAGACAAAAACTGAGATTTCTTATATAAAATTCCATTTTTTTTTTTTAAGTTGATTCAGTACCAGCAGGATATGCCAGATAATAGAGTGTATTACTTTTCAGAAGAATCTGATAAAAGACATTATTTATTATATATCAGTTATTCATCGCTGTTCCAGAATTTCGACAACCGAGTTTTAGCGTCCTAAGCGATCGCAAAAACCGAAACAAAATTAAAATCGAAGTTAAAAACGAACTCGTAACGTCGAGCGAAGGCAAAAAATCTCCATTTCTCCATGCAAAACTTACGTCAATTACCGACGCGTTCTGCTCGAGGCGCACTGCATCATGGGACGACCGGTGACGTCTGCTCGAGCGCACTTGACTGCATTCATGGGACGACCCTTGACGCTTCGAGGTGAAATATTTTTTTTATACAATCTTAAAACGTCTCCAAAACATCCGATTTTACCAGAATTTCGACAACCGAGTTTTAAGCGTCCTAAGCGATCGCAAAAACTGAAGACAAAATTAAAATCGAAGTTAAAACGAACTCGTAACGTGAGCGAAGCAAAAATACTCACATTCTCCATGTTAATTTTACGGAATTTGTTTGACCTCACTGTGACCTTGACTTTGACCGATTTTGACCAAATCTAATCAGGGCTAGCCAGCTCACCCTCCTGAATCACGTGATGTAATTTGGACGTTGGTAGCTTCTTCCGTTCTCGAGTTATGGCCTACAAACAAACAAACAAACAAACATACAACAACAAACAAACAAACAGAAACGGAGGCATCAATTATATCTACGAAATCTTTAGATTTCGTAAGTAACAAACAAACAAGCAGTCAATAGACTGGTACTTACGAAATCGTCAACTTCACCATGACCTTGTCTAATAAAAGCTGTCTCTAGAGAAGGTAGCGAGCAAACCAGAAGTTTTACGTGATTCTGTACCAAACCATTAAAAATCGAATGTTTGACCTCACCGCTGCCTGTGACCGTTGACCGATTTTGACCAAAATCTAATCAGCACTAGCCATCACCTGTCCTGAATTCACGTGGTGTAATTTGAACATTGGTAGATTCTTCCGTTCTCGAGTTATCTGTACCAAACCATCAAAATCGAATATTTGACCTCACTGTGACCTGACCTTTTGGACCGATTTTGACCAAAATCTATCAGCACTAGCCATCACCCTCCTGAATCACGTGATGTAATTTGACATTGGTTAGCTTCTACCGTTCTCGAGTTATCGTGCTACAAACAACAAACAAGCAGGTCATAGACTGGTACTTACGAAATCGTCAACTTGACCTCTGACCTTGTCTAATAAAAGCTGTCTCTAGAGAAGGTAGCGACGCAAACCAGAGAGTTTCTACGATGATTCTGTACCAAACCATCAAAAATCGAAGGTTTGACCTCACCGTGACCTTGAGCCGTGTGTACGATTTTGACCAAATCTAATCAGCACTAGCCATCACCTCCTGAATCACGTGTGGTGTAATTTGACATTGGTAGCTTCTTCCGTTCTCGTAGTTATCTGTACAACCATCAAAAATCGAATGTTTGACCTCACCGTGGACCTTGACCTTTGACCGATTTTGACAAAATCTCAATCAGCACTAGCCATCACCTCCTGAATCACGTGATGTAATTTGACATTGGTAGCTTCTTCCGTTCTCGAGTAATCGTGCCTACAAACAAACAACAACCAACAAACATACAACAGAAACGGTAGTCATCAATTTACTTACAAAATCTTTAGATTTCTGTAAGTAACAAACATACAACAACAACAAGCAGCATAGACTGGTACTGTACGAAAATCGTGCAACTTGACCTCTGACCTTGTCTAATAAAGCTGTCTCTGAGAGGTAAGCGACGCAACGCAGAAGTTTCTACGAATGATTTCTGTACCAAGCCATCAATAAATCGAATGTTTTGGATGTTTGACCTCACTGTGACCTTGACCTTTGACCGATTTTGACCACAATCTAAGCAGCGCTAGCCACCACCCTCCTGAATCAGTGGTTAATTTGACATTGTAGCTTCTTCCGTTCTCGAGTTTTCATTTTTTGTATGTTGACCTCACTGTGACCTTGACCTTTACCGATTTCGATCAAAATCTAATCAGCATTGCCATCACCCTCCTGAATCACGTGGTAGAATTTGACATTGGTAGCTTCTCCGTTCTCGAGTTATCGTGCCTACAAACAAACAACATACAAACAAGCAGTCATAGACTGGTATTTACGAAATGTCAACTTGACCTCTGACCTTGTCTAATAAAAGCTGTCTCTGGAGAAGGTAGCGACGCAAACCAGAAGTTTCTTCGATGATTCTGTACAAAACCATCAAAAATGCGAATGTTTGACCTCACCGGTGACCTTGACCGTTGACCGATTTTGACCAAAATCTAATCAGCACTAGCCATCACCCTCCTGAATCACGTTGTGTAATTTGAATTGGTAGCTTCTTCTTCTTCGTGAGTTATCTGTACAAAACCATCAAAAAATCGGATGTTTGACCTCAACCGTGACCTTGACCGTTGACCATTTTGACCAAAATCTAATCAGCACTAGCCATCACCCTCTGAATCACGTGTGTAATTTGACATTGGTAGCTTCTTCCGTTCTCGAGTTATCGTGCCTACAACACAACAAACATACAAACAAGCAGTCATAGACTGGTACTTACGAAATCGTCAACTTGACCTCTGACCTTGTCTAATAAAAGCTGTCTCTAGAGAGGTAGCGACGCAAACTAGAAGTTTCTACGATGATTCTGTTACAAACCATCAAAAATCGAATGTTTGACCTCACCGTGACCTTGACCGTTGACCGATTTTGAACCAAAATCTAATCAGCACTAGCCATTCACCCTCCTGAATCACGTGGTGTAATTTGACATTGGTAGCTTCTTCCGTTCTCGAGTTATCTGTGCAAACCTCAAAAATCGATTATTTGACCTCACTGTGACCTTGACCTTTGACCGATTTTGCCCAAAATCTAATCAGCACTAGCCATCACCCTCCTGAAATCACGTGATGTAATTTGACATTGGTAGCTTCTTCCGTTCTCGAGTTATCGTGCCTACAAACACAACAAACAAACAAACAAAAAAAACATACAACAACAAACAGAAACGGTAGTCATCAATATACTTACGAAATCTTTAGATTTCGTAGTAACAAACAAACAAACAAGCAGTCATAGACTGTACTTACGAAATCGTCAACTTGACCTCTACCTTGTCTAATAAAAGCTGTCTCTAGAGAAGGTAGCGCCGCAAAGCAGAAGTTTCTACGATGTTCTGTACCAAACATCAAAAATCGAATGTTTTGGATGTTTTGACCTCACTGTGACCTTGACCTTTGACGATTTTGACCAAAAATCTAATCAGCGCTAGCCACCACCCTCCTGAATCACGTGTGTAATGTGACATTGGTAGCTTCTTCCGTTCTCGAGTTATCATTTTTTGGATGTTTGACCTCACTGTGACCTTGATCTTTGACCGATTTGACCAAAATCTAATCAGCACTAGCCATCACCCTCCTGAATCACGTGGAGTAATTTGACATTGGTAGCTTCTCCCGTTTCTCGGAGTTATCGTGCCTAAAAACAAACAAACAAACAAACAAACATACAAACAAACAAAACAACAGAAACGGAAGTCATCATATACTTACGAAATCTTTAGATTTCGTAAGTAACAGCAGTCATAACTGGTACTTACGAAATCGTCAACTTGACCTCTGACTTGTCTAATAAAAGCTGTCTCAAGAGAAGTGCGACGCAAACCAGAAGTTTTACGATGATTCTTACCAAACCACCAAAAATCGAATGTTTTGGATGTTTGACCTCACTGTGACCTTGACCTTGGACCGATTTTGACCAAAATCTAATCAGCACTAGCCATCACCCTCCTGAATCACGTGGTGTAATTTGACATTGGTAGCTTCTTCCGTTCTCGAGTTATCATTTTTGGATGTTTGACCTCACTGTACCTTGACCTTGACCGATTTTGACCAAAATCTAATCAGCACTAGCCATCACCCTCCTGAATCACGTGTGTAATTTGACATTGGTAACTTCTTCCGTTCTCGAGTTATCTGTACCAAACCATGAAAAATCGAATATTTGACCTCACTGTGACCTTGACCTTTGACCGATTTTGACCAAAATCTAATCAGCACTAGCCATCACCCCTCCTGAATCACGTGGTGTAATTTGACATTGGCAGCTTCTTCCGTTCTCGAGTTATCGTGCCTACAAAAACAAACAACCAAACAAACAGAAACGGAAGTCATCAATATACTTACGAAATCTTTAGATTTCTTAGTACAACAAACAAACAGAAACGGAAGTCATCAATATACTTAGAAATCTTTAGATTTCGTAAGTAACAAACAAGGTCATAGACTGGTACTTACGAAATCGTCAACTTGACCTCTGACCTTGTCTTATAAAAGCTGTCTCTAGAGAAGGTAGCGACGCAAACCAGAAGTTTCTACGATGATTCTGTACAACAAACCATCAAAAATCGAATGTTTGACCTCACCATGACCTTGACCGTTGACCGATTTTGACCAAAATCTAATCAGCACTAGCCATCACCCTCCTGAATCACGTGGTGTAATTTGACATTGGTAGCTTCTTCCGTTCTCGAGTTATCGTGCCTACAAACAAACAAACAAACAAACAAACATACAAACAAACAAACAAACAAGCAGTCATAGACTGGTACTTACGAAATCGTCAACTTGACCTCTGACCTTGTCTAATAAAAGCTGTCTCTAGAGAAGGTAGCGACGCAAACCAGAAGTTTCTACGATGATTCTGTACCAAACCATAAAAATCGAATGTTTGACCTCACCGTGACCTTGACCGTTGACCGATTTGACCAAAATCTAATCAGCACTAGCCATCACCCTCCTGAATCACGTGGTGTAATTTGACATTGGTAGCTTCTTCCGTTCTCGAGTTATCTGTACCAAACCATCAAAATCGAATATTTGACCTCACTGTGACCTTGACCTTTGACCGATTTTGACCAAAATCTAATCAGCACTAGCCATCACCCTCCTGAATCACGTGATGTAATTTGACATTGGTAGCTTCTTCCTTCTCGAGTTATCGTGCCTACAAACAAACAAACATACAAACAAACAAACAAGCAGTCATAGACTGGTACTTACGAAATCGTCAACTTGACCTCTGACCTTGTCTAATAAAAGCTGTCTCTAGAAGAGGTAGCACGCAAACCAGAAGTTTCTACGATGATTCTGTACCAAACCATCAAAAATCGAATGTTTGACCTCACCGTGACCTTGACCGTTGACCGATTTTGACCAAAATCTAATCAGCACTAGCCATCACCCTCCTGAATCACGTGGTGTAATTTGACATTGGTAGCTTCTTCCGTTCTCGAGTTATCTGTACCAAACCATCAAAAATCGAATATTTGACCTCACTGTGACCTTGACCTTTGACCGATTTTGACCAAAATCTATCAGCACTAGCCATCACCCTCCTGAACACGTGGTGTAATTTGACATTGGTAGCTTCTTCCGTTCTCGAGTTATCGTGCCTACAAACAAACAACACAACAAACAAGCAGTCATAGACTGGTACTTACGAAATCGTCAACTTGACCTCTGACCTTGTCTAATAAAAGCTGTCTCTAGAGAGGTAGCGACGCAACCAGAAGTTTCTACGATGATTCTGTACCAAACCATCAAAAATCGAATGTTTGACCTCACCGTGACCTGACTTGACATGTGACAAAATCTAATCAGCATGCCATCACTCCTGAATCACGTGGTGTAATTTAACATTGATAGCTTCTTCGTTCTCGAGTTATCTACCAAACCATCAAAAATGAATGTTTGACCTCACGCTGACCTTGACCTTGACCGATTTTGACCAAAATCTAATCAGCACTAGCCATCACCCTCCTGAATCACGTGGTGTAATTTGACATTGTAACTTCTTCCGTTCTCGAGTTATCTGTACCAAACCATCAAAAATCGAATATTTGACCTCACTGTGACCTTGACCTTTGACCGATTTTGACCAAAATCTAATCAGCACTAGCCATCACCCTCCTGAATCACGTGGTGTAATTTGACATTGGCAGCTTCTTCCGTTCTCGAGTTATCGTGCCTACAAACAAACAAACACACAAACAACAGAAACGGAAGTCATCAATATACTTACGAAATCTTTAGATTCTTAAGTAACAAACAACAAACAGAAACGGAATCATCATATATTACGAATCTTTAGATTTCGTCAAGTAACAAACAAGGAGTCATAGACTGACTTACGAAATCGTCACTTGACCTCTGACCTTGTCTAATAAAAGCTGTCTCTAGAGAAGGTAGCGACGCAAACCAGAAGTTTCTACGATGATTCTGTACCAAACATCAAAAATCGAATGTTTGACCTCACCATGACCTTGACCGTTGACCGATTTTGACCAAAATCTAATCAGCACTAGCCATCACCCTCCTGAATCACGTGGTGTAATTTGACATTGGTAGCTTCTTCCGTTTCCGAGTTATCTGTGCCTACAAACAAACAAACAAACAAACAAACATACAAACAAAACAAACAAGCAGTCATAGACTGGTACTTACGAAATCGTCAACTTGACCTCTGACCTTGTCTAATAAAGCTGTCTCTAGAGAAGGTAGCGACGCAAACCAGAAGTTTCTACGATGATTCTGTACCAAACCATAAAAATCGAATGTTTGACCTCACCGTGACCTTGACGTTGACCGATGTTGACCAAAATCTAATCAGCACTAGCCATCACCCTCCTGAATCACGTGGTGTAATTTGACATTGGTAGCTTCTTCCGTTCTCGAGTTATCTGTACCAAACCATCAAAAATCGAATATTTGACCTCACTGTGACCTTGACCTTTGACCGATTTTGACCAAAATCTAATCAGCACTAGCCATCACCCTCCTGAATCACGTGATGTAATTTGACATTGGTAGCTTCTTCCGTTCTCGAGTTATCGTGCCTACAAACAAACAAACATACAAACAAACAAACAAGCAGTCATAGACTGGTACTTACGAAATCGTCAACTTGACCTCTGACCTTGTCTAATAAAAGCTGTCTCTAGAGAAGGTAGCGACGCAAACCAGAAGTTTCTACGATGATTCTGTACCAAACCATCAAAAATCGAATGTTTGACCTCACCGTGACCTTGACCGTTGACCGATTTTGACCAAAATCTAATCAGCACTAGCCATCACCTCCTGAATCACGTGGTGTAATTTGACATTGGTAGCTTCTTCCGTTCTCGAGTTATCTGTACCAAACCATCAAAAATCGAATATTTGACCTCACTGTGACCTTGACCTTTGACCGATTTTGACCAAAATCTACTCAGCACTAGCCATCACCCTCTGAAGCACGTGGTGTAATTTGACATTGGTAGCTTCTTCCGTTCTCGAGTTATCGTGCTACAAACAAACAAACACACAAACAAGCAGTCATAGACTGGTACTTACGAAATCGTCAACTTGACCTCTGACCTTGTCTAATAAAAGCTGTCTCTAGAGAAGTAGCGACGCAAACCAGAAGTTTCTACGATGATTCTGTACCAAACATCAAAAATCGAATGTTTGACCTCACCGTGACCTTGACCGTTGACCGATGTTGACCAAATCTAATCAGCACTAGCCATCACCCTCCTGAATCACGTGTGTAATTTAAACATTGATAGCTTCTTCCGTTCTCGAGTTATCTGTACCAAACCATCAAAAATCGAATATTTGACCTCACTGTGACCTTGACCTTTGACCGATTTTGACCAAAATCTAATCAGCACTAGCCATCACCCCTCTGAATCACGTGGTGTAATTTGACATTGGTAGCTTCTTCCGTTCTCGAGTTATCGTGCCTACAAACAAACAAAAACAAACAAACAACAGCAGTCATAGACTGGTACTTACGAAATCGTCAACTTGACCTCTGAACCTTGTCTAATAAAAGCTGTCTCTAGAGAAGGTAGCGACGCAAACCAGAAGTTTCTAACGATGATTCTGTACCAAACCATCAAAAATCGAATGTTTGACCTCAACCAGTGACCTTGACCGTTGACCGATTTTGACCAAATCCTAATCAGCATAGCCATCACCCTCCTGAATCAAAGTGTTAATTTGACATTGTAGCTTCTTCCGTCTCGAGTTATCTGTACCAAACCATCAAAAATCGAATGTTTGACCTCACCGTGACCTTGACGCTTTGACCGATTTTGACCAAAATCTAATCAGCACTAGCCATCACCCTCCTGAATCACGTGGTGTAATTTGACATTGGAGCTTCTTCCGTTCTCGAGTTATCGTGCCTACAAACAACAAACAAACAAACAAACATACAAACAAACAAACAAACAGAAACGGTAGTCATCAATATACTTACGAAATCTTTAGATTCGTAAGTAACAACAAACATAAACAAACAAACAAACGAAACGGTAGTCATCAATATACTTACGAAATCTTTAGATTTCGTAAGTAACAAACATACAAACAAACACAACAGAAACGGTAGTCATCAATATACTTACGAAATCTTTAGATTTCGTAAGTAACAAACAGAAACGGTAGTCATCAATATACTTACGAAATCTTTAGATTTCGTAAAGTAATAAATAAAAAGTTCAAGTGGGCGTGGGACGCCCCTCATACAAAAAGACACAACTAGACCATGATATCTAGCTTGTGTCAAAGTTTCATCAAGATCGCTCAAACGTGCTCTAGCTATGCTCTGGAGAGAGTCACAAACAGACAGACAGACAGACACACAGACACAACGAAAATAGTGGTCACTGCTGGCGCCCGCGAACCAACATAACAAAACTATTTATAAACATGCTATTATTCAAACACTATAAGCACAAACAAAAAATGATTCATCAATACATGGACAAAGAATAACGTGCCGATGCACGAATAATTTTGCACTCACCGGTTGTTTTGCCGTGTGCGTTCAAAAACTTCAAACATGTGCTCCTGGAAGGTATCCAAACGCCTGTACCGCCCACGTTCTACATTATGCCGTACAGTTTCTAGTGTAAGCACAGCTTGGTCCTCATCCTCTACGTCTGAGGAGGAAACATCTGTTGTTTGACAAGTCTGTCGTTCTGTGGAAGACCCAAGGGCTAAGGAAGCAAGGGTTTGTGTATTGTCGTGTACCTCTGGTGGTCCAGAGGGTGCTGGCTCAGCCAGTGAGTCACTGTAACAGCGCCCATCAACATCTTGATGCCCAAGAACTGAGACAAAAAGGTTTCGAATGAGCTCATGTATGAGGAGACGGACATTAGGAACTGCGTGGCCAGTGTCCCCACATGCAGCACGTGCCTGCAGTAACTCCCGATGCAGCACAAGAGCGTCACGATAAATAAGTGAGTCTGGATCATTGTAGGTGCAGGCATTATGGAACATGAGCACAAGATCTTCCACTAGTGCATCTGGGTCTTGGTACTTTCCGGCAGCCATGTGAGCACGCACCTTCTCAAGGTCCATAGGTCGCTTGATTGTGAGATAGTAATCGGGCAGCTCAGATCTTGATGGGAGGCGCAGAAATATGGTGCTCAGCTTTCGGCCACGTCGATCTGTATATCCACGAACAGATTCATACAAGTCACTCAACTTCTGCTGCAACGGTGTCAGACTCCGGCTTTTCTTCGGGGAGAGACCACCTTTACGGCCTATCATACCAGAGAAGAAAAAAACAAAGTACAATTCACACAAAAGCATTTCATATATTCCGAAAAATACAGATATTTGGAAGCATTAGAAAAACAAAAAACTAAAGCGAAGTATAAATGATCCTAATCATTATTTTTATAACTATCCACAAAAAACATGTCACAGCAATGTTTGGTTTTCAGCCAACAAAGTAAATACTGTACAAAGAAATGCAGATGTAACTAGAACGGCAATCGGTAGAGAGCACACCTCTGCCAGGCAGAACAGTTTAAGTTTTGTATTCCACTGATAGCCAGGATCTGGGGCTGGATCCTGCCTATCAGTGGGATACAAAAAAATATATCCCACTGATGGGCCAAAATTGAATCAGCTTGTTATTGTCACCAAACCAACACAACCACCAAGTTTTGTCATAACTTGTCCACAACTTTTTGAAATATCATGCTATGTATCGTTTTTGGGCCCCATCTCTCAATGGTGTAGAATCACTTTTTAAAAAATAAAAAAATTTTGGAACCGGATCCGGATTTTCAACAAAATCAAATTGATTTGTCCTTGTCACACACTCAACCTGTCCACCAAGTTTCATCCGAATCCGTTAATAACTTTTTCAGATATCATGCTCACAGCAAACAAGCAGACAAACAGAGGTGAAAACATAACCTCCATCCATCTTTTGTGGTGGAGATAACAATAGGCAACAGAATCAAGCCTCCATTGAATTCCACCCCATCGCAAGAGCATTCTCTACATCATATGACAAGCACAACAATTGAATAGAAGCAGAGCAGGAAAACAGGTTGTAATATATTGTTACGGTTATGGGGGTAGATGGAGTAATTTCATAGGAAAGTTAGGATTCAATGGAGTTGTTTGGTAAGTGGACGTGTAGGAGATATCTCAATGAAAATAAACTAAGTAGGGAAACTGTGAACTTAAGTGTTAATTGTCACCACACGGGGGTGTGGTGCGGTGTTAATTAGATAGAGATTAAAGATAATTTACTCCAGTATGTGATTGCCCCCTGTGACCTATTCCTACGTTTTTTGCATTTACAAGCCAACCATGAAGGAGTTACGTTTTTTATAACAACCACAACGATAACAAGAAGCAACAAGGCGTGCCGAGCAGGCAGAGGCCCCGCCTTCCCGAGTTTCTTGCGAGCAAGCTATGCCCCGGAGGTGGATGGTTGTTCGGTGTGACGTCGAAGAGAGATCGGGAGTGAACGCATGGTTTTGGTGAGGGACGCAGTTGTAGTTGTGAGAGGAATGCGGCTGGGATGGAGGATCTCGCTTTGCTCTCTTCTTGGCACGACAAAATGGCTTTCCTTCGACGCATGAAGAAGACGATGCGATTCTCATGTTTGTACTGAGGCGAATTGGCTCGCGTGGTGGAGCAAGACGCTGGCCATTGGCTCTTGGTTGGGTTGTGAGAGACCGACCTCGAAGCCTCGTGTATATCACCGAAAAGACGGCACCATTCTGCAAAGCCGCAGTGTCAGTGAGGACGATCGACGCAAGAAGCCGCATGGCGGTCTTTGAGCCCTGGTGTTGAATATCGCCTCACAAATTCCCTGACGTACGCTTCCCGCTGCGAGAGAGCGGCTTGGCCCCATTTTGGGCGCGTCTACACGTGCAGGATGAAGCGTCTCGATTCCAAGTTCCATAAAGACCATCTCTGGACCAAGCTAAGTGCCAGAATAAAGGAAGGATTTGCTTTTCTTTTGTTCGTTTTCCCCTCGTCTGTAATTAAGCCGGTGTCTTGAAGCACCTCCACTTAGACTTTAATTTACTTCATGTTATTATTATTACATTTTAATTACCCTTGTAAATATATCTATTGACATTAAATCCCCACGTTTATTTTAAGAGCAAAAGGAAATGAACATTAACACCAGGAGAAAAGGGAAGCTCGTTTATGAGATGAATGGATGCACATCCATGTTTTAGTACTTATTGCCAACTCATCCTATTCATATATATCCTTTTATATTTTCTGCCTCGGTTTATCCGATTATTTGTAAAACTCGTTTTTTGTTGTTACTTCCACCACTATTCAAGATATCTTGCAGAAGGGTTTGAAGAATGATCACAATTGAAGGAGCAAAACAAAAAAGGAAGAATGAGATATATGAGACAGCGTTTCATGGAATATGTTTGCAGCACACTTGGGTTTTCCATTCCCTCAAAAATGATAATATATTTGCCTATTGCAACATTTCATGACTTGATAATACTTTATAATATTGCATATTATGAACAATATCTAGCATTACAAAATGTGATGGAAGATTGTACAAAAGACCAACAATGCAAAATAGCCCATGTTCCACAAATAGAGTGTAGATGGTACCAAGTTTGAGTTTTGGCGAGCCTTCATCTTCGTCGGGTGGAACTGGCCCAAGCTCCTTGATCTTCTCTGTAAGCAGCGACTCCAGTGTGAGGGCATCATTATACACCTGGAAAAGGTGAACAAGCATAAGGTATGTAGACCTTTTAAAAACACCACAGCTTACTGATACAATATGAAAACATGAATTGACAAATTCAGTAAAAATACATAAATACTGATATCAAGGAAATTTATGACATAGGACAAGGTCAGTGCAATGGAGTTACACAGAACAGGTAAACAAGGAGCAAAGACAAAACCGGCAAAGAATAGATCAACAGGAATAGATTAAAAAGAGAAACAAGTAAAAAGACCTGAAAATGGACCAGAGGACATCTGGACAAAGGGAACACTGACAAGGGAACAACAACAAAAGGGAAACCTTTGGATAGAGATACTGCAGGCAAAAAGAGGAAAAGCTAAGAGAGAATCGAAAAGTTCATGAGAAGGAACAAATGACATGGTGATTAGTTACCATCCTTAAGGAACAGAGATGTTGTCACAGGATGGACTGAAAAAGTTAGTTTAACAGAAGAGTAAAGAGACCAAAAGGCATAGAGGTGAGAAATAAATTTAGATTTCAGAAGAGGAACAAGGTTTGGTTTGCTATATGACCAAGGACTGAGAACGGTGGCATGAGTAAAGAGGAACTGTTGAGAAGACAGGTAGATAGATGCCCGATCCAGTTAAGAGGTGGTCAAGGCCAACCAGTACAACCTATCGGCAGCAAAAAAGGAACAGTCGCAACACGTGAGCTTCCTGCCAAGAGATAAAAATTACCCTCAGAGCATTGTATTCCATTGCAAGATGAGACGTCAAAGAATAAACCTGTCTTCGCTTTTTTTTGTATGCATAGCCAAGGCTCGTGGAAGAGCTGGCACACTGAATGGATCAAGACGTAACAGACAAAAACAGGAAGCAAAACACGCATGCATGGAGAAGGAAACTCCAAGGAGGAAATATACCCATCAGAGATGGGGAATCCCCCACCATTGAAAAATAATTGAAATCAGATAAGCGGTTTTCCATTTATTACAAAAAACATTTTTTTCAAGATGGCCGCCCTAGTCGGCCATCTTGGATCCGGCCATGCCCAAAATCAATAGGGTTCTTCCTTTTCAGGTGGTACATGTGTGACCCAAATTCAAATCGATATGGCGAACAGTTTATGAGTAATCGCACTCACAGCTATAAATGTTGACCCCAGCCAGCCAGCCGGACGGACGGACCGCACCAGTGGGCCATCTTGGATCCGGCCACGCCCAAAATCAATAGGGTTCTTCCTTTTCAGGTGGTACATGTGTGACCCAAATTTCAAATCGATATGCGAACAGTTTATGAGTTATCGCACTCACAGCTATAAATGTTGACGCCCAGCCGGACGGACGGACGGACAGCCGGACGGACGACCCGCGGTGACAACAATATCCCCCTTCCGCCACGCGGCGGGGATAAAAACTGGTAAATTTGGAGGGATTTTGGGTGGGGGTAATGAGGGTAGAAAAAATCATGGTTTTGAATTGGGGGCGATCTGAGATGGTGGTGAACAGCTGTTTTGAAGGCCTAGACTTCAGAGGGAAGAATGAGTTGAAACGATGTGGAAGTTGGTTCCACAGGCAGGTAAAAATAAGACCAAAGGAGTGGAGATGAGCAGTCATCCTGGATTTAGGTAGTTTTACCAGAAAGAGGTTGATGGTGGACCGCGTGAGCCTGCAGAAACATGGGGGGGGGGGGGGGGGGACAAGCACAGAAAGAGCAGAGGGTGAAAGATCAGAAAAGGTGTTAGATGTCTGCGATAATGTCTGCGATAACCGACCTGTCTGCGATAATGAAGTGATAAGCCCATATACTCAGCTTCATCACGGGAGATTCAAAGAATATTATAAAGGCCTTGGTTTCCAAGGCCTTGTAGGTGGATAGAAGTTCAGGTGTGCCAAGGAAGGACTTTCTACAACGGAGGATGCCCAGACAGCGGCTGGCTTTGGAAGCCAATGTTGAAATGTGGTTTTGCCCAAAGATCATCGAGAGATGCATCCCCTTGAATCACGTGATGTATTTGGACATTGGGTAGGGTCATTCTGTTCTCGAGTTTGTGCTTACACAACAAACAAACAACACGGCAAGTCATAGACTGTACTTACGAAATCGTCAAACTTCACCACTGACTGCTTAATAAAAGCTGTCTCTAGAGAAGGTCGACGCAAACCAGAAGTTTCTACGATGATTCTGTAAGCAAACAGTCAAAAATCGAATGTTTGACCTACGTGACTTGACCGTATGACCGAATTTTGACCAAATCTATAGCACTCACCCATTTCCGGTCTTCTCAGAATCACAGTGGTGCTATTCTTGCAATTGGTAGTTCCTTTCTTCTCCTGAGTTTCTGTACCAAACATCAAAATTGATATTATTTGACTACTGTGGACCTGGACCTTTCGAACGAGTGATTTTGACCAAATCTAATCAAGCACTAGCCATCACCCCCTGATCACGTGATGTGGTTGACTTGGTAGCTTCTTCGTTCCTCGAGTTATCATGACCTACAAACAAACAAACAACATACAAACAAACAAAACAACAGTCATAGACTGGTACTTTACGAAATCGTCAAACTTGCCTGACCTTGTCTAATAAAAGCCTGATCTCTGAGAAAGGAGTTAGCGACGCAACCAGAAGTTCTACGATGATTCTGTACAAACATCAAAAAATCGAATCGTGTTTGCGTGTTTGACCTCACATGTGACCTTCGACCTTGACGATTTTTGACCAAAATCCTAAGCAGTCGCAGCCACCACCCTCCTCGAATCACATGAGTGTAATTTGACATTGTAGCTTCTCCGTTCTTCGAGTTAATCATTTTTTTTGTATGTTTGAAACCTCACTGTGACTGAACCTTCTGACCGATTTCGACCAAAACTCTAATACAGGCACTTTGCCATCACGCCTCCTGAATCACGTAGGTGCTAATTTGACAGTATGGTAGCTTTCTTCGTTCTCGAGTTATCCCGTTGCCTACAAACAACAAAATACAAACAACGCAGTCATAGACTGGTACTTAAGAATCGTCATTGACTTCTGACCTTGTTCTAATAAAAGCTGTCTCAAGAGAAGTAGCGACGCAAACCAGAAGTTTTACGATGATTCTGTACACAACCAACAAAAATCGAATGTTTGGATGTTTGACCTCACTGTTGACCTTGACCTTTTGACGCGATTTTTGGACCAAAAATCTAATAGCACTAGCATCACCCTCTGAATGCACGTGGTGTAATTTGACATTGGTAGGCTTCTCCGTTCTCGAGTTTATCATTTTTTGGATGTTTGACCTCACTGTGACCATTGACCTGTTGACGTGACCAAAATCTAAATCAGCATAAGCCATCACCTCCTGAATCAGTTGGTCTGTAAATTTGACATTGGTAACGTTCTTCCGTTCTTCCGGTTAATCTGTACCAAACCATCAAAAATCGGAACTATTTGACCTCACTGTGGACCTTGCGCTTTTGACCGATTTTGACAAAATCTATCAGAACTAGCCAACACCCTCCTGAATCACGTGGTTGTAATTTGACATTGCAGCTTCTTCCGTTCTTCGAGTTATATGTGCCTACAAAAAACAAACACACAAACAAACAAAACGGAAGTATCAACATATACTTACGAAATCTTTAGATTTCTTAAGTAACAAACAAAAACAAACAGAAACTGGAAGTCATCAATATACTTGCGGAAATTATTAGATTTCGGTAAGTAACAAACAGCAGTCATAGACTGTACTTACGGAAAATCGTCAACAGTTGACCTCTGACCTTTGTCTAATAAAAAGCTGTCTCTCAGAGAAGTAGCGACGCAAACCAGAAGTTTCTTACGATGATTCTGTACCAAACAATCAAAAATCGATGTTTGACCTCACCCATGACATTGACCGTTGACGCGTTTGAACCAAAATCTAATCAGCACTAGCCATCACCCTCCTGATCACGTGGGTGTAAATTGACATTGGCTTAGCTTCTCGTTCTCGAGTTTCTGTACCAAACCATCCAAAAATCGAATTATTTTGACCCTCACTGTGACTGACTGTGACACGATTTGACCAAAATCATAATCAGCACTAGCCATACCCTCCGAATCACGTGATGTAATTGACATTGGTAAGCTTCTTCCGTTTCTCGAGTTATCTGTGCTACAAACAAACAAACATACAAACAACAAACAAGCAGTCATAGACTGGTACTTTACGAAATCGTCAACTTGACTCTGACTGTTCTAATAAAGCTGTCTCTAGAGAAGGTAAGCGACGCAACCAGAAGTTTTCTACGATGATTCTGTACCAAACCATCAAAAATCGAATGTTTGCACCCCTCACCCGGTGACCTTGACACGTTGAACGATTTTGACCAAAATCTAATCAGCATAGCACATACACCCTCACTGATTAAGATAGGATAGATTTTGACATTGTAGCTTTACGTTCTCGAGTTATCTATGTTACCAACAATCAAAAATCGAAATATTTGACCTCACTGTGACCTTGACCTTGAACCGATTTTGACCAAAATCTAATCAGCACTTAGCCATCACCCTCCTGAAGCACGTGGTGTAATTTGACATTAGTAGTCTTCCAGTTCTCGAGTTATCGTGCCTAAACAAGAGTCATAGACAGAAGATAACTTACGAAATCGTCAGACTTGACTCATGTTAATAAAAGCTGTTCGAGAGAAGGTAGCGACGCAAACGAGCGCGTAATGCTGTGTCTTACAATCCCCCTCATTAGCATATCTCTCAGTGCATCATACCTCAGATATCGACACGCCCCAGACATAAATCTCATAAAACACAGATTTTTACAGAATTCGACAACCGAGTTTTAAGCGTCCTAAGCGATCGCAAAAACCGAAGACAAAATAAATCGAAGTTGAAATGAACTCGTTAACGTCGAGCAACAAAAATCGGCATTTCTCCACGCAATTATACTTAACGTGAATCAACGACGCGTCTGCTCGAACGCACTGCATCATGGGACGACCCGTGACGTCTGCTCGAGCGCACTGCATCATGGGACGAACCCGTGACGTCTGCTCGAGCGCAATGCATCATGGGAGAACGACCCTTGACGCTTCGAGTGAAATTTTTTTTATACAATCTTAAAACGTCTCAAAACATCCCGATTTTACCAGAATTATCGACAACGCAGTCTTTAGAGCGTCCTACAGCGATCGCAAAAAACTGAAGACAAATTAAAATCGAAGTTAAAACGAACTCGTAACGTCGAGAGCGAAAAAAAATACTCCATTTTCCACGTTAATTTACGGAATTAGTTTGACCTCACTGTGACCTTGGACCTTTGACCGATTTTGACCAAATCTAATCAGCACTAGCCATCACCCTCCTGAATCACGTGGTGTAATTTGACATTGGCAGCTTCTTCCGTTTCGAGTTATCGTGTGCCACAAACAAACAACAAACACAACAAACATACAAACAAACAGAAACGGTAGTCATCAATATACTTACGAAATCTTTAGATTTCGTAAGTAACAACAGAAACGGAAGTCATCAATATACTTACGAAATCTTAGATTTCGTAAGTAACAAACAGAAACGTAGTCATCAATATACTTACGAATCTTTAGATTTCGTAAGTAACAAACAGAACGGTAAGTCATCAATATACTTACGAAATCTTTGATTTCGTAAGTTAAACAAACAGAAACGGTAGTCATCAATATCTACGAAATCTTTAGATTTCTTAAGTAAAACAGAAACGGTAGTCATAATATACTTACGAAATCTTAGATTTCGTATGTAATAAATAAAAAGTTCAAGTGGCGTGGGACGCCCTCATACAAAAAGTCACAACGTAGACCATGATATCTAGCTTGTGTCAAAGTTTCATCAAGATCGCATCAAACGTTCGCTCTAGCTATGCTCTGGAGAGAGTCACAAACAGAAGACAGAAGACACACAGACACAACGAAATAGTGGTCACTGCTGCGCCGCGACCAACATAACAAAACTATTTTAAAACCTCTATTATTCAAACACTATAAGCACAAACAAAAAATGATTCATCAATACATGGACAAGAAATACGTGCCGATGCACGAATAATTTTGCACTCACCGGTTGTTTTGCCGTGTGCGTTCAAAAACTTCAAACATGTGCTCCTGGAAGGTATCCAAACGCCTGTACCGCCCACGTTCTACATTATGCCGTACAGTTTCTAGTGTAAAGCACAGCTTGGTCCTCATCCTCTACGTCTGAGGAGGAAACATCTGTTGTTTGACAAGTCTGTCGTTCTGTGGAAGACCCAAGGGCTAAGGAACAAGGGTTTGTGTATTGTCGTGTACCTCTGGTGGTCCAGAGGGTGCTGGCTCAGCCAGTGAGTCCTGTAACAGCCGCCATCAACATCTTGATGCCCAAGAACTGAGACAAAAAGGTTTCGAATGAGCTCATGTATGAGGAGACGGACATTAGGAACTGCGTGGCCAGTGTCCCCACATGCAGCAGTGCCTGCAGTAACTCCCGATGCAGCACAAGAGCGTCACGATAAATAAGTGAGTCTGATCATGTAGGTGCAGGCATTATGGAACATGAGCACAAGATCTTCCACTAGTGCATCTGGGTCTTGGTACTTTCCGGCAGCCATGTGAGCCACGCACCTTCTCAAGGTCCATAGGTCGCTTGATTGTGAGATAGTAATCGGGCAGCTCAGATCTTGATGGGAGGCGCGAAAATATGGTGCTCAGCTTTCGGCCACGTCGATCTGTATATCCAGAACAGATTCATACAAGTCACTCAACTTTGCTGCATCAACGGTGTCAGACTCCGGCTTTTCTTCGGGGAGAGACCACTTTACGGCCTATATACCAGAGAAGAAAAAAACAAGTACAATTCAACAAAAGCTTTCATTATATTCCGAAAAATACAGATATTTGGAAGCATTAGAAAACAAAAAACTAAAGCGAAGTATAAATGATCCTAATCATTATTTTATAACTATCCACAAAAAAATGTCACAGCAATGTTTGGTTTTCAGCCAACAAAGTAAATACTGTACAAAGAAATGCAGATGTAATAGAACGGCAATCGGTAGAGAGCACACCTCTGCCAGGCAGAACAGTTTAAGTTTTGTATTCCACTGATAGCCAGGATCTGGGCTGGATCCTGCCTATCAGTGGGATACAAAAAATATATCCCACTGATGGGCAAATTGAATCAGCTTGTTATTGTCACCAAACCAACACACACACCAAGTTTTGTCATAACTTGTCCACAACTTTTTGAAATATCATGCTATGTATCGTTTTTGGGCCCATCTCTCAATGGTGTAGAATCACTTTTTAAAAAATAAAAAAATTTTGGAACCGGATCCGGATTTTAACAAAATCAAATTGATTTGTCCTTGTCACACACTCAACCTGTCCACCAAGTTTCATCCGAATCCGTTAATAACTTTTTCAGATATCATGCTCACAGCAAACAAGCAGACAAACAGAGGTGAAAACATAACCTCCATCCATCTTTTGTGGTGGAGATAACAATAGGCAACAGAATCAAGCCTCCATTGAATTCCACCCCATCGCAAGGCATTCTCTACATCATATATGACAAGCACAACAATTGAATAGAAGCAGAGCAGGAAAACAGGTTGTAATATATTGTTACGGTTATGGGGGTAGATGGAGTAATTTCATAGGAAAGTTAGGATTCAATGGAGTTGTTTGGTAAGTGGACGTGTAGGAGATATCTCGATGAAAATAAACTAAGTAGGGAAACTGTGAACTTAAGTGTTATATTGTCACCACACGGGGGTGTGGTGCGGTGTTGGATAGAGATTAAAGATAATTTACTCCAGTATGTGATTGCCCCCTGTGACACTATCTCACGTTTTTTGCATTACAAGCCAACCATGAAGGGTTACGTTTTTTATAACAACCCACAACGATAACAAGAAGCAACAAGGCGTGCCGAGCAGGCAGAGGCCCGCCTTCCCGAGTTTCTTGCGAGCAAGCTATGCCCCGGAGGTGGATGGTTGTTCGGTGTGACGTCGAAGAGAGATCGGGAGTGAACGCATGGTTTTGGTGAGGGACGCAGTTGTAGTTGTGAGAGGAATGTGGCTGGGATGGAGGATCTCCTTTTGCTCTCTTCTTGGCACGACAAAATGGCTTTCCTTCGACGCATGAAGAAGACGATGCGTTCTCATGTTTGTACTGAGGCGAATTGGCTCGCGTGGTGGAGCAAGACCGGCTGGCATTGGCTCTTGGTTGGGTTGTGAGAGACCGACCTCGAAGCCTCGTGTAATATCACCGAAAAGACGGCACCATTCTGCAAAGCCGCAGTGTCAGTGAGGACGATCGACGCAGAAGCCGCATGGCGGTCTTTGAGCCCTGGTGTTGAATATCGCCTCACAAATTCCCTGACGTACGCTTCCCGCTGCGAGAGAGCGGCTTGGCCCCATTTTGGGCGCGTCTACACGTGCAGGATGAAGCGTTCCGATTCCAAGTTCCATAAAGACCATCTCTGGACCAAGCTAAGTGCCAGAATATAAGGAAGGATTTGCTTTTCTTTTGTTCGTTTTCCCCTCGCTGTAATTAAGCCGGTGTCTTGAAGCACCTCCACTTAGACTTTAATTTACTTCATGTTATTATTATTACATTTTTAATTACCCTTGTAAATATATCTATTGACATTAAATCCCACGTTATTTTAAGAGCAAAAGGAAATGAACATTAACACCAGGAGAAAAGGGAAGCTCGTTTATGAGATGAATGGATGCACATCCATGTTTTAGTACTTATTGCCAACTCATCCTATTCATATATATCCTTTTATATTTTCTGCCTCGGTTTATCCGATTATTTGTAAACTCGTTTTTTGTTGTTACTTCCACCACTATTCAAGATATCTTGCAGAAGGGTTGAAGAATGATCACAATTGAAGGAGCAAAACAAAAAGAGAGAATGAGATATATGAGACAGCGTTTCATGGAATATGTTTGCAGCACACTTGGGTTTTCCATTCCCTCAAAAATGATAATATATTTGCCTATTGCAACATTTCATGACTTGATAATACTTTATAATATTGGCATATTATGAACAATATCTAGCATTACAAAATGTGATGGAAGATTGTACAAAAGACCAACAATGCAAAATAGCCCATGTTCCACAAATAGAGTGTAGATGGTACCAAGTTTGAGTTTTGGCGAGCCTTCATCTTCGTCGGGTGGAACTGGCCCAAGCTCCTTGATCTTCTCTGTAAGCAGCGACTCCAGTGTGAGGGCATCATTATACACCTGGAAAAGGTGAACAAGCATAAGGTATGTAGACCTTTTAAAAACACCACAGCTTACTGATACAATATGAAAACATGAATTGACAAATTCAGTAAAAATACATAAATACTGATATCAAGGAAATTTATGACATAGGACAAGGTCAGTGCAATGAGTTACACAGAACAGGTAAACAAGGAGCAAAGACAAAACCGGCAAAGAATAGATCAACAGGAATAGATTTAAAAGAGAAACAAGTAAAAAGACCTGAAAATGGACCAGAGGACATCTGACAAAGGGAACACTGACAAGGGAACAACAACAAAAGGGAAACCTTTGGATAGAGATACTGCAGGCAAAAAGAGAAAAGCTAAGAGAGAATCGAAAAGTTCATGAGAAGGAACAAATGACATGGTGATTAGTTACCATCCTTAAGGAACAGAGATGTTGTCACAGGATGGACTGAAAAAGTTAGTTTAACAGAAGAGTAAAGAGACCAAAAGGCATAGAGTGAGAAATAAATTTAGATTTCAGAAGAGGAACAAGGTTTGGTTTGCTATATGACAAGGACTGAGAACGGTGGCATGAGTAAAGAGGAACTGTTGAGAAGACAGGTAGATAGATGCCCGATCCAGTTAAGAGGTGGTAAGGCCAACCAGTAAACCTATCGCAGCAAAAAAGGAACAGTCGCAACACGTGAAGCTTCCTGCCAAGAGATAAAAATTACCCTCAGAGCATTGTATTCATTGCAAGATGAGACGTCAAAGAATAAACCTGTCTTCGCTTTTTTTTTGTATGCATAGCCAAGCTCGTGGAAGAGCTGGCACACTGAATGGATCAAGACGTAACAGACAAAAAGGAAGCAAAACCGCATGCATGGAGAAGGAAACTCCAAGGAGGAAATATACCCATCAGAGATGGGGAATCCCCACACATTGAAAAATAATTGAAATCAGATAAGGCGGTTTTCCATTTATTACAAAAAACATTTTTTCAAGATGGCCGCCCTAGTCGGCCATCTTGGATCCGGCCATGCCCAAAATCAATAGGGTTCTTTCTTTTCAGGTGGTACATGTGTGACCCAAATTCAAATCGATATGGCGAAACAGTTTATGAGTAATCGCACTCACAGCTATAAATGTTGACGCCAGCCAGCCAGCCGGACGGACGGACCGCACCAGTGGGCCATCTTGGATCCGGCCACGCCCAAAATCAATAGGGTTCTTCCTTTTCAGGTGGTACATGTGTGACCCAAATTTCAAATCGATATGGCGAACAGTTTATGAGTTATCGCACTCACAGCTATAAATGTTGACGCCCAGCCGGACGGACGGACGGACAGCCGGACGGACGACCGCGGGTGACAACAATATCCCTTCTCCGCCACGCGGCGGGGATAAAAACTGGTAAATTGGAGGGATTTTGGGTGGGGTTAATGAGGGTAGAAAAAATCATGGTTTTGAATTGGGGGGATCTGAGATGGTGTGAACAGCTGTTTTGAAGGCCTAGACTCTAGAGGGAAGAATGAGATTGAAAACGATGTGGAAGTTGGTTCCACAGCAAGAGTAAATAAGACCAAAGGAGTGGAATGAGCAGTCATCTGATTTAGGTAGTTTTACCAGAAGAGGGTTGATGGTGGACCGCGTGAGCCTGCAGAAACATGGGGGGGGGGGGGGACAAAGCACAGAAAGAGCAGAGGGTGAAAGATCAGAAAAGGTGTTAGATGTCTGCGATAATGTCTGCGATAACCGACCTGTCTGCGATAATGAAGTGATAAGCCCTATACTCAGCTTCATCACGGGAGATTCAAAGAATATTATAAAGGCCTTGGTTTCCAAGGCCTTGTAGGTGGATAGAAGTTCAGTGTGCCAAGGAAGGATTTCTACAACGGAGGATGCCCAGACAGCGGCTGGCTTGGAAGCCAATGTTGAAATGTGGTTTTGCCCAAAGATCATGGCCGATAGTGAGACCCAGAAATTTGATGACTGAACCTCCTCAGAGAGAATTGTTAAGCAAGTCGATGGGTGGGGGGGAGGGGGAGGGTTTGCCAGACTCTCCTTTCAGAGAGATAATGCGAGTGTGAGATTTGTGAGGATTGAAAGACATATTCCAAGTGTTTGACCAGCTTGTGAATTTATTTCAAGCTGAAGTGAGGGAAGAGGCTGCAGCCTGCCTTTCTGAAGGATGAGGAATGTCACAGCAGAGGGTGGAGTCTCAGCACAATAGATAAAAGGATTTTCTAGAGTCAGAGAGATCACTGCTGAAGATCAGGAATAAGACCGAGCCCAAAACACTGCATTGGGGTACTCCAGCCTTCATGGGGGAGGAGATTGAAGGATTCCATTGAGTGCCTTTTGATGACTACGAGACTAGAGAAAGTCAGAAAGCATGTGTGGAGTTGGCCCTGGATGCTATAGACAGAGGATTTGGAGAGCAAGACAAGATGCCAGACTGTATCAAAAGCCCAAGATATTGTATGTCCAGAGACGGCCCTGATCTCATGTCTGACTTGAAGGCCTCATCCATTGTTGGGTGAATATAAGCAGCACCTGGTCTGAAACCAAATTGGTGATCCGAGATGAGGTTGTTGATGAGGAGAAAAGGAAGGCTTTCATATAACTGCGATAATGGATTCATGACCTTGCTGATGATTGGAAATAAGTTGATAGGTCTGTAGTTAAGGGGATCATTTTTTGCACTTTGTATGTAATGCATAATGTTGGCAGATTTCCAAGCAGATGGAAAATGACTAATGCAAATGGCAGTGTGAAAAGAGCAGAGAGAGGACATGTAAGAGCGCAGAGCAGGTTTTTAGGACATTTGAGGTGATCCGTCCGGTCCAGTAGCAGAGTTAGAGTCAAGGTTTGAAAGAACATTCTCCACCTTCTCAGGTACAAAAGATACAGAGTTCAGGAGCAGTTGGGTAGGACAGAGAAGGATGGGTACACCGAGAGTGGGGGTTGGGGACCAAGATTTGGAAGCAAACACGAATTGAAGCATTCTGTCTTCTCACAAGATGAGTAGGCTGTGGTGCTATTTGAAGAGAGGGTAGGGATGGAAGGGGAGCATAAACCAGAGACAAACTTAACAAGGCACACCATTTTTAAGAGGGACGGACACAAGTTTAAAAGTTCATTCTTGAGGTTGGGCGATGTTGTTTTCTGGCTCTCCTGAGAGTGACACCCACTTGTTGCAGACTTTTTGGAAAGCACTGAGATTGCCTTTGGTCGGATTTGCCTTCCAGGAGACAGGGCAAGTTGCTTGCGAGAACTGCTCACCACATACGATTCAGTCTACCATGGTGGGAAGAAGGATAGGATAATTGAAGACAAGATGGGATGCATCTGTGCATAAGGAGAGCAGGTTTCTGTGGAAGAATTTCCAAACTGAGTTAACATCAGAGTAGTAGATAAGGAGACTCCTCTTTGAAGAGAGGGGCTGCTTGCAGTCCTGCAAATCTGCTTGAGTGAAATGCAGATTTGCCGCATTGAAGGTCTAGATCCTGAGAATAGCCAGAGTGTTGACTTTCACAAGCATATGATAGATGAACCAATTGGAAGGCAGAGGAAGAGCAGGAGACATTTGCAGGAAAATTAATATCACCAAGTTCAGAAGGGAGGATTTGCCATTTGGAGAAATCGCGATTGGACAAGTCCACAGATCCGAGTCAATCCATCGAGCACAGAAGTCCTTTGCTGAAGTGCATGGCTAATGAGAGGGTACAAACACCCAGCCAAGTTGAATGGTGATAATTGAAATCACCACATATGAGAAGAGAGAGTTGGGATGAGTAGTTAAAAGTTTGTCCATGTTGGCTGAGAGAGAGATGTAGATTGGAGTCATCACTGCTGGGGATGGTACAGCACACACAGATGAACAAGAGGTGGAAGCGGAGGGGAAGTCACAGCCAGAGGTACTCCTTGGGATGGGAAGGCGTAAGTCAGTACAATGGCAGTGGGAATTGGGTTCTTGTGTAAAGTGCAACTCCACCGTGGGGTGTAGTTCAGGCCTATATGATTCAAACCCTTACAATGCAGGTGAATGCTCCTCTATCGAGTGCAGCCTGTGGCTGCTGGTTGCATCATTGGTTGGGACGCCAGCTATGCCGCTGATGCAGTGTCCCCCTTAACCAGTACACTGGTACTCATTTTGCCCGCCTCGGAGGATGACAGGCTGAGTCAACCCCACCTGGTATTAATTCAGCGCAACGGGGCTTGAACTCAGGACCCTAGGATCCCAAGCCGCCACCCTAACCACTAAGCCAACACCAGGCTTAGGTGAATGCTAAATGAGCATATATGAGAAGCTGCAAAAATTAAAGGAAAATATTTGGCTCTAATATTTCAGGTGACCTTCGACTCCAGCTTAGAAATGTGTTCACTGACAGATTATGAAGTTGAGAAGTGCCTGCGCAATTGAACTTCTCTCAGGGTGATTAGAGAAGTGAAATGGAATTTTGATAAACAAAGCAGCAATGTGGACTTGCTCGATGTCGCCTCACATTCTATTGATCGCGACAGGCTTCTTATCTTCTTCAAATAATGAACAAGAAAATCTGTAGCCTCTCTGTTCCTGGAATGGAAAAAAACTACGATGTGCCAAAGGTTTGAGGATCAGCGAAATGGTAATAGCATTTATTAAGACGCAAGCCAGTCTGACAGGATGTGTAGAAGTAACCCTAAGCGCACTTACCTTTTGACTGTCTGTCTGGGTTTTGATTCTCAACCCAACTATAAACTGTCAGATTGTGATGCAACTTCCTGCCTGTGAAGCACAACAGTACGCAGTCCCTCAGATGGACGTAAAGCTGGGTACCCATCGACTGGCGTTAGTTGGTAGATGTTAAAGATCCACGGTTGTAGAGGAAAGTGTAGTCTTTTGCAAAGTGTAGGGGAATTAGCACTGGCACCTGACCAATTGCCAAACAACTTGCCTTTGGCCTCATGGAAAGCAAACCAACTGAGGGTAATCTCAGTTCCTTCCATAAAGCTTGGAACAAGTGTGTGTCTACCCTCAGTAGAGCCAAAACATATTTCGAGCTCAAGTCTGAAACTCTCAAACCTCTCTCCTCCTCAATCCTGGTGGCATCTAATCAAATCTGTTTCTGGTGTATGTTCCTCCTCCATCCCCTCCTTACCTCAAATGGCCGCATTGCTGCACACGCACATGAAAAGGCTGAATGCCTAAACTCGGTGTTTGCATCGAAATGTTGTGTCGCAAACCCATCGCTTTCTGTACCCACTACGCCAGTCGGCACTAACTGTCCCTGGACTCTGTGTCTTTTTCTCTGACAAGAGTGGAGAGCTTGCCTCTCACGCTTTCTCGGCTAATGCAATGCAAACAAAGGCATTTCGGATCATTGAGCATCTCCTGCGATAAGGCTGAAGTCTTCGCCCTCACTCTCTCACCACAGGCAGGTCGGTGTCATGTCTGTCTTCTACGTCTCCTCTCGGCCTCGCCCCCCCCCCCACCCCTTCTGTCTGCCGATATGTCCGCCCCCCTCCCTGCATACTTCCGCAGCGACGCTCAGGTCGGCCAGCCAACCCGCTTCTGGTAAAATACCAAAATCACGAATCACTGCTCACCGTTCACTCTTTCATTCCTCTTTTTTCCTGCCTTTGGAATAAACTCCACAACTCTCTTCAATCCACTTCTTCCCTCCAGGCCTTAAAAGCAGCCCGTCTCAACCACACCTCTCATCTTCTCCATCCAAAACATCAATCTTTCTACCCCCGTTAATCCCTCCAAACCCAGCTTCTTCCAAATTCCCTGCTTTCTTCTGAAAGTCCTGTAATGTCCATCTGTATCCCCGTGTTCCCCACCCATGCCTCTCCCTTCCCAGATCTCCTATGTGACTGTTCACAGGCACTGTTTTTTGTCTGCCTTCCCGTCTCCCGCCCCTTTGTTCC
>CM068954.1:122732446-122756924 GCA_035128595.1 Eptatretus atami | reverse complement strand
TTAGGAGCAGTTGGGGTAGGACAGAGAAGAATGGGCGTTACACGAGAGTGAAGGGGTGGGGACACAAGATTGCGAAGCAAACACAGAAATTGAAAGGCTTCTGTTCTTCTCACAAGTATGAGTAGGCTTGTGGTCTATTGAAGAGGAGGGTTAGGGATGGCAAGGGGAGCATAAACCAGAGACAAAACTTAACAAGGCACCTACCAATTTTTTAAGAGGGACGGACACCAAGTTTAAAAGTTCATTCTGAGGTTGGGCCAGATGTTTGTTTTTCTGGCTCTCCTGAGAGTAGACACCACATTGTTTGCAGACTTTTTGGAAAGCACTGAGATTTGCCTATTGGGTCGGATTTGCCTTCCAGGGAGACAGGGGCAAGTTGCTTCAGAGCAACTGCCTCACCCATACGTATTCAGTCTACCATGCGGGTAGGCGAAGAAGGAATTAGGATAATTGAAGACAAGATTGGGGATGCATCTGTGCATAAGTTGAGAGCAGTCGTTTCTGTGGAAAGAATTTCCAACTTGAGTTAACATCGAGGTTAGTAGATAAGGAGACTCCTCTTGGAAGAGAGAGGGCTGCTTGCAGTCCCTGCAATATCTGCTTGAGGTGAAATGCCAGATTTGCCGCATTGGGTAGCTCTCTTGAGAATAAGCCAGAGATGTTGACTTTCACAAGCATATTGATCAGATGAACAATTGGCAGCAGAGGAAGCAGCAGTAGACATTGCAGGGAAAATAAATCATCACCAAGTTCAGAAGGGAGGATTTGCCATTTGGAGAAATCCGGATTGGAAAGTTCACAGATCGAAGTCAATCCATCAGCCACAGAAGTCCTTTGCCTGAAGGTTGCCATGGGCTAATGAGAGAGGTATTTTTTTTTTTTCAAACACCCCAGCCAGTGAATGGTGATAATTGAAATCACCCACATATGAGGAAGAAGAGAGTTGGGATGAGTATGTTAAAAGTTGTCCATGTTGGCTGAGAGAGAGATGTAGATGGAGTCATCACTGCTGGCGGATGGATACAACACACAGATGAACAAGAGTGGAAGCCGGAGGGGAAGTCACAGCCATAGTACTCCTTGGGGAATGGGGAGGCGTTAAGGTCAGTACAATGGCATGGGAAATTGCGGGTTCTTGGTGTAAGTGCAACTTCCACCGCTGGGTTGAGTCAGGCCTATATGATTCAAACCCTTACAATGCAGGTTGAAATGCTCTCTCTATCGAGTGCAGCCTGTGGCTCTGGTTGGCAATCATTGGTTTGGGACGCAGCTATGCCGCTGATTGCAGTGTCCCCCTTACCAGTACACTGGGTACTCATTTTGCCGACCTCGGAAGGTATGACAGGCTGAAGGAGTCCAACCCCACCTGGTATTAATTCAGCGGCCAACGGGTGCTTGAAATTTCTAGGACCCTAGGATCCCAAGCCACCACTAACCACTAAGCCAACACCAGGCTTAGGTGGAATGCTAATACAATATGAGAAGCTGCAAAAATAAAGGAAAATATTTGCTCAAATATTTCAGGTGACCTTCGACTCCAGCTTTAGAAATGTGTTTCACTGACAGACTTATGAAGTTAGAAGTGCCTGGATTGAACTTCTCTTCTCAGGGTGATGATTAGAGAAGTGAAATGGAATTTTGACTAAACAAAGCACAATGTGGGACTTTGCTCGGAATCGCCCTCACATTCTATGATTCGCGACAGGGCTTCTTATTGCTTTCTTTCAAATTAAATGACAGAAAAATCTGTAGCCTTCTCTGTTCTTGAATGGAAAAAAACCACGATGTGCCAAAGCGTTTGAGGGACAGCGAAAATGGCTTACATAGCATTTATAAGACAGCCAGTCTGACAGGATGGTGTAGAAGTAACCTAACGCACTTTACCTTTTTGACTGTCTGTCTGGGTTTGATTCTCAACCCCAACTAATAAACTGTCAGATTGTTGATGCAACCTTCCTGCCTGTGAAGCACCACAGACGCCAGTCCCTCAGAAATGGACGATAAGCTGTGACCCATCGACTGGCAGTTAAGTTTGGTAGATGTTAAAGATCCACGGTGTAGAGGAAAAGTGGTAGTCTTTTGCAATAAGTGTAGGGGAATTAGCATGGCACCCTGACCAAATTGCCTAAACAACTTTGCCTTTGCCTTCATGGAAAGCAAACCCAACTGAGGGTAATCTCAGTTCCTTCCATAAAGCTTTGGAACAAGGTGTCGATCTACCCTCAGCTAGGAGCCAGAAAAACATTATCGCAAGCTCAAGTCTGAACTCTCAAACCTCTCTCCCTCCTCCAAATCTGGTGGCCCATCTAATCAAATCTGTTATCTTGGTGTATGTCTCCTTCCTCCATCCCTCCCTTACTCAAATGGCCCGCATTGCTGACACCGCACATGAAAAGGCTCGAATGCCTAAACTCGGTATTGTTTGCATCGAAAATGCTTGTGTCCGAAACCATCGCTTTCTGTACCCACCTTACCCAGTCGCACCATAACTGTCCCTGGACTCTGTGTCCATTTCTCCTGACAAAATGAAGCATTGCCTCTCACCTTTCTCGGCTAATGCAATGCAAACAAAAGGCATTTCGGATCATTGACATACTCCTGCGATCAAGGCTTGAGTCTTCCGGCCTCTCACTCTCTCACCACTAGGCAGGTCGGGTGCTCATTTCTGTCTTTCTTACCGTCTCCCTTCTCCGGCCTCGCCCCCCCCCCCCACCCCTCTGTCGCGATATAATTGCCCTCCCCTCACCGCTTATCCGCGCGCCGATCAAAGATACGTGCCTGGGTCCAAACCCCGTGTAGGTGGATAGAAATTCAATGTCAAGACAGTTTGCTACAACAAGCCTCACAGGTCTTTGAACCAATGTTGAATTTTGTTTGCCGGAAGTCAATGCCCAAAACTCCTCAATCCCATTCTTCCTCCAGCCTTCAAAACAAGCCGTTCCACCACCTCTCATCTTCTCCCATCCAAAAACATCAATCTTTTCATCACCCGTTAATCCACCAAACCACGCTCTTCAAATCCTCTGCTTTCCTTCCTGAAAGTCCCTGTAATGTCCATCTAGTATCCCCGTGTTCCCTCACCCCATGCCTCTCCCTTCTCACAGAATCCTCATGTGACTGTTCCCACTGTTTTGTTGTCCTTCCCTCTCCCGCCCCTCTTAGTCTCATGCCCCCCTTGCTGTTGTTGTGGTTAGCTCTCATAACGAGCCTCGAACAATTATACAAAAAATATATATATTCCAGATACTAGCCACCTTGAGTCAAACCTGCAGGCTTGGCCAGTCAGTTCATGATAGATGGCCAAAAAAATCTTCCTGGCAGACCGCCACAAGAGAGAGGATTATATGAGGCTGTTAAACAAGTAGTAGTAGCGTCAGTAGTAGTAGCAGCAGTAGTAGTAGTTTTTATATAGGAAAAGTTGGTGATGATCTAAGTTCAAAAAACAAACAACCTACCTGGCCGAATGCAGGAAAACTTCACCTGCTTCCTCACATAAGTCTAGATAGTTGCCACTTGCATTCATTGCACCCTTTATATTCTTCCGTTGTTGTGAAATAGTCTTCACTGTGTACTGTTGTCTCATCCTCCTCAATTCTTTAAATGCGCTGCGCCATCACAACATCATGCATCTCGACATTAATGACTCTTCTACAGATACAAATCTTTCCCTTCTGTTACTCTCCTGGCCATTGTTACTGGTTTTTGTGTTGTTGTTCCATCCTCCTTGTGTATTGGCATGCTCCAACCCCCTTTATGTTGAACCTGACTATCCTTGTCTTTAGTTCCTCCAATGAACCTAGACCCTGCTATAAATTATTATTTTAACCTGTCATTATAAATGTTTGGCTTAGCCATTTATCATTCTCTCTGAAACTGATAGACATTATGCTCAGGAACCCGAGGTCAATCCCATGACTAGTATATTTGCCATTTGTATACGAGGCGTCCTTGCAATAAACATTTAAAGTATACTGATGTCTAAAATTTCTTTCTTTCTTTTGATTTATGTACAAGCCCCTTGCCGACTGTGCTACTCCCTTCTGTCTACTTAAGCAATTCAAAGTCATAAAGGGCATGCTTAATTGTTCTTAGACGACAATTAGATAGATTATTTTATCAGCAAACGTTGCTCACCTGGGAGCCCTCTCTCTTGTAGTGTCGGGCATTGGCGGAACATAGCAAGGAAATGTCAGCATGGCCCTCCCAGAGGAATACTTGTCAGAGCGAGATAAAATGGTTCAATGGTGCGCATATCCACGGCTCCAGAATTATCTTGTAGTAGTCTGGGTGTCTTTCCTTGATGGTTTTACCATGAAGAGCTCTCAGGCGGCCGTCCGGTTCTGGTTCCGCTGCCTCCAGACGGTGTTATAAAGTGTGCGGCAGAGGTTGGCGCAGCGGCACTGTTTCGGATTCCCACGGCGTTCGTAAGGCTGAGGAGTCGCCGTCCAGGACCCATCAAAGAGATTCGGCTATTATCCTGCATGGCTATTATCGAGCATCCAATGAGAATTATAATAATGGAAAAGTTCTGTTTCTACCATTTTTAAGAATGAAGAAAATATACAAGAAAGAAAGAGCTATTCTGAACATTCAAGAAAAAAAGTGATAAAAAAAAATGACGTCGCCATCGCACAATCCCACGCTTCCACCTAAAGCAAAGTTGAAGATGGCAAAAAAGTTCCACAGAGACCCAGATAATTCAAATTTTGAGTTGGAAAAAAAAATCTTCTGTTTTTGGAACCCCCTGTAACACCAAGTCCACACCCCTGGGCGCATGAACCCAGGAGTCAAATCCCCAAAATCGTTATATTTATGATTGTCTGCGAATGGTTTCATTTACACTAAACATGTTTAAAAATTTGCCCGATAGCTGCATTTTTTTTGTCATTTGACCTTTTTGACCGCATTTCGTAGGTAGAGGATAATGGGCTTCTAAGGCATCCATGCAAAGACATGGGAAAAGGGGAAAACTCTCGGATCAAAACCCCAGAAAAACCCAAAACAGAGGAGATTCTTCCTCCCATACAATTGATAGGACTCCTCAATCCTATATACCATCAGAGATGGGAAATCGCCCGCCATGAATAAAGGCATCATATTCCGAAATGAGGGATAATTTGAACAGGACCATTGGTCATCATCTCGAAAAAGTTCCCCAGGGGTGAGAACGTAGTAACCAAAAATATATGATCATAAGCTTTTATTTTATTAACAAAAAAACTTTTCAAGATGGCCGCCCAGTCTGCCATCTTGGATCCGGCCACGCCCAAAAATCAATAGGTTCTCCTTTTCATGGTGGTACATGTGTGGACTCCAAATTTCAAATCGATAGCTGTGAATGCATTTATATTATGGCACTCGCAGCCTATTAAATGTTGCCCGCGGCACGGGACGGAGGACGGCTACAGCCGGTCGACAGGCGCGACCTGTACGGTGGAACAATATCCTTCGCCACGCGGCGGGGATAAAAAACCTTAAACAGGAGAATGATTTTCTCCCCCTCCATACAAACTAATGTTAAATAGGAGAATGATTTTCCCCCCCCCCCCCCCCTTCTTCAAAGTACCTGTCTATCCATCGTGTTTAGCCTGTGTTCCCCACTCCATGCCTTTCCCTTCCACAGATCTCTCATGTCTCTGTTCCACACTGATTTTTCCCTTCCCTCTTCCCCCCCCCCACCCCACCCCCTATGACTCTCGCCCATCAGGTCAAATAGGATACTGAACTCTACCCCATTGAGCACATGTTAAATTGAGACTTACTGATTTACTTTTATATTTTCATTCCACTCAAAGAGTGATCCAACAAATATTTGTTCCATGTTCTTCTCGAGGTAATAAATTAATTTTTCGATTATATTCATACCATCGAGTGTGTTCACTTTATCTCTTAGCACTAAACATTTGCTAAATGGAGGTTTTTGGAACACTCATCTGCGAAATTTTTAGGACTTTGGAAAATTTTCCAGTATATTACATAGTTTTAAAAACAGGAAAGAACAATCAGGCAACTCTCAAGCAAAAGATCAATGATCTCCTCCAACAATTTATCAATTCTTTCTGTCTGACGGCTTTTTTAATTTTCTCATCTTGTTCTATTGAGACGACTGGAAACATGACTATTTTTATACGAAAGATAACTCACAATATTGGTAGTTTGTGTGTGTGTTGTATTGTTCAAGTTACGGCTTTCATTGAGAATGACAGTGAACAAACTGATTATTAATTAAATCACTGTACGACCATAATTATTGTATGTGTTTTTCTCATAGGTTGTCCCCATCGTTTATCATGCTGTGGAGATGGATATTTTACACGACGATATGGATAAAATTGACGACTTCTTTGAAGAGATAAAATTTCAGAAGATAATTCAAACAAGTACTCTCATTGTCCTGCAATCTTGAAAGACCCGAATTCAATGTAAGAAACGCACACACATATATGTGTGTATTGTATTTGTTCATTGTGTCTGTCTGTCTGTCTGTCTGTCTGCTCTGTCTGTCTGTTCGTCTGTTCTCTGCTCTTCACTCTCATCGTCTCGTCTCGTCTCTCTCTCTCTCTCTCATAATATCGATATATGTTTGTCTCTGATCTATCTCTGTTTGTCTTTCTGTTATATAATCTGTCTATCTATCTCATCTCTGTGTCTGTCTCTCTATGTCTGTCTTATCTGTATTTCTATTTTGTCTGCTATTTGTCTCTCTCTGTCTGTCTATTGTTGTCTGTCTATCTGTATCTATTTCTTGCATTTCTCCTCTCTGCTATCTGCTCTGTCCTGTCTGCCTCTCTATCCTTTCTGTTATTGATATATCCCTGAGTTTTGCTCATGATTTATATTTATATTTATTTTTCAGTTTAAACAACCTTTCTGGATGAACCCAACACAAGTTAATCGTCTGGAGAATCTGACCTGAAAAACTCAAGACATCTGGCGCAGACTTGCTTGGGAATATTATCTATTTTTTACAACTGAATATTTAATATTTTCATCTTGATGATTATACTTGTTTTCTTATAATATATCTGATTTTGAATTATACAAGAAAAGTAATAGAGATGTAAAGAGGGGGGTAGGTGCGCTCCCCAAGACCCATCACCTCCTCAATCCCACCTCTCCCTCCCCGTGTGCGTGCGGAAGTGTGGGTGGGATGAGGGTGTGGTCCAAGGTGAGGGTGACACAGGGGGGATGAGCGGGGGTGGGTGGGCTTTGGGGCGGGTTTTCGTGGGCGGGGCTTGTGTGGACGGGGTTTGTTGTGGTCGGGCTTTATGTGGGGGTTGTGTGGCTGGCTTCTGATGGAGCGGGCTTTCGTGGGCGGGCTTCTGTGGGTCGGTTATTAGCGTCGGCTTCGTGGGCGGTTCTTGTGGGCGGGGCTTGTGTGATGAGGCTTCTGTGGGGGTGTTGTGTGATGGAGCTTGTGGGATGGGGTGATGGTGGATGTGTGGTGGAGCTTTAGTGGATGGGTGGAAGGTTGTATGGATGGTGGAAGCAAAAAATTTGTTTTAAATTAAATAAAACATGTATGTGTGTGCGGGAATAATTAATAATCACTAATTATGTGAATATGATGAATTGGGGGTAGCTTGTGTGGGTGGGGTTTTGTGGTGGAGCTTGTGTGGTGTGGGTTTGTGTGTGAGCTTGTGTGGGGTGGGTTTTATGTGTGGAATGGCGGGATTGTGTGGGGGCGTGTTGCGGAGTCAAAAGGGCAGAATTTTAAAAGGGGCGGAGTCAAAAAATCAATTCTCTTTGTCTTTTGTAATTCCTGGAATAAAATAACATAAAATCTCTTCCTGCCTTTACAATTCATATTACTTATAAGTCCAGGAACCGTATCTATCACTATCAACATTTAAAAAGTATCATTTGTCCATCGTTTGTTAACCATTTTTCAAAATGAGATTCCACATTATATATTCTCCTATATCACCAACTTTGAATTAGGCTTTCTTGACATTAATCTCTTTTTTCATATTCCAATTTGTAAATGTTTCTGATGGTTTGTATTCGGATGGCGTTGATCTATCATTATACTTATCTACAATATCCCTGAATAAAGATGACCATTGTTGAGAACCGAGTTGGGTGAATTTTTATATAGTCTTCTTTTAAAGTGCGATGAACGCGCTCAATACAACCGCTTTTCCTTCATTAAAGGTACTGGTATATAATATATGCTGTTATTTTTAGAAATTCATAAATGTCTGTTATGAACTCTCTACCCTCATCAGTCCAATTTTTTAGGTTTTCTCTTACTTATTATAATATCTGTAAAGGCTAACAAAAGGGTATTACCCGTTTGTTTTTATTAAACGGACAACCCACGCATATCTCTCTCAAATCAATAACGTTAAAGACACTTGTACCCCTTATCATTATTGAGTTCAATTCAAATCAGCGGACAGATATAATTCGATCCCTTGCAATAAACCTTCCTTCATGAACATTTGTGAATATTGCGTTTATGCTAATTAAAGCAGCCAATTGTCTTCAACTCTTAATGGCATTCATTAGAGCCTATAAGTTTTTTTGAATTTCCAAGCCCAAAGTTTTCAATTTAGTACTGATTCAATCTTCTTCACGGATGAACCTATCAACTTTTTCTCTCAAGGGTTGGTTTATATCAAGAGACAAATTATACAACATTTCTCTATCGGCTTTCATGCTTTTCTTCCAAAGTTGCTGGAATTACCCATAATCAATATCAGTGCCTTCATGCACACTTCATCAACCCTAGATGGGTTCTACTCCTATGGTTCTAGGCATTGTCTGCCTCATCTAATCTTTTATACCAAGTTGTTCCCTTGGACACAGAAAAGAATACCCTGGCGTAGATGTTAAATTCCCCCTGCGTATTCCAGTCGTAAATACTTCTGATAAAAAACTTTTTGTATATCTTCCTCCATGTTTGTGTTTGGAGAAAATTTAGTCTTTTTTGAGCCACACACACAAAACAATTTGTACCATTTTGTATAACCCTATTATTTTACTTTTAAAATATGAGTATCTTTTTCAGGATTCGTTTTCTTTTTACATTTGAGACAATAACTCATTTATTTATTGGAGAAAAATTCCTACAGTGCCGAAAACCTTTTAGTTTCCAACATGCACATTTGAAATCTTAATTTTTAAACCATAAAGAATCTCTCAGAAGTGTCTTCACTCTCCCTCCATTATTTAAGAAAAAAAACATGAAAAAATTTTAAATTAAAAGCAATCACACCAACATCATCAATAATATTAATATTTACTCCACTTTTTTCTCGTTTATATCTTTCCTAAAACGATGATAATAGTCTTGTCGAAAATTTTCTAATAGGACTTGTCATATTTCCTGTTTTCCTCCTCGGTACGTTGAGATTTATTTATTTCTGTAATACCTCCAATCTTTTTTTAATCTCACTGGTTTCCATATTTTATATTTATATTCTCTCCTTTCCTACCCTCTCCTTCTCCTCGCTTCTCTCTTCTCTTCTTTCTCTTTCCTTCTTCTCTCTTCTTCTCTCTTTCCTCCTCTCTCTCCCTCCTTCTCTTCTCTCCTCTCTTCCTCCTCTCTATTCTCCTTTTCCTCTCCCTCTTCTTCTCCTTTTCCTCCTTTGTCTCAGTTTCTTCAACTCCTTCCTTCCATCCCTTTACTATCTTTGAATCCACTACACCCGCATAGAATAGCATACATACTATTCATCGGATTTCTTGTATTCCTGCACTCCAAAATTAATTTTTTTTACAAACAGGAAACCAATAAAATTTTCTTCTGAATTTTCTAAAAAGCCTTGCGTTTTCCTTAACTTTATAATTTTTTTCAATTATTTAACATTTTAATTAAATCCAAAGTTGTTTGTCATTAACATCAGTATAAAACCATTTTTTCATTGAAAATACCTCATTCTTATGCTTGTAGAACATATTTATGTAAAATACCGAATACCTCTTAAAAGGTATGCATTGATACAGAAATGATAATTAATTTCTTGAAAGCCTTCTTTGCCTGTCATTTACGTATTAGAATATATGACAGACTAATATTATGGCACACGAAACACCCAACCCCCCCCCCCACATTCTTCCCATAGTTAAAAGCATTTTGTATTTCCTTTACTTAATTATATATAATCCTGTTTTTTCTGTTTTCATGATATAAAAATAGGGCCAAAACCATTATTAAAGTTTACCCTTATTAAATTATTTAATTGTTGTTTACTAATCGTGGCTTTCCACAAAGCTCATTCTCAGCAACCAAAGTGGATAATATTCTTCCTTACGAGACTGATTTAATTGATTCCAGCTATTCCTAGGTTAATTTAAATACCAATTATACCGCTAAATCAATTCATATCATACCCCATTGTCCTATTCTCATTACAAATTGATTACGCCCTTCTTTATAAAAATTTATATTGATGAACTGTGAATTCTGTATGACCTGAGAGATAAATCACACTTCTGTATTCTTTGGCAATACACAGCCGTTTTATTTAAGGAATATATATTGTTATAAATCACGTTATTCTCACCAAGTCATTCGCCGGTCAGTCCGGCTTGGATAATTTATAATATATAAGCATTTTCATATTAATATTTTTATGTTATTACTATATTTCTGTCGTTTCAGCCTGTGCCCTTTGTGAATAATTTGATAAATCAGATTGTATCCAGTTTCTTGGGATACACTCAAAGATAGAACCATCTTTACCAACATAAGTCATTTATTATTACATTAAAAATAATGTCATTAAAAATTTTATTTTTCTGAGTGAAATAACACAATAATAGACATAATTGCCACAACACTTGGAATTTAATTATTGGACTTGAAAATATTGATAAACACCATTCTGTAAGAATTTATGACTTCAACAGGTGCGTGGAAGACCAAAAACTTATAAAAATATATTTGGTCTTGACTATTAAAAATACAAAACCCAATGAGAACCGTTCCCATTATTTCTTCTAAGTTCATAATAATATTCTTTTATGTTTTCGACAGTTTGTTAATTCATCTCTCATACAAATAACCACATTATGAAATTAATTTCTTACAAATATTGACAAGTTCTAAATTTTTTGATGTTGTAATTCTTTCCAAATTATTTAAACCACTCATCAATGCTATTTATTTATTAGAAAGATATAATCCATTACTCCTTTTAAGTTAATTTTACACCTGCTTGTGCGTAGAAGAAAAGCATATCTTCCAACTAACAATCTCACTTTTACAGGAGGACTTTGAAGTTTTTCAGCAAAATCTACAATTACAACCACCTTCCACTAATTTGTTTCTCCAACTCTTTGTTATTGTCTTTCCAAACTATTTTTGATCAAGCCTGGAGTGAGCCTTCCTTTTCGGTTGGAAGCTTACATCTTGTGCTGAAAACACCCGTCAATGCTCCAGCCGCCCACTAAAAGGCGCTGCTCCACACCTTTGACGGATTTAGCCAGCAATGGCAACGCTATAAAAAATGTATGAAAACTGTTTGGCGTAGCTGAAAATTTTGATGTTTTTTTAAAGTTTTTGGCGTATCAAATAACGAGTTTCGGTCGTATTATGCATAACATATTAGGTAACGTACACAGAACGTTCGTTGTCTATATAGATAACTTATACCAATGATGATTAGCGTGTTGTCGGCGTTCACAAGCTATGCCCAATGATGGTCTAACTATAGGCATCCGCTGCGCTGCACATATCGCCGACGATCACGTGGCGTAGTCAGCCCTATTAAAAAGCATGCCGCTCGCCAGATTCAAATCAATAACCGCCTGAGAATTGGAAGTGTAACATTGCAGTTCACACCTTGACGATTTAGCCAGCGGTATGCCGACCTCTAAAATGTGTTCTAAAACGCATGGCCACAAGTCAAATTACGTTGGGTAAGGTTTGGTTTACGTGAAGAGCACGCTTGAAAAAAAACGATGAAGTACGCTGTCCATACGTCGTAGTACGTTCTGGTACGTCGTGAATTCAAGCAGGGCCTGAAAATTTTATGACGTACTCGCCGTATGGCTTCACACGTATTCCGCTACGCTGGCGGAATAAGTTGTAGACGATATTTGCGAATCAGTTGAACCACGTCGACACAAGTTCCTTGTAATGTTACTCATAAGTCGAAACACATCGAGCTAATGTTTAGCATACCTGAAACTTATTTTCTCCCGTTCCAAAGGCACATTTTCTTTTTTTTGTCCTTGGGCTCCGTGAAGGCACGTTGACGAAATATATGAAGTTGTTGTTTGTTGTTTTTTTTATTTTGTTTTTAGTCTTATCACGAATTTTAAAATATATCGGACATTTACTTTTAAGTCGACATCGACGTGACAATATCTCAACAGAAAAATATTCACCAGAGGGAGGAATCCAAGAATAGACATGAGCAAACTGAAGAGGCAATCGGACGTGACCTAACGGCACGTGACGAAATATCGGAAGTTATTGTTTGTTGTTTTTGTTTTTTAATACGCTGCCAATAGCGCCATTATACGGTAGCTTTGTAAATAGAAACGACGTTCGTAAGTTCTGTGGTCCGCTGGGAAGACGATCAATCTAAATACGAATACATACGTCAATATGAGTTGAGGTACGTTACACAATAGGTCAAAGCACGTTACTCAATAGGTTATAAATAAGTTTTGGGTACGACTAAGCCAATTACCTCGACTTGTTTCGACTTATGAGTAACTTACAAAGTAACGTGCCTCGCACTGTTCAAACGCATCTGCATAACGTGCCTCGACGTGTGTCAACAACACGTTACTCATAGGTTATAAATAAGTTTCGGCGCTACGCTAAATCATTTACCTCGACGTTCATGTTTCGACTTATGAGGTAACTTACAAGTAACGTTGTGTCGACGTGGGTCAACGATCGCATAACGTGTCTACAACTTATGGCGCCAGCGTACGGAACGTGTGCAGTCATACGCTGGCAACGTCGTAAAATTTCAAGCATGCTAAATTTTGAGGACACCGGCAAAGTACAACGATTGAAAGCAGCGTACTACGACGTATGGCAGTGTTTTTTTCAGGTGCTATTAATTGTTATCAAAACTTACCCATACGTATTCGACGTGCTGCCATGCGTTTAACAAATTTTTCATTAAGTCAGTGCATACGCTGGCTAAAATCGTCAAGGTTGTGGACAGGGCCTTAAACCAGCAAATAAAGGAATTTAGAAATGGGAGAATTTCCTCCACTCTGTCTCTCTTATTGAATATTTATTCAACATTGGTTTTTAGACATTTTTAATTTTAAGTGAGCCATATCGTCAGAGATTTTCACCTGTTCTCTTGTGAGGCAAAAAACATCCAATTCTTACTCTCCTTTCTCTGAATTGTATTAACGTTATAGGTACAAAGGCTTTTTGCATTTTGAACACAAAGGATGATAGTTATTAAGATTTGATTTTTTGATTAAACATATACCCCAGTTGGTACTTTACCACTCAGTTATTTAACAAAAAAAATTATGGTGAGATAATCATTAACACATTGTCTGTATCAATACTGATTTCTGTTTCTCCAAAAGCAAACAAATGAATCACTTCTTCACCTCTCCTCTTTCACATGTAATAGGAAAAGCTATCACTCGATTAGATTTATAGTTGCCTTTTGAGCACTCGGTCGTCAATGGCATAGATTGTACACAAACTTTTAAATGCTGCTATCCAAAATAGAGTTCATTATATTCCATATTTTCACACACCTTTTGGTAAGACTTTATGTTTCAGCATTAATCATTTTTTCACAATTAATTTCTCAATCTTCTCGTGGATAAAATGCTTCCATCTATAGGAAACACGAAGTTGTTTCACACTTAGCATTATCACTCAATGCATTTCATTCTTATCAGTACGCAGTTATCACCATCTGGTTTTTTTAAATGATCCACAATATCGTGGCTTTTCCTTCCAGAACACCCAATTTCCACGTTAAGCGTGGTTTGGTTTCAGTTTAACCGTGTGACATCTTCTTTTTAAGGTATCATCATTGAGTGGTTTTCCTTTGACGTTAAGTCTTCTAATTCAACATCATCTTCTGTTTTAAGATTAGAGTATATTCACTGATATACAACTCATTTCTAATCAATTACAAATTTATTCTACTCAGCAAGAAGCACTTACCAACACCAAAAAGTAATCTATTTCATTATCATTCCTTTTGTAGTTGAAATCTAATTTTAAGACCATACAGAACTTTATCATGACACAAAATCCAAAATATACCTTTAAGAGGAAACTGCCACAGTAAAACTATTATCTGCTTTTGTATTCACATTATACATTCCTTTCTTTACTATATCCAGGGGCTGTGTTTGTTCCCGTTGACATATCAGGAATAAAACCTTTGACAGCCCCCTTCCCCATTCTATTCACTGAATGAATATAGTGTAAATTCATCATTTCAGATTGGCAGCCAGAGACATAAGTAACCGGCATTCAACTGCTTGTGTCCAATGTACAAACGAAACACTATCAAACATTCCAGCAAAAAATCATTTACGCAGTGTTAGCAGTTTGATGTTATTCCCAGCCTTAGTGAATGTAAATTTACAAAACAAGAAACTTTCGGATTAGATTCAAATAAGATTTGTTGATTATCTTATTTCAAAACTTTTGTAACCATTTGCATCCAGTCCGTTCCAGTGTATTTGCATTACCTGAAGTAATTACTTCTTTTTTTTAGGTGGAGTTGGAGATGATAATAGTATCATCCAAATTCATAGATTACTATCAATTGCTTCCATACTTGTATTTATTTAGGAAAAAAAAGATGTTTAAAACTTTTTGCTAACCCTGACCCAAAGTATTGAATTATTTTCTGTCGTTCTTGGGGCAGACAACTGCAGTTTTGCCTTCTTAATTTCTTTTATTGCTTGTAAGTTATTGAGATTCCTTTTGGGCATTCTTATATACTCTTTATAGCACCCGATACAGTTTCCCACAGCAGAAGCAGTTGCAAGACCAATTAGCGATCTTTATGTTTAGAGAATAGTTGAACCTATACCCATTAAAGTATCAATTATCCCATCTCCTCTAAAATTGATGTTCCAAACACCCCTTTTGGCTCTCTGTAGGTTGTATAGTATCCTCCACCAAGATACATACCTTCACCCTTGTAGTATGGGGAAAGGAACATCCCCATCCCCGCTGTTAATTATTTTATAATTTTCCCAACTCGTGTTTCCTCACAATAACCATCGGTATTTTATTTATTGGAAAACTTCACGTAGGTGAATTCTGATGATATAATTTCTCCATTAAAAAGAATAATCATGTGATTATCTTGGCAGTTATCCTAAAATTTACTCCTGTATTATTGGTTTTTTTCCTGACACAGGTAGATTAAACCAGATTTTTGCGGTTACCATATTTGAATTTATAACCAATGGGCGTATGAGTATGCGCTGAATGAAAATATATGCATTTTCTTTTCCATCATTATAACACCATAATCAAATCACAGTAATTAATACAACGAATTTATTCCTGAGGATATTGAATGACATTATCACTGTGAAACGTCCCATTATTTCAATCTTTTTTTGAGGAGAAAAACCAATAACTCTCTAATCATGAATTATCAATTGTGAAATCAACCTTGTTAGTTATTTTAAGTTTAATCGTTGATTTGAAGTATGTCTTATTGAATATCTAACAACAAATATTTTTTTCGGTTCATCACCCTGTTCTTCATAAGGACGAACCAATTTCGGAAGATATTTAAGAAATCTATATGCTACCGGTGTGAAACTGTTATCGTTTTGTTTATCCAACTTCCCGGATTATAACTAAACTTGTCATTTTCTACGGTTATATTAAAAATAAGGTATTATAAGTTGTCCTATGGACAATAAAGACGGGCCTCATATTCTTTTGTTGCCATTCAAGTTGTAGTGGGTATGCGGAATGAAGAATGTGTGGCTCGCTTGTTGTGAAATAAAACTCAGGGATTGTGCTCTCATTTCTTTATTTAATATGCAGATAAAATGTCTTTTGTATTGTCATTTATTAATTATTTTCATGTTCACTCAACTTGGTCAAAAAATGGCTGGATGCATCATTAAAATAATTGTTATTTCAGCCTTCTTACTACCTTAACAAAACAATAACAGTCTATTAACTAATTGTTATGATGGGTCATTTGGGAAGAAAACTTAACACCTAAACAAGGTAACTTAAGCCTGATAATGTGTTTTTCTCCTTCTCATTCTTTCCTACTATTTACCTAGAAAGACTAAACCCATAATTAGAGAGTCCAGCAGATCAAATATATACTCCATCATCATATTTTCCATGTCCAATGTGTTTGATCCAAAATACTTGATTCATCCTTCACAGTTTGAACCTTGTCTTCCATCTTTTGTGAGAAGAAACATTAGATCTCGGAGTTATTTTAAAGGGGGTTGAGCAGAATTCAAGAACCTTAATTCCTCATTAAATATCAATACCTTTTCTTTGAACAAGATGAAATTATTGCTGTCGTTGTTCTGTTGGAATGAGTCCTGCTTTGAGTATTGGCTGTTTTGATCCACTGAATATTCATTGTTTTAAGAGCATTCCACAATATAATCAGGCGGCGTTGATTAACTCTTCCAGTTGTTGAAATAATCCATCATCAAAAGTCCTATATAGCCCGAATTCTTCCTCCGTCATTTTGACTGCAAATCTTTTTAAACACATTTGAAGTTTTTTTCGCGATATTTCTAAAGTAGTGGAAACTGGGAAACATCTAAATTTTTGTCTGCGGAAGTTTTTTCAAAAGTGGGTTGAAAAAAATTTCTCTTGTTTTTTCTTTCAAAAATGCCTTCTTCACCCATTTAGTTTTCTGTCCGCGTGTTTCTTCTTTATGTTCTTCCTGTTGTTTTACAACTTTGAAACCAACTCTTGATGTTCCTTAATTCTTCTTGCTCTTTCTTTTTGCACCATCCATTATTTATTGCGAAAATATCATTGAAAATATTTGGGGAAAATTTGTAAAAAAAAAGGAATCAAACAGGGAAATTTTCTCCCTTTTCTTCATCATTAAAGTAGTATGTGGTTCAAATTAAATCCTTTTTCATCTTTAAATATTTCATTCCAATTCTCTCTTTCCAGCATTCTTCAATTAACAATTAATACGCGATGATTTAATCTAACTGGTGAATGTGGTCACATTGGTAATTAATCTTCTTCACCTATAATACATTTGTTATCTTCTGGCTTTTTCATTACACGGCCTCCCGTTGTGCGTTGAAAAAAGTTTTTCTTATCAACCATTCTCAAAATTCGAAATGAAAAATTAAAAAGTCTTAACCCTGCTCAGACCATTGGTTTTAAAATCTTGTATTTCTATCCATTCCATTCCTGGATTCGCCTTACATAGTTTCTAAAGTTATCGCCCCCAGACCACCAGATTTACACCTGATGTTCTTTAAACTCACTCTTCAATCTCGCGGTGCTGTTTTCGTGAATATATTTTCTGTTCTGTATTAGATCTGTACCAAAAGAAGAAACCTCCTTCAAATATATTGACCATTCATTGTTCCTCAATTGTCTTATGCATATGTTCACCGAAGAGAAACCTCCCACTTGAAGAAATTATAGTATTATTAGTACTAATAATCTTACCTGTGTATACTTTCTTCCAGGTCTCTATTGTGACGTCCAGTGTGTTGTTCGCTTGTGTGTATGATACATATGATGTCTGCGTCTATCACGGGGTGTTTTATTTTTTTTCTTGTTTTAAGAGAGGATGTGAAATACAAATTTTCATGTGTTTGTTACTAATATTTACGAAGAACCCTTGCATTTATGAAAAGTTTTTTTTTTTTTTTTTTTTTTTTTTTTTATTTTTTTTTTTTTTTTTTTTTTTTTTTTTTTTTTTTTTTTTTTCTGTTTCCAGAAAGAGAAAGCAGATTTACTCCACAAGATTTCAAATTAAATAAGTTGCACTATTATATAATAGTTATCACACTCATTTGTAATTGGTTCGTGCCGGTCGAGATGTTATAAATAAAAAATATATCCTAATATCTCATCTTGTTTCACCAACATGTATAATCTTTATATTCAGGTCTCGCATCGCATTGTTTTGTGCCCTCTCGATAATGTTGTAATCTGCCCCCAATTCCTTTTTACTGCAAAATGTAGAAACATTGTGCGTTTCTCTCCAAAAATTGTTACCTATATCCTCGATGAATTTAAACCTTGATTAAAAATTTAAAAGTGGATTACCTGCATTGGCTTTCTGATGTAGTAAACGGTACGGAGCGGATTGCATCTAAATGTTGATTTTGAAAAGAAGTTGGTAATGATTGACTGAGGAATAAATTACAATTACAAAGAACAGAAATGTCTCCCTTTGTTAGTTTTTAAGCTGTCCATTACCGTTTGAGGTCTCTCTCAATACATTATTAACACAATCATCTCAAAGGAATAACGCAAAGGTTTTTTCTTTTTATTGTTTATCCAAATGTCTTGGAGAAGGTTATTATCATCCGTATATATCACTAAGAATTACAAGTTATCGGTTTGATTTTCTTGTTTATAATCTCTGTGTTAGTTATTCAACAATAATAGTTTTTTGTATTATACTTCAATAGTTGTTGTTAATCATTTAGTGTGTTTTGAAAGTTTAATAACCGGATATATAAATCTCTTTTTGAAGACCAGCTATGTAATAAACCTTTGTCATGTTCGAGAGTAGTTGATACTCAGGCTTTGAAAACTCGGACTTTGTGAAAATTATTAAATTTTCATAATATAAAAAAGTTTGGAGCTAAAGTCTAAGGAAGGCATCTTTAAAAGTAAAGCAGGTTTTTTTCACATGCCGCTTGAACCAACTAATGAGAATTCTATATGAATTTGGAAGGATTAACTTGATTGTTTAAATTTTTATCCGTATTTTTCCCAATATGGGTTAAAAAAATCATTCTTTATATATTTGGAAAAACAGTGTTATTTTAATTTCTCATATTTGGCTTTTTTTTTCGGAAACCTATATTTTATCCCTAAGTTGCGCGTTTTAATTTCAAGATTTAATCCATTATTTTATTTATACAATATCTTGTGTTTGTCTCTGATATTTCCCTGAAAATGAAAATCCAATATCGGTGAATAATAAATAACAACAATCCTTTGAACATTTCTCTTATACGTTCAAGTTTCTTCCATTGTAAGGAAGGGTGTTGTTATCACCCTATACTTTACATTCATTTTCTCTAATCAAATTCTTTGTAAGTAATTCCATTTTTGGTGTTCACTAGAAGAATGTTAATATTAAAAGAATTTCTTTCCTTTTTTTATTATTTATCAGGTCATGTCATTAATTAGCAAGATAATCACACAGAATATACATGTTTATAGGATTTGTTGACTCGTGCTTTTAATCCCCGTCTTCACACGCTAGGACAATTTCTTCAAATTTGTCATATGGAGGAAACAGGGAATTCAAGAGGGCTCAAAATCTAGGCATATTTTTCAAGTTAAAACTTTACTGTTATAAACTAAAATTCTATCATTTTCGGGGTACTTTCACATCATCTATAAAACTTACTTTCATAACTATCACGTTTTTAAACACAATACTCTCACAGTATCTATAACTGTCCATTGGTTTGAACTGCAAACTCTCGGGTATCATAAACTGCATCCACTCTCATATATCTTTCAAATCTTCATCTTTGAATAATGACTATCGTATTAATTAGTAGAAAAACAATTACCATTGATATCAAATATACTTTTTTTCATTAACAGATTCAACTCCTACATTTTTATTATTTAAGGGTAATTTTAAAATGATCCTTAACTACTATTGAACGAAATGTCATTTCAACCTCTGATATATTAAACATCCTTTATTTCGATTAGGATTATACCTTTAGGGTTACTTGTTCGGGCAAAAAAAATTACAAATTATCTCTGGCATATTACAAGATGCTCGTCTTATCTTTTCCTTTCTAAAGCTTCATCCATAAGGTTTTTCTCATTTTTTTTGAATGTACTTTTCTTGTTCATTGCTTTTTTCTAGTTTTTGAATATATTATCAGAGACGAGAGGAGAACTTTTGTTTAACGAGATACTTTAAATAATGATGTTTACTTCCAGATATACTAAAAGCCCTTCCACTATGAAGGAAATTGTAAGAACTCATTATTATTCACCATAATTGCTTTTTATTCAAAAGTTGCTTATATTTATCTTCTGTTCAATTTTACATCCTTGACATATTTCTCAGAATCTTTACAAATAAGAGATTGATTAAAAACTTTGTCTTTTGTGTCTTGAACGATTGATTATTAATGTGAAAAAAGTGCGAGATAATAAAAATGGTTTTAGCGCATATTCACCTATAATTTTAAACAAAATTTTATCAAGAAACATTTTATTTTAAGCAAAGTTTTATTTTATATAAATATGGTGATACAACGTACTGCCGATGTTTTGTAATCACGAATGATAACATGTTATAAAACACCTTCAAACCAAACAAAACACACATTTCAATCCTTTTCAGGACAAATATCTCCACTTGACAAGAAAACAACATTGTGGTGGTTGTGACAGATAGTGCAATCATGATATTCTTTTTAAAAATATTATAATAAACACCATTCAATCACGCCAAACACAAGAACAATGAAGACAAGGGAAGCCTTAAATTCTTCCATTGAAAACACTGATGCGGCGGCATTAAAGGGCATAATAAAAAATAAGATTTGGTTTCGCTTTCAAGACCCTGCGACCATCTTCAACATCTCATGGGAAAGCTTGTTGATATGGCTTAAACAAAAGTATTGAACTATAATTCAAAAACACATTAATGTGAAATGCAAAACCTTTTAATTTTTATTACGGGCAGTAAAAATGGAAAAATGGATTAAGACAAGACGATGGAAACTACTCCCGATATGAGAGACCAAACCCTCACTACTATCCTCATACATTTTCAAAGATTTTGTAAAGATGTGATGTTTACGTAGAACTCCAGAGACAAGAAAGATAGTTGATAACACTGTTGTAGGGTAGTTGGATTTACTATCAACAAAAATTAATCTTTTTAGATATACACATTTAAAATCAATCTAGGGTTAAAGATCCTCTAAATCAAGGCTCTCTAGCTTCTTCTATATTGATTACCAAAAGAGATAAAACTTAAAGAAAGCGGTTGTTTAATATTCAAAAAAAGATAATAAATGTGTTCTATGGTCTGTTCTTTGCTCACTTACATCCTCACACAATGGAATCCTGAAAAGGGATTGAACATTAAAAGAAATACGGAAGAATACATTAAATGTTAAAGATTTAAAGTTTCAATGTCATTGAAGAGATATTTCCTAAATTTGGAGAAAATGAATAATCTATCTGTTAAATCTATATGGATTAACGGATACAAACAAAGTTCAGATATTAACAAAATTTCAAAACAACTAAAAAATGATGAAAACCACACATTGACTTTCTCCACTTTACTTCAAAGGAAAAATCACATTATGCTTTCATCAAAAATTTCTCAAGATTAACCAAATCACAAACTATATTAAGAGAAAATGAATTTAAAAACGTTACCTTGTTAAGAGATGTTCTCAACTCCCTTCACACAACAAAGAACGATTAAATCAAAATTCAAATAATTGTAGTAATCATAATCAACCTAAATTATTTACGCAAAAGCAGGTTCAAATGTCATTCAAAGATTTTTAACAATCTATAAACATTCCCTTTTGTGATATATGCTGATTTTGAAAAGTATTCCTGAAAAGATAGATACTGTTTCTCCAAAATCCCAATAAATCATACACAAATAAATATCAAAAACATACTCCTTGTGGTTTCTGTTATTATCATCAAAATCATCTGTTGGTTGATGAATACAACAAGTTTAGAACTTTATAGAGAGAGAATATGCCTCGAGGAGTTTGTAAGACAATTGGAAAAAGACTGCTATAAGAGACTATAGAGGAAATAATGGTGAAAAACCTATAAACCAATGTCAATTAACAAAGGGAGAGAAAACAGGAATTTAGGAAAGAACAGTATCTGTCATATTGTGTAGGACAAAATTGAAGGAAGATCTCAAGGTTAGGGATCACTGTCAAACTTACTGGGTAAATATAGAGGTCCCAGCTCATTCCCATATGGAATCTTAATTACAAGCCTCCAAATTTTATTCCATGTCTTTCTTCCAGCAACAACGTCACTTGACACACATCTATTTATATAATGAACTTTCAAAGACATCTGGAGATATTTCTGCCAATTCTAACACAGATCAAAAATACATCTTCATTCACAAGAAACAATTCATACATCCCCCATAACCATATTCGGATTCTGACACATACAAGTTATGTCAAAGCTCCTTATCTACACTTAGTATCAAAATTAAAAAAAACTTCCCGAATCTTAAATCACATTTCTCAAATCAAGAAGAGATTGATTCTTATCACACAAAAGGGATATATCCGTATACCTAATATGGATTCATTTGAGAAGTTTAAAGAAACACACACTTCCTTCAAAGGAAAAGTTTCTATGGAAAAGTTAAATAAAACTCAATATTTTCCGATAGAGAATTATACACAAGCTAAAAAGGTTTGGGAGAAGTTTAAATATAAGAAATCTTGGAGAATATCATGATTGTATCTTAAAAACTGATTGTATTGTTATTTGGTTTGATGTGTAATGTGAAAACGTTTAGAAAGTCTGTCTATAATAAAAATTCTTATGGATTAGGACCTCCGTTCACCTATTACACAGCCCCGGGTTGTCTCTGGAGTTCTTATGTTTAAATGACAAAAACAAAAATCTTGCGAATTAATCAGTGATATAAAGAATATGCTTTAATTGATAGAGAAAGGCTAAAGAGGAGGAATATCTTCAAGTATGTTCCAAGAGATATGCTAAAGGCACAATAATAAATATCTTCCCTGATTTATAATAGAATGAGGACAACTCTTACCGATGTATTATGATGCTAGCAAATTTGTTATGGGTGGGGCTATGTCTCAAATCTTTACCTTATGGGAAAACTTAAAATTGGTTAAAGAAAAACATTATGAAAAAGTTTTTACTTGACATTCTTATCTCCTCTCAAAAAGAATGTATGAAGCTGAAGTTGGATATTATTTTGAGGTTGATTTAAAATAATCCAGAAGAACTTCATAAAAACATAAGACCGACCTTATGCCCCTGATAAAGAAAGTCCGAAAAAGAATGGTTAGATGATTACCACAGTCATTTAATATAAAAGGTAAATCTCCAGAAAAAACTACTTAAAATATTAACATGATAAAGAAAGTTATGTTTTACATCAAAGGAACTTGAGACAATATTTATCTGCTGGGTTGAGAGTTGAGAAAAATCATCGAATTTTGAAATTTAAACAAAGTCATTGGTTAAAGAAATATATTGATTTTAACACAAAAAGGAAACAGAAGAAAAACAGATTTTGAGAAAGACTTTTATAAATTAATGAAAAAATGCTGTATTTTGGAAAGACTATGGAAAATGTTAGAATCGACAAAACATAGACTTTCTACATCTTGGAAGCGGGCTTCAAAGTTAATTAATGAGACCAAGTTTTGAACGAGCGGAGGTGTTTTTCAGAGAACTTTTGTGCTATTCATTTGAAAAAGAGAGTATTGAAATAGATAAACCTATTATTATAGGAACATCAATTCTTGACTTGTCAAAGTCCTTAATGTATGACTATTACTATAATAATTTTAAATTAAATATAAGGATAATTAATGTGTCATGTTTATACATGGATACAGATATTTATATTAGAAATTAAGACAAGTGATGATATGAGATATGATTGATAATATATATATATATATATATATATATATATAATATGGATACAAGTAATTAGAGTCTGATAGTATGTTGCTTTCATTAAGAATAAAACGGTTTTGGTAAGTTTAAGGATGAGTTGGGTGGAAAGGTCATGAGTGAATTTGTGGGTTTGAATCCAAGGTTCTTATGCTTTTACATATATTCGATATATCAAAACACTGAAATGCTGTTTGGATAAGAAGCTAAAGGGAATAAAAGAAAAATATAATCAAGGAAACAATAACACTATTCAACATTCATTACAATGTTTACACCTTAAGAGAAGGAAGAGTTACAGAAAAATGATATACAATAAGAAGTTATAAACATCAATTTATATACAGAAGAAGATAAATAAGGAAAGCATTAGAGCTTTTGGATAAAATATATATGTTTAGAGAATGGAATCAACGTATCCCTTATGGTTATAAGTATAAGTGTTAACGAGGGTGTCTTTTTTACTATTTATAAATGATAGAACCAAGCAATAACCAAACCAAAGAGTGGGGATGTAATCAGCCTTGGTATTTAAATGCGAAACATAACGAATGTGAGACATATCAAATAAGTCTTATTGAAGAAATAACCAGGGAAAAAGTAAATAAAACAAATAAGCGGATAAATTTAATTACAAATAAGTTGGAGGATGTCAAGAAAAAAATT
>CM068954.1:122720429-122732434 GCA_035128595.1 Eptatretus atami | reverse complement strand
AACTTTGATGGTTATCAATTGAACAATGGAAAAACAATTTACTACAATCTCAAAATGATACGTGGATCAGGAGGTGGTCAAACAAGAGCAGTGAGAGAAGTTTATCATTTTATTTCTGCTCAACAAAGACACATAAACCAAGAACAAAGTTCTGAAATAATATTTGTGAATATACTCGATGGTAATGAATGTAATCGGAAAATTAATTTATTACCTCGAGAAGAACATGGACAAATATTCGTTGGATCACTCTTTGAGTGGAATGAAAATATAAAAGTAAATCATTACGTCTCAATTTAACATGTGCTCAATGGGGTAGAGTTCAGTATCCTATTTTGACCTGATGGGCCGAGAGTCAAGAGAAGGGGCGGGAGAGGGAAGGGAAAAAAACAGTGTGGACAGAGACATGAGGACATCTGTGGAAGGGAAAGGGATGGAGTGGGGAACACACGGTAAACACGATGGATACGACAGGGACTTTGAGGAAAGGGGGTGGGGGGGGAGAAAATCATTCTCCTATTTAACATTAGTTTGTATGGGAGGGGAGAAAATCATTCTCCTGTTTAAGGTTTTTTAGGGTTGTCAGAGAGTTTCCCCTATACATTTGTATGGGAGGGGAGGAATCAGTCTCCTGTTATGGGTTTTTCCGGGGTTGATCCAGAGAGTTTTCCCCCTTTTCCCCATTCATTTGCATGGATGCCTTAGAAGCCCCATAAGGGGCAAGGTCAAAAATGATACTGCTCGGGCACCTTCTTGCCGTGTGGTGATCACTACCAAGTTTGGTGAATTTCTGCACAACAGTTTAGGAGGATATAGCATGATGGCCAAACGGACAGGCAAACACAGACAGACATAAAGACATAGACAGACAGAAAGACAGATGGAGCCGATAACAATATCTCCCTGTTTTGTTTTCTTTAAGCATGGGGATAATGAAGGCATCAGTCATAGAATGACGAGCAAGACTTCTCCTGTTTACTCAAACCTTGGATCTTCACATCAGTATGAAGGTGGAACAAAATGGAGGTTATTTTAGACTCCTTGCTATAAAGTCTATGTGAAAGTTCAACTTGTGAAGTATAATACTCAGGATTGACAAATTCAGTTTGGTCGAGACATGGTCCCTTTTGTTTCATCTTTCCAGCAAATGGTCAATCGATTCTGTACTCAATGATGGTGTGTTGGATTATGCAAATTAAGCTTTTGTCCTTAATCCAATGTCAGGTCACATCACGTACACTTCTCATAACAAGCACTGTATTTCAAGATATTTTGCATGAGATAGCCCAAAGGTAAAAACACATGTGCAGAACTAATGTTGAAAATCCAGTTTGCACACATCCTTTGAGGGAGGCATTGTTGGCTTTGTAAATCTAAAAATATCTCTGCTTCCCCATATCTCTCACCTGTTAAAATGTTTTTGTTAAGTAAACCGCATTTATTATACAATTAATGATCAGTTTAAATCGTATCAGTTCACGTCTTTTCATTTTAATGCCGTTGGCAAATAGGGGACATCATTATCAGTTTAATGTTGTCAACAAAATTGTTTCTTTTCACTTGTAAGTTGCTTGATCCCTCACTACGTTGTGTTCTTGTGCACCGTACAGGCCTGTAAGGTACAAAAATGGAGAGCCTGAGGTGTTCTGGTGAAAGCAAACCACGTGATCAGGAACCTTCTCGAATCACGGTTACTCGTGGCAGATTCGCTACCGCCCAACCACATGACAGACGAAATAATGAGGAAACCTCAACCGGTGATCGGGTTTATTCTCTAATATGTATGATATTTTTGTGTTTTTTTGTCTCTAATACATATTTTTGTCTCTAATATGTATGAAGTCGATCACACAATTGGACGATGAGGTGGTCACTTCTACCTCTTCGTCTCCACAACTCCACCACTTGCCTCTCCACCTACCTCGACTCACTCAAGCCACATCTCCCCCAATGTAAATGTGAGCAAATATACCCTATGTAAATATTTATGTACCTAATAAACTATAAGTACCGAGTACATATCTTGTTTTATTATTTTATGCAACAAGTATATCATTTTTATTTGTGTGTAAAGCCTGATGTTGGCTTAACGGCTCAGGGGACTAGCTTAAGATTTTAGGGTCATGAATTCAAGCCCATGTCGTGCCGTTATACAACACCAGGTGGGTTGACTAAGCCTGTCATCCTTCCGAGGTCGGCAAAATGTGTACTAGCTGACTGGAAACAGGGGGCACTGCATCAGCAACACAGCCACACTCCCAGCAATGATGCAACCAGCAGCCACAGGCTACATATGACATAATAATTTGTGTATAAATATATCTTGTACTTACTTTCCTCTTTATTTAGTGTTATTCTTCCTCATTAAACTGTATAATTTGTGATTTATTAAGACTTTACATATGAAGTATTGGAGTGCTGGGATGCATCTCCTGTATTTTAGCCAATTGTTATGGGAAATAGCTGATCAATTAACGTCGTGTTATCCAGGAACGTAACCCCGCCTTAAATTGATCATTCCCAGGAAATATGTTTGACTTCTGATGTACCAGTCTTTACAGAGCATCCGTGCTGCCAAAGCAGTTTCTTGGCAAAGGTTATACAGGGTGGTTGGACGTTGCCTTCCCAGCATTGTATGTCCATGCTCTATCCTTTTAAATGCTGAGCATCAAGCAAGGAAGCAGCACATATCATTTATAAAGTCTTTGGTATGACTCGGACGGGGTTTGAACCACCAACCTCCCAGACTCCGAGTGGACGCTCTAACCATTACGCCACCAAGTCTGGTTATTACAAATTGAGTTTTATATTTTACTTACATACATTATTGCTCAATGAAGAGCGAAAATAAAGTTCCAATTCCAGATAAGCTAAAAATACAATAGGGATAAAAAGTTTTTGAAAATCGATTTTTTTTTAAATAAAAAAAACTCCTTTGCGGCCGTTGTAATTGATGAAGACAGATCACGTGTGAGTCATTTGTTGTGGCTACTTTAATGGCTGAAAAGTCAAATTGCATATTTGATTCCTTGACCAGATCCATCACCTACCCAGTTTCCTGGCTATATGTTGGCATCAGGCAGGTTTGTTTTGTATTCTTGTTCTTGTATTCTCTGCTCTTAAAATTTGTGAGACCAGTTCAACAATCACATTTCCATCTCACTCTGTCCTTCCACATTTCAGTCTTAATATGTTGTAGGTTTCCAGGTTTGCTTCAAGGTGTCCTTGTACCATTTTGTTGCCCTTGATTGTGGCAGCCACAAGCCAACTCAAGAGTATAAAGCAGTTATTGGAATTCAGTTATTTCTCTTCCATACTTGGTAGCCCACCATCCCTCTGGCCTTGGTGATCATACAAACCTTTGATTCCTGTTAGGTCAATACCTTCCATCACCTCGTTTTTTGGAATGGAGTACTGACAGTTAACTGATATTCAAGATCATTCATACATGACATTGCAAAACTCTATAAAGTTGATTGATTTGTCAACTGTGTAAAATGGTGCATGATACCTACAATATATATGCCACGTTTTCACGCCATACAGAAGTGATGACCAGATGATAGCTTTGTATATGTTCAGCCTCGTTTTTGTTATATTTCACACTGATCCCGTACTCTTTTCTTCAGTTGAAGGACACAAATGCTTTTGTGTTTTCTGGTCAATATTACAGTTGCTAACTTCAAGCATGGATCCATCTAAGGGGATGGGGGTTGGGCTAGTGTTAGCCGTGACCTGTTTTTTGATAAATAAAATGCTGGTTACCTCTTTCTACGAAAACTTCCGGAATCTGAGGCTGGGGTGGACATTCCACTCGCCCTGCTAGTTGCTTCCTCTTCTTCATCCTCTTCATTTTCTTCTTTTTCTTCTTCCTCTTCTTCCTCTTCCTCTCTCTCATGTGGCTGGGTTACCACATGTAGTAATTCCCGCTTTTTTAACTGAAAATAAAGACACTATTAAAAGCATATAACCACAATCTAAGACCATATAAATCATCATAATATAATGGGTGTAAGCCTGGAACTTCTAACACACTTTTCTCCGAACATATTCTGTTCATACTTCCGAAATATTCACATTATGTGTTCCATGTACTTATGCAGGTGATAGCGGATTCAAAAAATCGAATATCATAATCATAATATTAATATAATCATAATCATCATAATATAATGGGCAGAAGACTAGAGCTTCTAGCACACTTTTCTCCAAACATATTCTGTTCATACTTCCAAAATCTTCACATTATGTGTTCCATGTATTTACGCAGGTGTAGCGGATTCAAAAAAAATCGAATATAGATAGAATTTTCAGAGGGAATCGATGACGTCACAATCAGCAGCATTCGGCGGCAAACCGACGGCCAGGTCCAGACGACGTGCTTACTTAACTAAGTCCATGAGTTCAGGACGTTTGTTCAACTCAGCATTTACGACTTTTATCCTGCCATGTCATTAATATGTTGATGGAGGTAATATAGAAACGATGAATATGTCAGATTGTTCGTGTTACTCATCCGACACTGTGTGTCAAGGCCAACAATCTAAAGTGACCGGTCTCAAACACTACCATGGGCACCTAGACACGCCACCAATATGAACTGAGCTGTTGAATGTGGCGCAAAACATCCAACGAAACTACCGTAACCGAAGTATTGTGATCCGTCCTGTTCCAATACCCGTCTGAGACGGGTACATCTGCTAGTGTTTTAATGTAATTACACACATGGGATAGAGTGTGGGGTGGGGGGAGGTAGCCTCCGTGGTGTATGTGTGCCAATGAATTTGCACCTTCAGTTTCATCTTGACAGGGCGGATTATGTGGCAACACATGTGAGAGTGCATGTCAATCAAATAGAGCTGCATGCAGTTCCATAAGTCTGTGTTTTCACAAACTACCACCACTCCCCCCCCCCCCATCTCTCCTTTTTACGATTTACTTTTAGGAAAGCAGGTAAGCGGAAATGCATGGGGCTGCATTTTCCCACACGCGGCTTCAAATTTGGCCAAAGATCATGTAATTGTTGGTGCAGTTTGGCAGCTGCTTCAGTGACAAAGGCTGCGGAAATTGTTAACGTGTCATGAGGAACTGTCTCAAAGGTGATGTCAGCCTGGGAAAAACAAGGAAAGATGTCATCATTGAGGGACAACAGTGGGTGGAAGCACATACTCGACAAGTGTGATGCACGAGCATTAGTCCAGACTATGAAGCGAAAGAAGAGAGCCATGGCAGACAAACTGTGTGCGTTGTTCAACGTGGGTCGTAGGCAACCTGCATCATCGAAAACTGTCAGAAGGGAACTTCACAGGGTGGGATACCATAGCCGAGTTGATATGCACAAGCCGCTCATAACACCTGGCAACGCCCGTTTGCAGGTCCATTGGTGCAAGGAGCATAGGAGAAATGTGATATGATATGGTCTGATGAGTCGTCCTTCACCATGTTCTCGACGAATGGATGTGTGCACATGTGGCAACAGCCCATACAGCTCTGCAGCTCTAAGTGCCTGGTTCCAACAGTAAAAGGTTCTGGTGGTTCTATAATGGTGTGGGGTGCATTTTCCTGACATGGCATGGGTCCACTCATTGCATTAGAAGGTAGGGTTAATGCGGTGGGCTGCATTACTGTCCTGAGCGATCATCTGCATCCCATGATGCAGCATTTCTTCCCTGCTGGGATGGGTGTCTTTCAGGACGACGATGCTCCAGTGCACAGGGCATGTGTTGTCACCGGGTGGTTTGAGGAGCATGAGGACGAAGTTATCCATCTTCCATGGAACTCCCATTTTGACCTCAATCCCATAGAGCATTTTTGGGACTGTCTGGAGAGGCGCCTAAGACAACAGTTTCCACCTCCATCAAACCGACGTGAATGGGAGGACTTCCTTGTGGATGATTGGTGCCATATTCCTGCAGAACAATACCAGACCCTTGTTGACTCCATGCCACCTCGTATTCAGGTCGTCCTAGATCAGCGTTTCTCAACCGGGGGCCCGTGGCCCCACAAGGGGGCCATCGGCCTTCGACCGGGGGGCCATTGAGCGACTCCGAAAAACTGCGATTCAGAATGCAGAAGCTTGTATGTACAATTAAGGTGACGAGTCTCTGGTCATAGTGTCAAAGTAAAAAGAGTAGATGAGTTTAACCACGATTTTAAAAGAGAAGGCGGAGCCCACAGAGCATTCATAGTAAACCAATGTTTAAAAAACGTTAGAATTTTGTTTTTTCAATTTTTTCTCAGATGTCGAAGGTTCGAAAATGGAATGACAGCTATATCAAGTTTGGATTCACGAATGTCAGTCGAGATGGCGTGGACTGCGCGCAATGTCTGCACTGCTCGGTCGTGATGTCAAATGCGTCACTACGTCCTTCCAAACTTTCAAACCATCGCGAGAAGATGCATCCGGAAGGAAGGAAGATAATATCGACGTCTGTCTGCGAAACGATCACGATATGACCGTGAAGCGACACTTCCCAATTTGGATTCCGGCCAGAAGAAAAACCTGCTCTTCAATCCAGCTACGAAGTGGCATACCGAATTGCAAGAAGCCGCACACTATTGCTGATGACCTTATAAGCCATGTACAGAGAAAATGGTGGAATTGATGATCGGACCAGAGGCGAAAAAGAAGATCCAGCAAGTTTCGCTCTCTAATGACACGATCCGACGACGGATTGATGACATGGCCACTGATGTGTGCCTTCAAGTTTGCTCCGAAATCAAACAAAGCACGCTCCAGGCTAGCCTTCAATTAGACGAGTCTACCGACACCGCCCTGGAGAGCCAGTTGATCGCCTTCGCTCGCTACGAGAGAAAGGGAAAGATGAAGGAAGAGTTCTTGTTCTGCAATACCCACCAACCACAACGACAGCGGCAGATATCAAAGCTATTGTGGACTCTTTTTTTGAAGCTAATGGACTCGGTTGGCAGAATTTCAAGCACATTTGTACTGATGGTGCCCAGCGATGGTCGCGCGTCAGAGAGGGTTCGTCACGCTTGTGAAGAACGAATGGCCCATGTGACGTCCTCCCACTGTTCGCTACACCGATACGCTCTTGCGTCAAAGACTCTTCTGCCTCGTTTGCTGGAAGTCATGGACGTCGCGGTCAAAGTGATCAACTTCATTCGTGCGAAGGCCAAAAATCATCGGCTCTTCCAACTCCTGGCCAACGAAATGGGAGCGAACATGTTGGACTTCTGTTCCACACCAAAGTCCGTTGGCTATCGAGGGGAAATGCCTCTCTCGGCTGTATTGAACTCCGGGTTGAGGTGGAAATCTTCCTGCTAGACAACGAAAACAACCTCCATGTCCACTTCGAAAATGAAGAGTTCGTCATGATGCTCGCCTACCTGGCCGATATATTCGGCTGACTCAACGAAATGAACCAGTCCTTGCAAGGCCGTGATGTGACAGTCAGTGACGTTCAGGACAAGCTTGCCGGACTGTCTGCTAGAATGGAAGTCTGGCAGGCACGAATCAAGGCCGGGTCCACTGCCTCGTTTCTTTCTTGGACGAGCACCTGCAGATGCAGAGGATTGAGCTTCCCGTCGGCATCAAAGATTGCATCACTAGACATCTCGACAATCTCTCCGCTGAGTTCAAATCGTATTTCGATGATGCACCGTTGGATGTTCCGTGGCACAAAGACCCGTTTAACGCTAAAATTGAACCTACTGAAGACGAAGAAGAGGACTGGCAGAGTTGAAGGTTTCAAAAGCAATGAAGCTGGTCTTCAGTCACAAAGAAGACCACTCCACCTTCTGGTTGTCTGTTCAGGATGCGTATCCACTACTCAGCAAGAAGGCATCTGTAATGCTCATTCAATCGCCACAACATATCTTTGCGAATCTGGATTTTCTGACCTTGCGACCATTAAAACGAAGTCCAGAACCGTCTTGACGTTGGAACGATATTCGCCTTGCTGTGTCCAAGACGGAGCCGGACATAAGAGGCCTCGTCAGACAAGCCCAACAGCAAGTGTCTCATTGATTGTATTGCTTAGAAAAATGTTTACTTTGATTTATCTTTTAAGACTGAGTAAATAAATTTCATAAAACGAAATCTGCATCTTTTATTGAAGGGGCAGGACCACGAATGTTAAGCGACTCGGTAGGGGGGCCATGGGCCATCAAAGGTTGAGAAACGCTGTCCTCGATGCACATGGTAGGCCATTACCCTACTAAGTGACATTCTGTTGGTGTTTCTATTGTTTTTTTGTCCACTGCCTTACGTTGGCTTCCAAAGCCTGTCGCCGACTGGGGATCCTGCATCATGGAAAGTCTTTCGTTGGCACACCTGTAATTTGACGCAAGGCCTTCATCCACAGCTTGAATGAGTATTACTCTCCCCTCTGGGCTGGCACCCCTGCCTCAAACCTTGCTCAGCTTGACAACATGAAAAACAAGTTTTCTGGAACCCCTACCCCAATATACATTTCATAATTCATATTAATATTAGGCTAACCACCGCTTTAGCAGGGAAAATAGCCTTAAAATGCTTGCTGTTGTTGCAATTCATATTAATATTGTTATGAGGACCGTTATTTACAATCGTACTATTAATTTGCAATTGCTCACTGGCTTTGACACCAATACAAATTTGTATTACGAATGGTAGGCATCAAAAAGCTACATTTTTTGATGCGTAGGGTTCGTAATACAAATAATTATCGAACAAACAGTTTCAAATGGAGCACATCGCCACCATTCAAGGATTTACATTGCATCAGATGTGGCAATAAATGCGAATTGTTGCTCCCAGCTTGCTCAATGACAGAAGACACCATTTGCATTTTTGTCTCCTCCATCCCCACCACATTTAGAATATCGTGTGGGTACGGGCAACTTGCCAGTTTACATCAATGATTTGATACTGAGTCTCTGGGACTATGACTTGCACATCCTACACAAATCGGTGGTCTATACCACCTTATTTCTGGTGTTGCACCCTCTACTCTTTCGATGTTCTGCACCCCCCCCACCCCCACACCTCCCATCATGCAGACTTACTGCTCACCTCTTTCACCAAACAATACTAACAATGTAAATATATGGTGCAGACAATGTCTAAGGAAGTTTGAATTGACATAAACAACTTTCAACCAATTCACTGTTGTGATGGAGTGTCCTGACTCAGGTTGAAGACAGAAGAAAAACAAGAGCAAACCAGAACTCCTGAAAGCAATGATGTGTCATTCTAAATAAAGTAGTAATATTAATCAATGCAGGCTTTACAGTAAACATTTGGAAAAAACAAGGAACAAAAAAAAAAATGACAATGCATTCATTTTTAGTCGCATTGCGTAGCAAACGCTGGCTCTAAGAGAGCTCCGCGTTGTTGTTGTTCTTCTTCTTCTTCTTCTTCCTCTGGTGAAGACAAAACTTTCTGGGGGTGAGAATAGGGAGTGAAGCAGGCAGGGAGGCTACATGGAGGTACCTGATGCCCTGAGGCATCTGATGCCCTAAACGCACTTGACGCCCTAAAGGCACCTGATGCCCTGGAGGCACCCGATGCCCTGGGGCACTTGATGCCCTGGAAGCACCGGATGCCTGAGGGCACTGATGCCTGGGCACTGATGCCTGGGACTGATCCCTGGAGGCACTTGATGCCCTGGAAGCTAGCATAGCAAGGAGATTGACTGGTGGAATGACGTGGCGCTTGGACACATTTGTCCTTGTTTTGTTTGCAAAGGCAGGCACTACAAAGCTAGCACATGTGATCCTGAACACCATACCTGGAATAGATGCTGCAGACGCACAGCACGTTTAAAGATGGTTGAGGATGACATGTTGAAATGTTTTGCATTCTCCAACATAAGCATGACATCACTTTCTAAGGCTGCAATACTCTTGTACTGGCCAGCACGAAGCTTGCTCCTGAAAATGCAGCAAATCAAATGATGCATTAAGCAAACTCTCACCTTTAAAGAAGAAAAACTTTATCTTAGCTTTGAAAAGTTTAGAGGAACGATGAGCATGACTCCTCAAAAAGTCAAATAAACGTTCCACCACAGTAAACATAATGCTGTTTTGATGAACTGGGACTGACACAGATAAATCAAAATGTAAGTTGTTACCTGCGCCACCGATGGTGGACGGAGGTTATGTTTTCACCCTCTGTTTGTCTGTCTGAGAACAGGATGTCTCAAAGGTAGTGTGGCCGGATTTGATGAAACTTGGTGACAGGTTCGGTGTGTGCCAAGCACAATTGATTAGACTTAGGTGAAAATCCAAATCCGGATCCGGATACTAGAATCTACTGTGTGTGTGTGTGTGTGTGTGGTGTGTTGTGTGTGTGTGTTGTGTGTGTGTGTGTGTGTGTGTGTGTGTGTGTGTGTGTGTGTGTGTGTGTGTCAGACTTTTTGTCTATCAATTATGTACGTCTATCATTAATTACGCACAATTGGAAGGTACCTTTTGACCCTTTAGACTGCTGAGACCCCTTCCAACTTTGAAGACCCTTTAAGACCTCCAAGACTTTGAAGACCCTGAGGACCCAAATTCCCTGAGGACTCAACAGTCCAAAAATCCCGAGCCCAAAAGTCCAAAAATTCCCGAGGACCCAAAAGTCCCAAAAATTCCCCGAGGTCCCAAAAGTCTCCAAGGACCCAAAAGTCCCAAAAATTCCCTGAGAACCCAAAGTTCCTAGGACACAAAAGTCCCCGAGGACCAAACATCCCAAAAAATTTTGAGGACCCAAAAGTACCAAAAATTCCCGAGGACCCAAAAAGTCTCCAAGGACCCAAAGTCCAAAAAATTCCCCGAAGACCCAAAAGTCCCTGAGGACCAAAAGTTACAGAAGACCCAAAAACCAACAAACAACCCCAAATAATGATAGATTCCTGTTAAATGTAAACCATTTAAGATTCTTCGAGACTACATAAAATCCATCATAATTCCCATGTTTTAAACGCACACCATGTTAAGGTAGATAAAGCAGCTTAATACGTGTCTTTCTACCATGGCATGACATTCTAATTACAAAAACAATAACATTGGAACAAAGCATATATTAATTAACACAAATAATATTTACAACAATAATAAGAATGGTTGTATAATATGGCAATAATAATAACCAACATATAATCCCCACGTTGGCCCCAAGTACATCTGGGCTGAGTGAAAGGCAAGCTAATGCAGTACAGCAGGCGGGTATGCAACAAGGCTGTGAAGACCAATGAAAATTCGGACCAACACGCCCACTAGTTACCCTGCGCTTGCGAAGCAAAAAAATCAGGGTTAGGCATTCGGTTGTGTACGAGCGTACGTGTGGCGCATGTGCGTACATGTGGCGTACGTGTGGCGCACGTGCGTACATGTGGCGTACGTGCGTGCATTTTTAAAATTCATTTTCACAACCGTTGGTCCGATTGACATGAAATTTTACCACAGGAGTGCCTCCACCTATATAATTTTTTTATTCATAATTATGACGTCATAGGTCACGTGGTACGGACGCCATCTTGGAAAAAAGTTACACCTCCATATCTGCCAAACCGCTCAATGAAAAAAATTGAAACATGGCTCATTGTCAAGAAGTCCCAATGGGGAATAAGATATGTTGATGATGGTGTCATCAGTGCCTTCATTATGATGTCATAATTCGACAAGTACAACACTTATCCGATAATTATGAAATTTTTTTCTCAGCAACTATTGGTCTGATGGACACGAGATTTTTGCCATAGGAGCGCCAACTCCTGTGGAATATTTTAATGACAATCACGATGTCATAGGTCATGTGGTACAGGCACCATCTTGGAAAAAAAACGAAAAACGTTGCACCTCTATCTCCAAAACCATTGAAATATTCGATACTTTCAACGGTTTTGGAGAAGGCTGCGCAGGGTAAGTAATCAATGAATACCATCTAGTTTTTCAAGTGATTCTTCACCATTGAGAGATGGAGCAAAATATATATGTGTGTATGTATGTGTGTATATATATATATACAGTAATCCCCCGTTTCTCGCGGGGGTTACGTTCCAAACCTCCCCGCGCTA
>CM068954.1:122702189-122714978 GCA_035128595.1 Eptatretus atami | reverse complement strand
AGGACTGTACCTATTTGGTCTTCCATTTGATTTGAATTTAATTTATTTTAGTCCTATTCTAAATTTAATGGAATAATAATAAACATCATGGGTCAGGGTCAGGTGTCCGATCAAAGTGGTGTTGCATCAAAGTGGGACATTTTGGTACCCGGTCAGCAGTTATAAAGTGGCAGTTCCAATTATGTCTTATTAATTACGTAACACACCAGTACACAAATGCCACACAAAACTACACAAACACCACACAAAAGAAGTCCGAGTGAGGGTCTTCAATCTCTGATTGTTCTTTTTCTTGCTTATTTTGTTATTAGAAGGCCATGCTGTGGTCGAAGGAGCTGCTTTATATACCTTAACCAGGCGTGCGTTTAAAACATGGGAATTGTAATGGATTTTTGTAGTTAATTAGCCTAATCAACTCAGGACATCATGATGATCATTTTGGTGTATCATATTCCACATGAGAACGCTCGAGTAGAACTCCACAAAAAAACATTACACACACACACACACTTGTACTATCGGCTATTCCTGAAACATAGTATAACTTAAAGGATTGCTGTAAATGATGTTTCCCTGTTTGTGTAACTCTATTGCACTGACCTTGTCCTTTGTCATTCATTTCCTTGATATCAGTATTTATATATTTTTACTGATTTTGTCAATTCATGATTTCATATATAAATAAGCTGTGGTGTTTTTTTAAGGTCTACATAACTCAAGTCATCCCCCATCCATACCCATGATAGCTTCCACTCCAAATGACCCCATTCTGAAGCATTTCCTTTTTACCCTCGCCAAAGGAGATGGTATTGCATTTGGATCCATTTGTCTGTTTGTCCACACAGAATGCGCTAACGTAGGCCACAAAAGAGGACAGGAGAAAAAACTCAGAGTGAGAGGAGGAAGGAAGAGGAGAGAAGCGCACGAGAAGAGACAGAAAAAAGGATGATATCCTGCGAGAAGAAAGGTGTTAACAGCTGGTCCTCGTCCTTAGGAGAGAAAGTCAGATTGAGAAAGAGAGCGAGAGCGAGGGCGAGAGCGAGGGCGAGAGCGAGGGCGAGAGAGAGAGAGAGAGAGAGAGAGAGAGAGAGAGAGAGAGAGAGAGAGAGAGAGAGAGAGAGAGAGAGAGAGATCCAAATAATGCTACCAAGCAATAAAGAACAATTATTTTACAACTTATTTTACAAATGAAGAATAATTACAAGAACAATACTTCCCCTGTAAAGCTTCTGCAAGGCAATTCAGCATGACTGTAATTTATTATAAAATAATTGATATCTTCAATCAAGATATGTATCTCCTTCCTATTTTTCATGATATATACACCTTTGGCCAAACAAAAAAAGGAGTTTGTTTCCGGTCAAACCCATGCTTTTAATATGCGACCCTACGATTTTTGTTGACAATTTGGACTCGGGCGCCGCCATTTTGAATCCCGCGTGTTACGTCAGTGAGAGTTTCAAAATGGCGCGCCCGAGTCAAACGCACACGAGGACTGCTTTGTGGATCGGTCTTTTCACGGTTTAGTTCACCTATTGTGTGGTGATGTGTGATGATGGTGACAGTGGTGATGTGGTGATGGTGACGTGGTGATTTGGTGGTGGGTGGTGGCAGTGGTGGTGGTGTGGTGGAGAGGTGGCAATGGTGTGGTGGTAGTGTGTGGGTGTGGTGGTAGTGGTGTGGTGGTGGTGGTGGAGGAAGTGGTGGTGGTGGTGGTGTGGTGATAGTGGTGGTGTGATAGTGGTGTGGTGGAGGAGTGGTGGTGGGTGGTGTGGTGGTGGCAATGGTGTTGTGGTGGTGATAGTGTTGGTGTGGGTAGTGGTGGTGGTGGTGGTGGCAATGGTGTTGTGGTGGTTGTGGTGGTGTGGGTAGTGGTGTGGTGGGTGGTGTGGTGTGTGAGTGGTGGTGGTGTTAAAAAAAAGTTTAAGGTGCAATATCTTTTAGTTATATGAAGGAAAATAACATTTTAATCGAGATATGAATGTATTCATGCAAAAAAATTGTCAAAAAAAAATTCCCTATCTACCTACTACCTACCCAATTTTTTTTGGCCATGCAATAGGAAACAAATGTTTTTCTTTTTTTGGCCTTTGCCAAGGGCATTATTGGCATATCTGGAATTGGAATTCCAGATAAGGTATTGTCATCATGCACCGTCCATTCATCAATCTCCTATTTTGACTTCTCCGGCCAAACCGCTGGGCAGATCCGGCCGAAATTTGGCAGCAAGGTTCCACTCCTGACTGGTAACGGAGATTGCAAAGCTCGTTCCGGTCATCTGACTTTAAGTAGGTCAAAATGGCAGACTTAGTAAGTTCCCTCAAAAATCTCCTTCTCCAGACCAATCAACCAATCAAAAATGCCGATTTTTTGTTGTTTCTTCCGAAAAAAAATGCCGAAAATCAAAAAACCAACCAATCAAAATCAACCAACCAGACCAATCAAAAATTAGAATTGGACCAAATTTTGGTTACAACATTAGGCCAGGGTAGGGATGTTAAATTGTGGAGGCCATGCCGATCAGATGACTGAAAGTGTGTCGAAATGGCAGACAGTAAATCATTGGAAAAATCTGTAAATTCCTTCAAAAATGTTCTTCTCCCGACCCACCAGTCAAAATGCTACCAAATTTGGGTTGCAACATTAAGCCAGGGCCAAGACAAGCTACAGATCCAGTGGTCCAATATTTATTCTCACCTTACGTGCAGCAGTGATATTGGCTGCTTTATGTGCATGTAGTATTCAGGATAATCTTTTCTCGAAGGCAAGCGTAGGAAGGACTCGCACAATATCCGTCCCTGTCGATCTCTTTCTGACTGCAGAGCCATCAACAGCTGATGCAATGGTCCATCACCCTCCATCAAGCTTTCTGCCTCCAAATGATGCCCAGAGCCTAAGTCTTGTACATCTTCTGCATATCAGTGAGGAAAAACAGGTGAGAAAATATTTTTGCAGCAATTTTGTGTTTTAGGGTTAGGGTTAGAAATATTGTAAAATATTTCTGCATGATTCTCAAGAAAACTCAGATCAAACTTTTGCATCATATATAATGAAGCTTACAACGCTATACAAAATAACTTCACTATGTGGTTCCCAAAGGGTATAGTAACATACCATGAGAGTTCTGCTCATCCTCACTCTCAGATCCATATTGCAACGACATTGTGATGGCTGACAAACGGTCACCCTGGGCCGTCCGACGGTTCCTAAGGCACACGTGCCACATGAGTGGTGGCTGACAATGAAATATCATGAAGAAAAAAAGAAGAAAAAAAAAACAACATCCCAATGTCATGCTATTGATTTAAGTACCATTTGACCAAATCGCATAGGAGACAGCCAACAAATTGATTTTTATTTTGAGGCCAAGGAATACAAAGGAGAAATTTGAAAGAAAAACAGGTCAGGTCAGGTCAGGTATGAGAGCATGCGCCAGAGCAGCGCGTCGCTGCTTCCACTTTCCACCAGTACTCCAGGGGCCTCCGTCTGGCCATCCCCCAGGCAGATGCCTGGCCCATCCCCATCTCCTTGAGATGCTAATCAACCTGCTGCAACCACGAGGCATGTGGTCGGCCCATTGGCCTCCTCCACTCACGAGGCTCCCTCACTGAGAGAATCTAGTGAGCAGGATCAGCGTCAGGAAAACGACCCACATGTCCATACAACCGCAGCTGACGCTCACGGACTATGTAGCTAACTGGGATGTGACTACACCAATGGAGGAAATGGGTGGGGTTGCGACTTCAATGATCTTTTCAGCTATATCAGCGAGTTGCTCGATATTCACTGAATCGCTAGTTGAAACAAGGATATGCTGAGCATTGATTGGCAATCCTTTGGAGAAAAAGCTGCTTGAATATGTTATCCTCCAGGTTATTCTCACTAACAATTGTCGCATCCTTCATCGCAAATGAGAAGGCTTACAATCCCCCAGCTCTCTGAATAAAGAAGTTGATGCAAGGTTTTTGCAATGATGCAATGTGGGCGAACGAGCTCTGCCTTGAGGGAGTCATACGACCTTTCAGTGGGTGGCTCAATGAGAATGCTCTGCACCTCTTGTGCTATCTCTGGCTGAAGAGAAGCCAGACATATGCAAATTTGGTCTACTGTGCTGTGATTCCTTGGGTTAGAAACTGGCATCAACTGAGCGAACCATATGGCAGGGTCTTTGCCCAAAACGGAGGTAGCTTCAAATTAACAGCTGCGACGGGAAGTGCGACGAACGGACGACTTTCATTTGACATGCGGAACATGCAATGGATCACTCACGTCAAATCACGTCGCCTTTGTCAGATCTTGATCACGTCGGGTCACTAATTGTGGTGATTATTCCTTTCAGTATGCTGGTTATGATGATGATGCTTAAACCAGAACAAAATAAATTTCACTCGTATTTAAAATGCAAAGACATGTTGTAAATGAAGTCCGGCTGATGATTACTCCTCCTTCGTCTCTCAGTGGTTGGTGAAGGAAGGATTTATTGGTGTTGAGCCGCTGCAGCTTTAAATGGGTCAAGATGCCAAGCAGAAGAGATTCGTTTGTTGCAGTCGTGGTTGTTTTGCCAAATAAACGAACTCCACTTCGCTCAATAGTCTTGGTAATGTCAAACAAAAGTCACGATTAAATATTCACGTGTTGAGTGACTCGTGAATCGGGATGAGAAAATGCTTGCAAGTAAAGGCACGCGAAGTTTCTTAACATGTCGTGATGACGAGCTCTCGTTTGCCCTAGCCTTCCAGCATCCCCCGTCTTGATTGGCTCTCTGAAAGGATGCAACTGATTGGCTACGAGAGTTCACTTGTTTGCTTTATGACAAATATTCGCAAAATAAAAAATAATTAATGAGTAAAGAAAAATTAATGAGCCACTACAGATGGATTGAAGTGGTTGATGATGTAACTGTTATTGATACTGGGAATTCAAATTCAGAACCTGCCTGATTAATTATTATTCTTTTGTCATAAAATCATTTAATATTTAGATATTTGTTAGAAATGGAGTCATCGTTGTTGGGCAATGGCACGGCTTGGTGGCTGCACAGGGATTCACCAAGGCAAGTGGAACCATGCCAAAACAAGTTATGGTCATAAAGTCCATGGGTAGCTGTGTGGTCCTTGATAGGCATGGGGCATGCCTGGGATGCATCCATAAAAGTGAAATGAGGGAAGGAGAGAAGGATGACGATAAGTCATTGGGGTATCAGGCAGTGGAAAAAGTAGAGATCAAGAAAGAAGAGATCAATGTGCCTTATTGAAGCAGTGAGATAAAGGAAGGAGAACACCAGGTGAGAGACAATGAAGTCCCTTCAATGGAATCACATTGCATTGTGTCATGCTCGGGGGGACTCTCCCTTTGAAACGAGTGCACTTAAATATCCTGTTTCAGTAGTATTTGCTTAAATATCCTGTTTCAGTAGTATTTGCTTAAATATCCTGTTTCAGTAGTATTTGCTTAAATATCCTATTTCAGTAGTATTTGCTTAAATATCCTGTTTACTGCAACTGCTCTAAATCCAGGCCGCAACCAGTTCCGTCAATCGGGGTGCAGTTACCGCCTTCTTCGGTGTGGTCATGTGATTTTGCCTTACTATGTGATTGTGACCTCCAAGCATATGGAGTTATCAAATGTGTATCCTTCCTTCCCTGTCATACCCAACTGCTCCTGGACTCTGTGTCTTTTGCACCTGAGAAGGTAGAGAAGGTTATTTCAACCCTCGACTCTGACTCTGCTACTGGACCAGATGGCATCAGCTCACGTCTCCAAAAAACCTGATCTACTGCTCTTGCCCATCCTCTCTCTGCCATTTTCACCCTGGCATTTGTGCTGACATCTTCCATCTGCTTGGAAATCCATGACATCTCTGCACTGCATAAAAAAGGTGCAAGAACTGATCCCCTAAACTACAGACCTATTAGCTTTCTTCCAATCATGGAATCCATCATCGCAGTTGATATGAAATCCTTCCTTTTCTCCAACAACCTCATCTCAGATTAATATTTTGTTTCAGACCAGGTCACTCCACCTTGGACATGCTGCTTCTGCTCACCCAACAATGGATGGAGGCCCTCAATGTCAGACATGAGTTCAGGCTGTCTCTCTGGACATATCATGCTTTTGATACAGTCTTTCAATCCTGACAAACCTCACACTCATTATCTATATCTGAAAGGACTGTCTGGCAAACCCTCCTATCTACTTTCTTAACAATCCTCTTGAGGTAGTTCAGTCATTCAAACTCTTGGGTCTCACCATCAGCCATGATCTTTCTTGGGTAAACCACATTTCAACGTTGGCCTCCAAAGCCAGCCGCCGACTGGGCATCCTCCGTCATACAAAGTCTTTACTTGGCACACCTGAACTCCTATCCACCGAAAAGGCCTTCATCCGCAGCTTGTTGGAGTACTGCCCCTGCTTCATAATTTACTCAGCATGACACCGTGGAAACCAAGGCCTTTAAGATTATTGGAATCACCAAAGATGAAGCTGATTCTATGGGCTTATCACTTCACCATCACAGACAGGTCAGTGGTCTCTCCCTATCTTACACCACCTCCTTTCTGGTCTTGCACCCTCTGCTATTTCCATGCTTTGTCCCCCCCAGGTTTCTGCAGGGCTTTCATGGTCCACCATCAACCACCTTTTGGTGAAACTACCTAAATCCAGGATCAATGCTCAGCTCCTCATTTGTTCATCATTTTTCCCACTTGTGGAACCAACTTACACATTCTCTTCGATCTCATTCTTCCCTCCAGGTTTTCAAGACAGCTGTTTACCACCATCTTAGATCGACCCCGATCCAAAACCATGATCTTTTCTACCCTCGTTAACCCCGCACCCCAAATCCTTCCTCCTTCCATATTTCCAGTTTGTCCCTCAGAGTTTCCTTCTGTGTCCATCTTGTCTACTCCACGCATACATGTTTTGAGTCCTGTTTACCTCTGCCAACAAAGGTGGAAGGAGGTTATATTTTCAACCCTGTCTGTTTGTTACTTACGAATCTTAGATTTCGTAAGTATATTGATGACTTCCGTCCTCTGTTTGTGTGTGTTTGTGTGTTGTGTGTTTGTGTGTTTGTGTGTTTGTGTGTTTGTGTGTTGGTGTTGGTGTGTTGTGTGTGTTGTGTGTTTGTGTGTTTGTGTGTGTTTGTGTTTGTTGTGTAGGCACGATAACTCGAGAACGAAGAAGCTACCAATGTCAAATTACACCACGTGATTCAGGAGGGTGAGGCTAGCGCTGATTAGATTTTGGTCAAAATCAGTCAACGGTCAAGGTCACAGTGAGGTCAAACATTCGATTTTTGATGGTTTGTACAGAATCATCGTAGAAACTTCTGGTTTGCGTCGCTACCTTCTCTAGAGACAGCTTTTATTAGACAAGGTCAGAGGTCAAGTTGACGATTTCGTAAGTACCAGTCTATGACTGCTTGTTTGTCTGTAGGATATCTCAAAAACTTGTGGACGGATTCGGATGAAACTTGGTGGGCAGATTGGGCGTGTGAGAAAGATGAACTGATTAGATTTTGGGGTAAATCCGGATCTGTATCCTCAACTTTTTAAGTGATTCTTCACCATTGAGAGATAGGGCCAAAAACGATATATAACATGATGTTTCAAAAATGTATTGGGCCCGATATGTTCTTGTGGATGAGGAACTGCGTGGCGGAAGTATGAACTCTACCGAGTGCCCTTCTAGTTTTGTCTGTTACATCCTGAACCATTCAGTGTACTGGCTCTTCCATGAGCCTCGACTATGTATACAAAAAAAAGTGTGGCTGACAATTCAGCCTGATAAAAATTAAATGCTTTGGAGATATTGACAGAAATTCAAAACTAAGACCCGGTTATGTCTTTGTGTTGCAAATGCTTCCATCTAAATTAATTTCACGAGTTCTGTGTCCCTTTTAAAAGCAATACAGTGCAAAATTTCAGCTTGGTCCAGTGTTTAGAATTATTGTGTTGACATAAAGACAGACAGACAACCATGACGAACATAGTGCACTCTCCTTTTGGCAAAGTCTCAAAAATAAAATAAAAAGCATCATAAGCTAGTCAAACATGTAAATCCAAATGCAACTTTACACCAAATTGTGACATCTCAGAATACAAAATATCCCTCTACATATTTCTCAAAGCATGGGCTCTAACCAAACTCAGTGGTAGACTTTACCATTTTGTTAACCAGAAAAATCAGGTCAGAGTGCATTCCTCAGAATTCAAACTTAAATTATCATTCTGGTTCTCCACATTTCAGAGTCCTACCGGATACGCAAGCTGCTCTTTACTGGCCCACTGCTTTGCTCCAACTCTGCACGTTTCTGCATAAACATCTTGCGAATCACGTGTGCATCCTGTGAAAGATGTAGGCATGAATAAGACAGAAAATAAATTTGAAGCTTCATCAATGGTTGCAGGAGGATAACATAAAGCACAAGATGAGGTAAATCAAAGGTTGAAAATCAGATCAGAAAACACAAAACATTAAGCTATCTATTTCAGGCTAGTTTCACGACATATATCATGAGTGACTGAGAAAATAAAGTGGAAAAAAAAATAAAGCAATTCTCTGGTAATGCAAAAAATAACTAGAAAGAGCAATCAAAGATTGCAGACCCTCGCCAGAACTTGTTTTGTGTGGTGTTTGTGTACTGGTGTTATTAGGATGATCCTTATTCAGGATTTATTTTCTGACCCGAGGGACTTGAGTTGCCCTCAAAGACTTGAGACTTGGCTCAAGTGACTTCTTCATATATCTGCCCGGAGGAAGAGGCCTCCATAGCTGGCGATGACGTCACCGTGTGTGTGGATCCTCCATCCCTGTCAGAAATCCGTCATGCAATGAGGAAACTCAAAAGTGGTGGAGTCGCTGGGTGTGACATCACCACGGCAGAACTGCTGAAATGTGCTGAGACTGCGATCTGTGAGGTATTACAATGCCTTTTCATAAATTTCTGGAATTCTGAGCATGTTTCAGCAGAGTGGAGGAATGGCATAATAATGCCCCTCTTCAAATGCAAAGGCCCCTGCTCTAACTGCAGTAGCTAATAGCCCGATCACCCCACTCTCAATCCCTGGGAAGGTATTTGCTCATGTTCTTCTGAACCATATTCACCCCTTCCTGCTACAACATAGACATCCCAAGCAATCTGATTTCACCCCAAACAGGTCTATGATGGATGATCTACTAGCCCTCCACATTCTCACAGAACTTCATCGGGAATTTAAGCGCCCATTAAATGTGGCGTATAATCAATATCAAGGCCGCATTTGACTCGGTTGATCGGACATCCCTATGGAAGGTGTTGAGAAGCAAGGGAGTTGCCTGATCACTTTTCAACCTGATCTGGAACCTACATGAAGATACAACAGCATGTGTTAGAGTGAACACTAATCTATCACCTCCTTTTCCCACATCTTCTGGATTTTGGCAGGGCTGCGTCCTTTCTCCCTCTCTCTTCTGCTCTGCTGCGCCATGGACTGGATTATGTCAAGGTGTGCAGATTAGCTTGGAATTGACGTCAGTAGAAAGTCATCACTGATCTACTCTATGTAATGTTGCCATTGGTCCATTCCCCCCCCCCCTTTACTAGTACCTATCTCCGGGCGTGGGCGTGGAGCCAGTGGACATCATCATCAACCTGGGCTTCAACATCAATTAATCTGGATACTGCAGCCCTGGTGTGCTCTGTCATGTGGCAACTAGATGCTGTTTGGAAACAGCACAGTCTTAGTTTACCATCAAAGCTCCGCATTTAAAGAAAATACATCCTACATGTTCTCCTCTGTGGTTGTGAGACCTGGACATTTTTGAAAAAGGACCAAGACACCCTACAAGCTTTCCATATGCGATGTCAACACCGCATCCTTGGGCTCGATGGTATAACCGAGTCTCAAACACAATCATTTGTGAGATCACTAGACTTGGCCCGATCACACTAGATATCGCAAGGAGACACTACTCCCTGTTTGGACATGTCCACCACTTAAGTTAACATGTACTAGCCCATATCTCCCTGGAATGTGCCATGAACCTTTACCATGGTCACCGACCCGATCTAACCTGGCACCGTCCTCAAGGACGCCTCAGACCCTCTTGGTTATGCCAGTGCACCAATGAGATTGGCCTTAGCCCATGTGAGCATTGGCAGAAGGTGGAAGATTGACAGTTGTGGGGACCGCTGTGCCCTTTGTTTGGCATGCGTAGTAGTAGTAGTAGTAGTAGTAGTAGTAGTAGTAGTAGTAGTATTCAATGAACGCATAACAATCCGAATCCAACAACTCCAAACAAGTTGTGGATAGCTCACCATTTAAGCAAAAACATAATTAACTCGACATGAAAACCCTTTATAGTCCAATGTATTCTGGAATGTTGAACACCGCTGTTTACAGGTACATGCAGTTTTCCTTCCTAAATTTCACGATATTTTATTTTTCCTTTGCCATTGTTCTCTTCTTCGTCCTATTTGCTCCTCATTACTTCCATTCCACTTCAATCTCTTTAAACTCCCTCCCAAAACCCACCCCGTTACAAAAAAAAACATTGTGCAGGAGTCATACCTCTCCCTGTCACTCGTTGGTGCATTCCAAAGATTCATAAGCACTTACAGTTTACACGGCTTCATTTGGCATTCCTGTTTACGAGAAAATATATACATATCCTCTCACTGAGCTTCATGGTTTTCTTCAAAGGAGAAGTCTCTATCTTGAAGAAATATCGAGAAACGGCAAAAAATATATCGAAATCTCTTCTTTTTGAGCTAATGTTGTGACATGTGAGTTTCTGCCGTTTAAGAACAGCATGGGGATTTTCTGACCATTCTGGGCTGGCAGGCTGTCTTTTCTCACGTGATTTTAATGGTGCTGTGCAAAGTAGGCTATCACAAGGCATGAAAATCGAGTACCAAGATGTTTTCCTCCATTTTGATGCTGAACAAGTGCAGGTATGCCTGGTGTTCGCTTAATGGTCAGAGTGGTGAGCTTGGGATCCCAGGGTCCTGAGTTCAAATCCCGCTCAGCTGTTGCATTAATACCAGGTGGGGTTAACTTGGCCTGTCATCCTTCCGAGATCGGCAAAATGAGTGCCAACTTGCTGGTATCCTGTGTTCGAGTGGCGACCCGTCCAGGATTGTGTTCAATACCAAGGAGACTGCCTAGGCAGCACCAACGCTCTGCACAGAGTATGGTCCCAATGGGTGGAAGTGCAGGTGTGAGAAAATGTTGGTTATGGTCTTTAACATAATGAGTTTCCAAACTTGACGAAAAACATATTGTGAAGCAAAATGCCCTGAAGGTCCTGTTGAAAAAAAAATGTAAATAAAAAATAAAGAGGCCTCTAGCCAGGGACAATTACCTTCATGAGCCTGAAATTATGTGGCAAAAGGAAATCATTTACAAGACAAAACAAAATAAAAAGGACAAATAAAGTGGAAAATTATGTCGTTTTCCCACCTTGAAAACTTGTGAGCCTGGCTCATTGTATGTCCGGGCATTTTTCACCAGCAAATCCACATCACGTGCCATTTCTGCAATGGTGCAATATGACCCTGCCTGTCAAGGTAAAAGGTCATGGTAAAATTAAAATCGGTGGGAAAACTACACCCCTCTACCCCACCCTCAAAAGACTAATTGTTCAGGGGTAAACTGACCTGTCTGTACAAAACATACAATTATTCAATCAAAATAAAACCCCAGGTTTGCTTTGACTGCCAATAACATTAAAAACAAAATGAGAATGAATGTCTGTTGAACAGAAGTTATACCTGGCCTCGTATTGAGACAGAAAGAATACGGTGAGGGAATAATGGTGGGTATAACCAGATACCTACTCTAGCGTGCATCACCTCTCCATATTTATTGGTGCATCTGCTGATGTCACATGATATTGTGCACTACTGTATAACAGGCTAACCAGAAAATGGCACTGGAACGGCTCACGGTATCCGAGTGCCTTACGTGGTTGACCCCTTTAACGTAAAAGAGTCAAAGAAGAATGATGTCATTTTGGGTCACACTCTCATAATATTGCACTTGGATTTTTTGCAATCCACTGTTAGCATCCCAATCAGCGTTTTTTTCTCAAACTATATGGCAGCCAGACTTATAGTTCAAACTCATGAATTTGATATGACAACTCCAATCATCAAGACGCTTCACTTCACTTCCAGTATGCCAACGTGTATATTGTAAGCTATTGCTGATGACTGATAAAAACAAGAACAGATTTGGTCGCTGCCTATGATTCTGACCGAATCACACTTTACACCTTGCAAACACACTACAGCCTTACAACCAAAATCTCCTGTTAGTTCCTAGCACCAATATGAAGGCTTTTTGGCAATCAAGCATTGTTCAGATAAGCTCCACAACCATGTACTGCACTGCATTTTGAAGTTTGGATGATCTTATTAATAACGATTTTTAAATGCTTCTCAAAATTCTATCCCATTCACTCACTTATAAACACATTGCCGCAACTCTCATAAATTTATGGAGTCTGAATCAAAAAAAAAACAAAGAAGAGGGCAAGGCTGTGGTTCTGGACATATCTCAGACATTCGATAGTCTGCACATTTTCTCCACTTGCCAAACTTTCTGCCTGCAGCACACAAAGCCATTTTCTTTCCTGACTAGACGTGTTCAACTTGCACTGACCACTTGCAGCTCTCAACAGAATCCTTTAATTTCCAATTAAGTAACAGCAGGAATGCCCCAAAGAAGTGTCTCGGGCAAAGTCCTGTTTCATATATATGTATATATATATATATATATATATATATATATATATATATATATA
>CM068954.1:122666334-122684366 GCA_035128595.1 Eptatretus atami | reverse complement strand
ATTTCTGTTCTGCAGGGCTTTCTGATCAAATCTGCCCGATTGGCCAAAAAATAAAAATAAAAACTTCAAAAAAATTTGAAGTCATAGCTGGCTGAAATTCTTGAAGCGCAAGTGAACATCCCAGACAGAGCCAAACAGACACACAGTCACATCATTGGGCCTGGTTCTAGCCAGCTTATCAATGCCCTACCTCCATGCACTTCAAAGATATTTGATGACTATGCTGAAGAAGACATTATCCCAAAGGTGGAATCCTATGGTGTCAGGTACGAGAGGGTGGACGTAGTGTTTGATGTGTACAAGAAGTAAAGTCTGAAGTCCGAGGCAAGGTCAAAAAGGGGGCAAGGAATCAGAAGAAGAGTGACAGGAACCAGTAAGACCCCAAGTAACTGGAGAAGCTTTCTTTGAGATGACAGCAACAAGACTGAGCTGTTTCACTTCCTTTCGGAAAAGATGTGTGAAGCACAGACGACAAGCACAGTCATTGTCACAAAAGGAGAAGATTCCATTAGCAACACAAGGAAGTCACTGGATGCTGTGTCTCCATGTTGTCATGAAGAAGCTGACACTCGAATATTTGTACACGCCAGGGATGCAACGACGGATGGTAGCAAGTCCATTATCATTAAGGCTAATGACACGGACGTACTAGTCATAGCAATATCTGCACTGCCATCCTTACAGGAACTAGGTCTTGAGAACATGTGGATTGCCTTTGGCCAAGGAGCCAAGGTGCAATGGATTCCAGTCCATGAAGTAGTTTCTGCAATAGGGCCTGAGAAAGCTAGAGGGATCCCATACTTCCATGCGTTCACTGGATGTGACGTCGTGTCTGCCTTCCGCAGTAAAGGGAAGAAAACTGCATGGCAGACTTGGAACGTCTTTTATGATGTTTCTGAAACATTCACCAATCTCATCCAGCATCCAACATTGATTCGTGATCTTGACTTTTTTGAAGTTTTTTTTTTTTCAAATTTTTCAAAATTTGGATTTTCAAATGGCCAATCAGGCAGATTTGATTAGAATCCCCTGGAGACAAATGTGCCCAATTTGATGCTTGTATCATCATTGCACGATTCCTCTCAAAAATTGCTGTTATCTGCCCCACTAAGGATGAATGGGGTGGACAAGATGGATACAGAAGGAAACTCTCAAAAGGGAAAAGTGGAAATTGGGAAGGAGGGGGGTTTGAGGTGGGGTTAACAAGGGTAGAAAGATCATGGTTTTGGATTGGGGATGATCTGAGATGGTGTTGAACAGCTGTCTTGAAGGCTTGGAGGGAAGAATAAGACTGAAGAGAATGTGGAAGTTGTTTTCACAGGTGGAAAAAAAAAAGAAAAAAAAAAGAGGCAACAATGAGTGGAGGTGAGCGGTGATTACTTCCGCGATTGCTTGGAACTTCACCACTTTAATCCTTTTGTAGAGCTACCAGGAAACATCATGAGAATGGGCAAAGCCAAAGATGAATTAATTTCTTAAATAAGTAAACATTTAAATCATTACCTGCATAAGCAAAAAGTTTGAAGTGGAACAGGAATGAAGGCAAGGCTGAAAGCTAAAATAAGAATGAAGGTGGAAATAATTTATTGGCCAATATAAAGGAAAGAAATCCACAGTTAAATAACTTTTGCAGAAGTCAAAACTTAAACTCATGTTTTTCTACTTTCAAGACCAACATTCTCATTTACAGATGATGTCCTGAAGAATATTAATAGTGCAATGCCAAAAAGAAGTTTTTAAATTTTAAGTTTAAAGAGTTTGAGTTTAAAAAAAAAAATCCAAGTGTCACATCAGCATCTGATTGATTCAAGTTCAGCAGAGAGGGAAGCAGCTGCTGCCAGCCTGGTAAGTGGGATACTGGTCAGGCAATTATTTTACCCGAAAATTTAACAACATACTGACCTGTCGAGATGGTAGTCGATGAAAGAGTTCACTGATTAGTCGTCCAGCTGAGTCACTTAAGGAAACCACAGTCTCAAACAACTGTTGTAACTGTTCCTTAAGTGCACCTCTTCGCTGTAAAAAGGAAGCACAGTACTGCATTGTAAACGGATTCACAATTATTTTAGCAGCATCTTTTAAAGTACATAAGCTATGATATACAGTGGTGAGAAAAAAAAAAGAAGTTTGTGAACCCTTTAGAATTATCTGTATTTCTGCATAAATTTGACGAAAATGTGATCAGGTCTTCATCTAAGTCATAATAATAGATAAAGCGAACCAGATTAAACAAATAGCGTACAAAAAAAAATCTACTTTTTCATTTATTTATTGGAGAAAATGATTCCATATTCAAAAAAAATTTCAGAAAAAGTAAGTGAACCTTTACATTCAGTAACTGGTGGCATCCCCTTGAGCAGCAATAACTTCAAACAAATGTTTCCTGTAACTCTTGATCAGTCCTGCATGTTGGTGGCTTGGAGGAATTTTGGCCCATTCCTCCTCACAGAACGGCTTCAACTCGGAGATAGTTGTGTGCTTTCTTGCATGAACTGCTCGCTTCAGGTTCTGGCACAACATTTCAATTGGGTTAAGGTCTGGACTTTGATTTGGCCATTCCAAAACACAAAATCTCTTCTGCTTCAGTCATTCTGTTGTAGATTTACTTGTGCGTTTCGGATCGTTGTCTTGCTGCATGACCAACTTTCTGTTAGGCTTCAGCTCACGGACAGATGCCATGTCATTCTCTCGTAAAATTTGCTGGTACAATCGAGAATTCATGGTTCTGTCAATGATGGCAAGCCGTCTGGGCCCTGAGGCAGCAAAGCAGCCCCAAACCATGATTCACCCACCACCACCACCATGCTTCACAGTTTGAATGCGGTTCTTATGTTGGAATGCAGTTTGTTTTTCACCAAACATAATGTTTCTCATTTAAGCCAAAAAGTTCCACTTTTGACTTATCTTTCTGCAGAATATTCCTCCAATAAACTTCTGGATCATTTAGGTGGTCTTTCGCAAACTTGAGACGGGTGGCAATGTTCTTCTTGGAGAGCAGTGGTTTCCTCCTTGCTATCCTGCCATGCACTACATTATTGTTTAGTGTTTTCCTGATGGTGAACTCACGAACATTGACATTAGCTAATGCAAGAGAGGCCTGCAGATCCTTAGACGTTATCCTGGGGTTCTTTGTGACCTGGATGTTATTATACACCTTACTCTTGGAGTGATTTTCGTTGGACGACCGCTCCTGGAAGGAGTAACAATGGTGATGAATTTGCTCCATTTGTACAACATCTGCCTGACAGTGGATTAGTGGAGTCCAACATCTTTAGAAATGGTTTTGTAACCCTTTCGAGTTTCCTGACCGATGAGCATCGACAACTCTTTTTCTGAGATCCTCAGAAATCTCTTTTGATCGGGGCATTACACGCTTCCACAAACCTGTGTGGTGAAGACCAGACTGATGGTGACGAACAACATTTATGTTTTTCATACAGGGAAGGGCCACCAAAACTCACTCCCGATTGTCATCCCATTGATTGAAACACCTGACTGTAATTACCCTCTTAATTGAGCTGGTTAACCCAGAGGTTCACATACTTTTTTCCAACAAAGAAATTGAATGTTGGGTCATTTTGCTCAATAAATAAATGAAAAAGCAGATTTTTTTTTTGTATGTGTGCTATTTGTTTAATCAGCCTATCTTTATCTATTACTAGCAGGAGTGTCTGGCGTTGTCCAGTATTGCCGGGTCTATTTTTTGTGGGGACTTACAATACATCCCTACACCAACAAAGGAATGTGGTCAGGGATCATTCAGTATTACCTTTCACATAGCTACAAAGGCTTAGGCACTGTAGAGCGATTAAAAAATTAAAACCCAAAAGACAAACTTATTTTTTCAAAATGTTCAATTTTGCTTTTGCCTCAAACACTCCTCAGGGCTCAAACATGAATCTCTGAAAGTTTGACAGATCCGTTTAGCCATCTCTGAGAAAAATGGCGACACACACACACACAAACACACACACACACCATCAATTAGGTGTAGAGTTCTAGACTCTTCTGGTTCACTACAGCATGATCCATGCTGAGGTTCCCCTACGGATACCTTATTATGACTTTTATCTCCATTGAAGGTATCAACTTGCACACTTTCCCTCACACACAATAACACCTTCACAGGTATTAATTGGTGACTACAGTGTACTCATCAACGCACTCATCGGTGATAGCCAAGTGATTCAATAATCACTTCATGCTATCTCCCATACCTTCCCAAATTCTAAGCTGAATTCTTACCTCCATTCCAACATCTCTCAACCCTCTCATATGTGGAATTCACTCGGTGTCTGTTGTCTCATGCCCCCTCCCTCCAGTCTTTCAAGAATGCTACCTTCATGCTCTCTTCAATCAATAATAATCACCAATTCAATAATCACTTCATACTCTCTCCCTTATCCATCTCTGGTCTCTTCTACTTCTGCTAACCCTTTCCTTTCTGCCACTTATCCACTCACATGGTATTATTGTCTCCCTCTTCCCATTTTATTCTCTGCCAGTATGTGGACCTTCTACCCTGTCATTTAGCTACTCCATGAGTCTAGATTACTTCATGAAATAAGTAAACAAATAAATAAAAAGACAAAATGAAGAGGAAGACAAAGAGAGACGAAGAAGAAAGGTCAGCAAAGGTTGATGCATTTTATAGTCAGTGCATAATATTTGTGCAAAGCCAACGATTAATTTGAGTGGAACGACACATTCGTAAATGATATACGTTGTCAGCAAAACACAGCGCCGTAGGTAAAATAGAGGGGTAGGCAAAGCAGAAGGGCAGGGGTAACACCAAAGGTAGGAAGACAATGGGTGATTAATGACAGGACAGTGAATCAAAATTTATTGATGACAAAAATGTGTGCCTGTATTCCATACCGAATGCCCAGAACTATTTTCTTCAAGATTTTCCTTACGATTAACATCTTCATCTTCATCGTCTTCATCTTCATCCTCCTCTTCCTCCTCTTCTTCCTCATCTTCATCCTCCTCTACCAAATTCATATCCTCTCCTTCTTCTTCTTCATCCGCATCTTCATCATCTCCCACATTTTCTTCACGTCCTCGCTCTCGTTCAAACACATGTCCACTGTGACCCTCTGCCAGCAATTGATTATATCGTGCAAGGTACATGTCCATTAGCAAGCGTGCATCTTGTACTTCCTGACTGCCCTCCTTGATTGTTTTTTTGAAAAACAAGGGGGGGAGGGGGGAAGAGAATATAAGCAAACAGTCCATGAAAAGAAATCATTTTATTATGATGCAGGATTTAACATCAACAATGGCGAGCTGACAAAATATCAGTGGTTTTCGGTTATGTACCCAAAAGTGTTGAAATTAGGTGGCCCATCATTTCCAGTTAAAGGCCCAGTCACACCTTAACGTTTTAGCCAGCTTATGCCGATTTTTGGAAAATTTGTCTAAAACGCTCTTTTTGATGTTTTTTAAAGATCGGACGTATTCCATAAGATTGGTTAGGATGCAGTAAGTTTAAGTATGGGACACGAAGTTTTGTCTGGTGGTTATAGTTGAATGTTTCATCCACGAATGCTGAGCCGTGTTGTGTCGCACTTCACAACTAATGCTCAGTGACGAGAGTGGGCTATTATGCATAGCAGGCGCCGAGCGCACGGGAGTCGCCGAGATTGAGGATGTAGGCATATTTAGACTGCGGAACGTTTCAAATGATAACGCGCGAAATGGAAGTGCAACATGAGTCAGAAGGAGACGCGTTGTTCGATGACTTGGGATCTGCGGAGAGCGTGATGCCGACTCTGAAAATGTCTGAACGTGGGCCGCCTAGAGACGTCACCGCGTATGGTAGAGTTTTTGCGGCATAGGGTGTGAATAACTCAAGTACGCTATTCATACGGTAGTAAAGTGGAGTACGTCTGTAATTATAAAGCATTGTTGAAAGTTTTACGCGTACTTGGCGTATATTCACTCGCGTGGTCTGTATTGTATAGAATAAAGTTGTAGGGTAGAGGATGGCGCTTTGGAGTTGATGGACAAAAAGCATCGACACATCGTTCTTGCTAGGGGGCCTCATCCGAGTATAGTCGTGTTCAACACAGCCAGTAATGCGGTTGGTTGGGTTATGAGGCTCAAGAGACCTGGCCAATGGGTAGATGCTCTTTTGGCTTTCTTCTGGTATGCATAAAGGTGTTGAAGTTGTTAGTCATGAAGATTTTGGCAGGAGTTATTACAGTATTAGAATATCTGTTGTGGCGCGTCTTTAATATAGTGATCCTTAGTGATTTAGATGTAAAGAGCGTAGCTAAGGGATTATGAGAGGGCAAAAATCAGAGGCGCTATGTGAGATGTACTCGGGTGGAAGTTAGGAGAAAGTGTCAAAAAAAACGTAAAACGGGAGTTGGAAGAGTGACGCGAACGCGTACATTGATGTTGTTTCAGACTTATGGGCACTTCAAGTAGTGTGTGATGTTGGTCCAAGGATGCGTGAAAGCGTTAGTGAACAAAGTAATCATAGTGAGAAATATGTATATGTTTTTGTACCGGAACTTTACAGGCGAATTTTTATTTAAAGTCGTTGAAGTGAGTGGGTGTGATTTAGTGTAGAGTTACTGCAGAGAAGCCATCAGGTGTTATTTTTGTGGGCTCGGAGCGTGATTTCTGACGTTTATGGATGTAACTTCAAGTAAGTGTGTCACATCGACGGATGTCACTAGAACAGTTGAGTCGGGCGACGGATGTCAGAGTGTGAGAAGTCGCGTGAAGGTAGGTTAAACGCTGGCATAAGTAGAATAGGTAAGTGAAAAATTTTAACAAGCAATGGGAAATAGGTGTTGAAGGAAGACGGAAAGTACGCCGTTTAAGCGCGTGCAACGACGTATGGAAGTGTTTGAGATGCCGAGTGCTCGACTTCTTAGTGATCATATGACAAATCAAGTGTACCGACGAGTCTGTAAGAAACGAGATGGGTGCAGAGGTATAACGGTGATTTAGACCAATTTTGTTTTGTAGAGAAAAAATTTCGGCATAGCGTTAACTGTTACATGCTAAGAGATGGGTACAAAAGAGCTATAAAAATCAGGCCTGCAGCTGGGGTATTGTTTGTGGCTTTCATCAAAGGAACAAAGGATTTAAATCCGCAACAAGCTATTTTTAGCATGAGATTTAGAGTAGTTTTATTTATTCGAAATATTAAAGCCATTCTTTTGTATCAAGTGTGTATGGATTTGTTAGTTTAATGCGAATAGATAGAGATGTTTATAATGAGATATCAAAAACGGTAGGACTCCGATGTGTACAAGAGGTGAAGATACAACTTCATGAAAAGTGAGGTGGTATCGTTGATGATGATACCTACAAGGTATCAGGTTCTAGTTATTGGAATATTGACCGTATCCACATATGTATTTATAGTAGCATATTGGTTTTAGCGAGTCGGCTGGTGTTTCGGCTCGCCTCTGGCGCTGTTCTGCCGGAGCCGGGCAAGTCGAGTTCTGGCAGTAATGGGAAGAATACAGACGGAATATAGAGATCCGCCGAAGATACCGAGCGAGACCACAGGGGATCGTTGTACGAACCAATACGAGATCGGAACAGACTTCACAGGGGATATGGTCACGGTGATTGCGCATTGCTGAAGTATAATAGAGCGTGAATCCAACTTGACCGGGATTCATGGGCGAGTCTGTACGGGACGAGCAGTTCGCAGAGCGGAATTTGTCGTCAAGCCTGAGGACTGATACGTACACCAGAGAGCTACGGGCGTAATGCGAGAACGGGTCGGTCACACACAATTTCGCACTGAAGGTAATTTATCATCCAGAAGCACGGTTTCTAATCGTCAAGCACGAAAGTGTTCAGGTGACGCGAGGGGGCAGGAGTGTGCGAAGCTAGAGTAAAGCCTACTTAGATCTAGTGTGGGACTTTATTATAATAGATAACCGTTGCTTAATAGAGGCAAAACTCTGTATGGGGTTCTAATAATACCAGCAAAACGATGCTGAATAAATCGTCTATAGCTCTCTTTGAAGTCCACGCCTCTACCACGTTTACTTACGGACTCGGCGACGAAGACTTCCTGTCGAAGAAAGCAGGAAAGGACCCATAAAAGGGCAGTGGGGTCAGACTGGAGAGTCTGGGTCTTTTGGGTGGATGTGGCAAGACGAACGGTCAGGACGTTTGCAGATTGAATTGCAGCATCGTGGTGTCGTGGCTGGCGACCCAGCTATGGTGGAAGGCGTGGGTGCTCGAGAGCGGCTCCTGGCGAGAGCTTGGTTGAGGAGCGGTGATTCTGGCGCGACGTGGTTTGCGTTGTGGGGGACGTGGAGGGCAGATGTCTCCGGCCATTCTCGCAGAGGCGTATACATCGAAGCTTTCGTGGGCGATGAAGCGCGCAGGTCGGACGGAGTGGAGGATGAAGACTCGGGCAGCTAGCGATCGGGACGGCAGCTACGCCGCACGTGTCGGGCTAGGGCGGAGCCGCCGCTCCATATGAGGGAAGACATATCATGTGGCGCGAGTGCTCACGGGTGGGGGCTTACTCGACTCATTCGCTCACTCTTCGCCGTTCTCTCTCGGTCTTGTTTTGTCGCCCTCGGTTCTGTCATGCGTAGGAGAGGCAGGTCTGGATCCCACTCTCCTGCTCTTTTCGCGCCGGCCGGCATGTTCATTCGCGCGCATTGAGTGCTGACGTTTCCGGTTTTGGTTGCGGCGTCTAGAGCGGACGCGGCCTGGAGCAGCAAAAGATCGTACTTGACGGAGGGGATCGAAAATTGAGGGGATCGGCAGGACGCGTCGAGGCACGATGAGATGACTCGGACGCAGGCCGGGGATGGGGAGAGACTGGCTCAGCGGATGAACCGCTGTTCTTTTCACGGGGACTCCGTTTCAAGAGATTGGAGTTAGACCGGTCGAGTATGGAAGCGCTTCAAGGAAAGGTCCCCCTCGGCCGCTGCGAAGGCTAGCAGCGAGACTGTGGACAAGTGCTGACTCAAGGGCGGGCAGCTCGAATCCGTAATCACATAACGCCAGCTCCAAACCCAGGGTGGGAGGGAGTGTTGGGGTGGAGGTACGCGGGAGGGGAGGACTCGACGCGGGCAGCGGGGAAGGGGTCTGGCTTCTCTGCAAAGAAGAGGAGGAGGAGTCACGGGAGATAGACTTCTCATTTTCTGTTGTGTTTTGCTAGGACTATATATAATATTGATGTGTGCCGCAGGGTGCGTGAGTCGCTGATCGAGCTCGCGGAATCATAGTTTACAAGTGAAGTGTTTTATGCTGAGAGCTAGGATGGAACTAAGAAGGCGTCTTAAGTTCCGCTTGGGTGACTAGAATAGACGGCTGACTAAGTGGGAAAACTGTTCGGGTTGTGTGCGGATTTTTGGTAGATTTTCCCTCCAATTGCGCTGGAAACACAAGATTTTGTCTATATAGTGAATTGGTTACGGGATCTGGGAAATCTCGCGTTATATTGTGCATTTCATGCAGTCTACGTAGAATGTCGTGTAAGGAGCGTTGGAATACAGAGTAAAGTTAGATTGCTTTGGATGTTAAGTTTGCTTGAGACGTTTTCTTCCTTTGTCTTGGGAGGTCAAGGTGTGCGTTGCGATGTTTTTTTTAGTTAGGTGTCAATAAATCTTCATCGAACTGTAACAGTAATCCGACCAGTTGTCAGCTACTTTGGCATTTACATTAGCAGTTGCACCGTCTACTCGTGGCTGACAGCGATATGTGGATGCAAAACGTCAGATCGCGTTCCTGGATTGGCGTTTACAACGTTCTTTTCATGTTGATCTTTCCCCTTGATGAGTCCACCCGGCTGGCGGATCCTCTTCAATTACATCCCTTCGTGCACTTGCTTTCTCTCGTTCTCTATGATACTGCTTCTCCTCCTCGCATCGCTCCCGATTCTCTAGTGTGTCTCGTCTTCATCAGTTCATCTCTGGGTCCTTAATTTTCTCTCTTTCTTTCTTTCTCTCTTCGCTGGCGTGTTGGGTGATTGTGTGTGGTGTTGGCGTTCATAATGGCTGGATCTGTGAGTTCGAAGCTGTGCAGTGCTGTTGCTGTTGGGTGGCGTTTTCTTCCCCCTTTATCTTGTGTGTTGCATGGTGGTTTGTGGAAGTTTTTTCGTCCGTGTCCGTTCTCTGTTGGTGAATGACGGAGAGAGAAAGAGGGAGGCGCGGCACAGCTAAGTGGTTCGGCGAGTTGAGTCTTGTTCAGGAAGAGATTCTCTGTTTTAGCCGTGCTCGTTCTGCCTATGATGTGTTCGTATTGCACCTCGGTTTGAGAACTGCTGGAAGTTGCGATTTGATATGGATTTTATAAAGCGGTTTATTAACTTTGTTTCGTCGTTATGCTCTAGTGTTTATGCCTGGTGCATAATTGCCCTTTGTTGGGTTTAGATAGAGCGCTCAATTTAGTTTGTGAGATGTGTTTTAACATTTAAGGTGCGAATCCTTTGCATTCTCCGGTGTGTACAGGAACTCACTCGATGAAGAAGGTTAGTCATTGCTTTGTTCCGAGACGACTTCAGTGTTAATAGATGCTGGTATATGTAATGGGTTTGGGGAGAGCCATGTGGCTGGGAAATCGATCTCGCAGTGGGGAACGAACGCTTAGGGAAGGGCGTCGATGATGGAAGTCAATAGGTGTTGTGATTTTGTTGAATGCAGCAAGGTAACGGTCTGTGGCAGGGGCCTGAATGGGCGTCCGGGCGTGAAAGATACATCCCTCGGTACGGGCTTTCCTCCTCGGGATGCTTTTTGTTCTGTCGTCCTTGGATCGCCCTGCTGTTAAATTATTGAGATATTAATATGCCACTTATCTTTAAAAGAGGGATATCTCTGGTTTAATAGTTTGGGAAGGTTGGGTGAGTTCCATGACCAGTTACGTTTGCTTGGATTTTGGTTCGAAACACATTTGCCGTTCCGACGCACTGAGGTAAGTTGTTGTGAAATGGTAACACGTCATTAGTAACGCTGGTATCTTTAATATGAAAGATCGTAGCGACGGTTGTAGTGTAGCCATGGAGTGAGAATCTTTAATTTGTGCGAGCATGGAATTTAAAAAATGTGGTGTCGAAAAGTTCCCGAGGTGAGTGCGTTGTGGAAACCTAATGGGATCTCAATGCCAGGAAGCGAACAAGGCTAATGGATCCACTGGAGGGTGCAGAAGCCAGGACATAGTGTTAATCTAGAGTGGTGGAAATGTGCATAGACACCCATTATTAGCCCCTGAAAGACGAAATGCAGACGTTAAAGAATCTAAGATTGAAAGAGGGTGTTGGTCACAGTTCCGCGCGGAAGAAAAGTGTTAATAACGAGGACATGGATGTAGATTGTGAAGATTTCTAAAGATAGCACCATGCGACATACACCGTCTACTATGCTTATGCATCAGTCGGACTAGTTCTCTGCTTTGGACGGAAACAATTGCAGTTGTGGAGTCTGGTGATGTTGACATGCTGCCAGTGACTGACCATTAGTAACGGGATGAGGAAGAGCACTCGTGAACATAGAGGGGGCGTTAGAGTGTAACCCGCAGGGAAGTAGTTGTGACCAACGCACAGTGATTGCGAGTGTCAAATCGTGAAAGTGCTATGTGGTATCTTCCAGCAAAGCATCAGTGGCTGAACTCTGATTCAGGACACTCCTGGCGATTGTAGTGGATCGGGAAGTAGAGAACATGGCGGTTCTGGCTTCATAAAGGCGCCTCGTGAATTTCGTACACCGGGTACGAATCGAGAAAACTCGAGAGTATAAAGATAGAAGGATATAGAAGCCAGTTAGGCCGCCCCCCTGTCTGCTTTCCCCACCCCCCCATGAGGTTTTGGTGTTTTTTTGCAATCGTACAGTATGCTCATTATAGAGATGATTCTGAAGGGGTCGCGTAAGTAGCTTTGCGAAGAGTAGTGAATAGTTGCTACTGGAATGATCAGGCGGTATTTCAGGGTACGCAGAGAGAACCGTGTTCGGCAACTTCGCTCCGACTCAAAGAGATCATAAAATTTACAGCAACCGTGTCGGTATAGAGCCTGTAACGAGGCGGGCCGTGCTCTCTGTGGCGTCTTATTAGGCCGCAGTATGAGGCAAGTTCAGATGTGATGATAAAGTGCTGGGCAGTATACACGCTGACCTATTTAGAATAGTTTTTTTTTTCACAGTTGTGGCATGAGTCATAACGAGGTGGAATATAAAGGTAGCAGTATTAGAAATGTAACGAGGAATGTTTGAATATAGATACGGTGGTGATACGAGGAATGTGTTAGGGCGTTAGTCTGTCTGGGGCGATGTCATACGCTATTCCGCCAACGGATAGTGGACGACCGGTACGGTCAATGGCATAGCTGCGGGAGACTATAATCGCCGCGGACGATAACGTGGCGTAGTGGTATGAGCTGACTATCGTAATGGTCAAGGGGATGTGTCGTCAAGATCGAATCCAGACTAACCGAATGGAAGTGTTAAGGCCGTGTCAGGCGCGCCTTTGACGGTGTTAGGCCGGGTCCTGCGAGTGTATGCAGGATTGCGAGAAGTACGGCTGGAGGAGTGGGGGAAGGGAAGCTCGAATGAACATTAGGGGTAAGTTTTTGTATACTTTAGAGCAAGCGCTGAATGCACAGCGTGGATAAGTGCGTAGTATGCGGTACGTGACACGGATTTTGAATAAGAATGCTGAATTTTTCGACGTGTATGCAGGATGACTCACACGTTCGCAGCATGACGCTGGCTAAAGTTTGAGGCAGTTTGCGATCGGTTGATACAACGGTCGACACGGACGTTCCTTGTAAGTATACTGTAGTATGAGCGTCGGACAGGTCGGGTAATGTTTAGGATGGCCGAAAGCTTATTTTAACCTAGTGAGTAACAGTGCTTTGACCTATGAGGTAACGTTGACTTTAACCTATGATTAAGCGTATTATCAACGCGCAGCTAGTGACGTAGTGTAACGGTATTTGAGGGTACTTCCGGACGAGCAAGAGAAATAACTCTGAACGTGTTTCCTAACTTACAGTCTACCATTAAGTCAGGCGGTTATTGGGCACGGTTTATTGGGAATTGGTATATAAGAAGTGCGCTTCACAAGGAAGCCACGTCAGTGTTCAGACTCCCATGGTTTTTTTTTTATTTCTTTTCTTAGTGAGGGTGAATAGTTGTGTATTCAGTCGCGTTATGATTTTTAAATCAGTTGAGCGGCAGTCCTATTAATTATATTATAGTTATAAACCGCACTAGAAATCGAAGTGTCAAAACACACGACGGGTAAGTACGAAGAAAAAAAAAAAACGCAGGAGTCTGGAAATGACGCTAACATTACCTGACGGTGTTCGAGCTTATGAGTTTAGCAGTAGCGTGTGTTTGGTGTGCAACGATCGCGTAGCGAGCCTACAACAGACGTTCGAATAGGATAGCTAAGTTTTGGGATTAGTAGAACATTACCGGTCGACGGTGTTTAGAACTATTGATGATAATTACGAAGTCTGATGTTGTGTCGTGTAGTTAAAGATCGGTAAGGTGCTAAACTTCATGGATAGCGTTAGTGGAACGTGTGAGGCATGAGCACTGGTACGTCGAAATTTGAGCTGTTAAAAGTTGTCGAGCTGAGCTCGGCGTTCTTAGCACGATATGCAGCGTACTAGACGTATGCCCAGCCGTGCTCTACGTATCAAAACTTACTAAGGTATACGGATGTGTGGCGCGTTTTTAAGACAATATTTTTTCATTGTCGGGATAAGTGGCGAGAAGTAACTCGGTCAAAAGGTGTGAACAGCGTTAAGAACATTTCAAATTCAGACCATTTCAGAGTGCAGTTTTATTAGAATCTGCAAAGTGGCTGTTCCTTCAGTCTGAGCAGTTTGGGCACGACTGGCGTAAGCAAATATTTCGTTGAGGGAGATGAAAGCAAGGGAAACTCTAGCGTCATAACCTGGCATTGACGATGTCTTGTTATCAAGAATTCACATATGGTTTCGTACGATGCTAGATTTGAAATTAATGGAGGATTCAAATTTTACCGCAAGCTGAGTTGAGGAAGCTGTGTTTGAAGAAGCAATTGAATTATTACTCTAGAGAAACCAGAGTGTAGTACTCTCTCCTTATGAGCGAATGGGGGAGAGAAAGTGATTGAAGGGAAGATGGTCCTTCAGCAGCTTAGAGTGCTCCGAGCAAGAGGAGCCATATTTACAGATGCTCTTCTGTATAGTTCATTGTTGTTTTAAATGAATTATTAAAAGAGAGAGTAATACATCACTTTACTCCGTCATGGTTTTAATACACACAATAATCATGCTAGCAGCCGAGTGACCGTAGGATAGAAACTTGTTTTTTTACGGACAAGTTAGAAACATCCTCACCTTAGATTTTATGGATGTTGGTGTTGTTAGGGATGGGGATTTTTAACTGACGTATGGATATGCCATTGGATCGATGGGAAGAAGCTCACCAGAAGCATGTAGGGCTCTGGGTGGAGCTTAGAGACAATTTCCCTTATTTGCATTGTGGAGGATTTGTAATCATCACCGAAATACACGTAGTGGTGTCGTTTTGTGCTGCTGTCTGAAGGTTAGACGTGTTATAATTATAATGTTTTTTTATAGTTGTGGATCGCAGGAGAAGAGGGAGAGAGGAGGGGAAGAGAGGAAGAGGCGAAGCTTAGGAGGCGAAGCATACTGGGCAGTAAGGGTTAAGCGTGAAGAAGGGATAAGAAGAATGGATAGTTGCAAGAATAGTATCGACGGGCGAGGGGAGGGGGAGAGTGGGAGGTGAGTTTCACGACTCGACAGAGAACAGATATAGCAAGGGATGCGCGCGGAACAAGGGGCTGATGGACAGCAAGTACGGGGGTGCGGGGGGAAGAAGGGAAGAAAAATGGTCCATTCGGTGATGAGGTGGACAAAGGTAATAGATGACGGAGAAGAACGAAAGAGGAGGAGAGCCAAGTGTGGCGGAGGCACAGAAGAAGGACGGGAGGACCGCGACGGGAAGAGAGGAGAGCGGGTAACGGTGAGAGAGATGAAGAGACAGAGGAGAGGGGAAGGGGGGAGAACGGGAATGAGTGGGGAATGGGATGCTGCGAAGAGGGACTGGACAGGGGCGGGGTGGGAGCTAGGAGAAGGGGGAAGGAGAGGGAGAAGGAGATAAAAGGAGGGAGGAGGGGCAAACAAAAGAAGAGAGAAGAAAGACAGAGACAAAGGCGGGAGAGAGGAAAGAGAGGGAGCGGAAAAAGGAGATGGAGAAGCGGATGAGAGAGGGGAGGAGGCGAGGAAGGGAGGCGGGGGGGGATGTGCGTCGGATTCCGCTAGAGTAGAGGAGAAGGAGGAAGGGGAAGAGGGTTGCTGCAAGAAGGCGGAAGAGCTCGGGAAAGTTTGAGGAGAAGAACAGAGACGAAGGTGAAGATGAGAGGAGGGAGGGAGAGAAGACGGCTGGAAGGGACGAGAAGGGGCGGAAAGGGACGAGAAGGAAGGCAGGGGAGGTAACGGCAAATGAATACTTGGACGTATCTGAGGGATCATAGAAGACTTCGGCAAGACAGTATGGTATCCAGTGTGGGGGTACAGAGAGCGTGGGTCGTGCAATGAGGGGAACGGACGAGGGAGAAAGGGAGAAAGAGAAGGAGAGGAGGAGAAGGGAGGGGAGGGAGGGGAGGAGGAGGGGAGAGGGGGTGGAGGCGGCAAAGGGCGAGGAGGGTTGGCGGAGTCTGGGGGATCAGGGCGCGGGCAGGGCGGGGGGAGGAGGGATAGGAGGAAGAGCGCGGTGGAAGGAAGGAGAGGAGAGAAAGGGAGGAGGCGGATAGGAGCGGAAGAGAGGGTGGCGGAAGGGGCGCGGGGGAGAGAGGGACGATCGGGGAGGCGAGCAGAAGAGGGAGAAGAGGGGGGAGGGGAACGGAGGGGGAGGACAAAGGGGGACGAACGAGAGGCAGACGAGGGCGCAGGAAGATTGGCAACAGAGAAGAGAGAGGGAGGAGAACGAGGAAGGGGGCAGTACAGAGGCGAGGAGGAAGCGGGAGAAGGGGAGGGAGAGAAGATGGGAGACATGGGACGGATGTCGAGCGAGCAATACGTTCGGTAAGGTGTTGGAATACGGTCACCTGGGGTGCAATGCAGAACGAAAGCGCCAGAGGGAGAGAGAAGGCGAGAGGAAGGGGGGGATAAGGGTGAGAGGGTTGAGAGGAGGGAGAAAGAGAAAAGAGAGACAGAGAAAAAGGAGGAAGGAAAGGGGAGGAGGAGGACTCAGCGCGGGGAAGAAGGGGGGGAGAGGGAAAGAGATGAGAAGGAGAAAAGGAGGAGGAGAGGGGAGAGGGAGAAGACAAGGGAGGGATGTGGAGAGGGAGCCGAGAAGGGAAGAGAGGGAAGAGAGAAAGGAGGCAGAGGGGTAGAGGATGACGGGAGAGATGAGGACGAGGGGGAGAGGAGACGGCGGGCCGAGAGAAGAAGGGAGAGGAGAAGGAATGAAAAGAAGAAGGGAGAAACAGAGGAGAGAGTGGGGAGGGAAGAAAGATAAGGAAGAAAAGTCGAACACGGAAGCGAAGAGGTAAGAGAAGAACGGTGAACGGGGGGAAGGAGGGTACGGAGAAGAAGAGAAGCTGTAGAGCAGAGGACGCGGACAAAAGAACAAATAGAGCAAGAAGGAACACACGGTAAGACACGGGACGAAAGTGACAACGACTGAAGCGGAGAAGCAAAAGGGGCAAAGACAGGGGCGGCGATCAAGAAAGGAGGGAGGCGGGAGACAAAAATAAAAAGAGAGCAACGAAAAGAGAGGGAAACGAGGAAGGGCGGGACAGAGAGTAGGGGAGAAAAGCGAGGAAGACAAAAAAGGGCGGGCAGGAAAGGGGGAGAGAGGAAGAAGAGAAACGAGCGAAGAGGAAGGAGGGGAAGAAGAAGACGAGAGACAGAAAGGAGGGGAGGAGGAAGGGAGGACGACAGAGAGGAAAAGAAAGACGAAGAGTCCGATCATACCGGAGTGGCGAGAGATGGAAGAAGAGAAGGAAGAAACGAAATAAGGAGAGAGGAGGAAGAGCAGAGAGACGAAGAGAAGGAGAGACGAAAGGACGGAGAGTAGGAGGAAGGGAAGAGAGCGTACGCGGAGAACGGGACGCGAAGCAAAGGAAGAAAGAGCAGGGGACAAGAAGAGGGAGCAGGAAGAGAAAGGAGGGACCGCAAAAAAAGAAGGAGAAAACGGGGGCGAGGGAGGGTAACAGGAAAGGAGAAAGCGAGGGAGCGGAGAAGCGGAAAGAGGGAGGAGAGAGAGAAGAGGGAAGGAAGGGAGAGGGGAAGGGCGGGGGGAACGAAGAGCGAAGGCGGAGGGGAGGCGTGAGGAGAACGGAGCGACGGGGGAGGAGAGGGAGAGAGGAAGAAGGAGGAGAAAGGGGAGGAACCGAGTGGGAAGGGAAGGAGGAGAGGCGAGGGGAGACAGCGAAAAGAGGTAGGGCGGAGGGAGGGCAAGACGAAGAAAGGGAAAAAGGACCCCCGAGGACCCGAGTGAAGAGAAGGAGGGGAAAGTAGGAGAAAGGGGACGGGAGGAGAGAGAAGGAGAGAGGAGGGGAGGAACGAATCGCGGAGGAAGGAAGGAGATGAAAGAGAGAGAAAAAGGAGGAAGAAGACGGCAAGAAGGGGGGAGAGGGTGCGAGGGAGAGAGACGGGGAGGAGCCGAGCGCGAGACGCGGAAACGGGGGAGGGAGAGGTGGGAGGAAGGAGCCAAAGAGAGGGTAAAGAGAGAGACGGAAGAGACGGACAAGTGGAAAAAAAAGGTAAGACGAAGGAGACAAGAAGGTAGGAGAGCAGGAGAAAGCCGGGGAAGGAGGGGAGCGGAAACGGAGAGACAGCGAGGAAGGATAGGAGCAGAGGCTAGAGAGAGGAGAGCGGGGGGAGGAGAGAAGAGAGGAGTGACGGAAGAGGAGGAAAAAGAATATAAGGGTGATGAGGGAAGGGAGAGGGAGGAGGCGCGGGCGAGAAGAGAACAGAGGGGCGAGGGCAGGAGAGGAGGAAGACGAACGGGGGCGGGAGCGGACGGGCGGGGCAGCCGCGAGAGGCAACGAGAGGAGACGGAAAGGGAAGGAACACAGAC
>CM068954.1:122655941-122666309 GCA_035128595.1 Eptatretus atami | reverse complement strand
GCTTTAAAGTACGCTATCATAGTCTAGTAATGGAGTACGTCTTGTAATTTTAAACATGTTGAAAATTTTACGACGTACTGCCCGTATGACCACGCTCCGCTGCGATGGGAATAAGTTGTACGCACGATATGCATCGTTGACACACGCTACTGAAAGGTACTCATAAGTCGAAACACGTCAAGTAATGTTAGCGTCAGTGTTCCAGACTCCCGGTTTTTTTTTTTTTCTTCGTATGAGGTGTTCAGTGTACAGTCGGTTATGATTTAAATCGTTGAGCGGCAGTCTATTAATTATATTATATTATACCGCACTAGAAATGGAATGTCAAAATCACCACATACCGAAGGAAAGAAAGAAAAAAAAAAAAAAAAAAACAAACAGGGAGTCTGGAATGACGCCAACCATTACCTTGATGTGTTTCGACTTATGAGTACCTTACAAGTAACGTGTGTACCGAGCGTAACGTGAGTAGTACAACACGTTATCATAGGTTAGAGAAATAAGTTTCGGTACGCAACCATTACCTCGACGTGTTTTCGACTTATGAGTAACTCACAAGTAACGTGTGTCGACGTGTGTCAACGATCGCGTGACGTGCCGAAACTTATGGCCAGCGTTATGCGGAACGTGTGAGTCATACGCTGGCATAAGTCTTAAAATTTCAAGCAGGAAAATTGAGAACAACCGAAAAGTACAAACGTTTAAGCCAGCGTACTGACGAGTAGGCAGGTTTTTTTCAGCGTTGCTCTCAATGTTATCAAAACTTACCCATAAACGTATTCGACGTGTACCAAAAGTTCAACGTAAGCCAGCGTTTTACATACATTTTGATACGTTGCCATTGCTGGCTAAAACGTCAAGCTGTGACTGGGCCTTAACACAGGTATTTACAAAAATAAAAATAAAAAATTTTAATCTCAAACTTCAAACATCCAAACGAGTGAATTCAAGGTTAATGTGCTCTTTTTGTCCCAGAAACTCAAAGTGAAGAGAATCATTCTCTTCATTTTGTGCACAGTACGGTGGCTGCTGGTTTGCATCATTGCTGAATGGTGCTGCTATTCCACTGATGTAGTTCTGCCTGTAGGTCAGAGCAGAAATTTGAAATTTGGCCAGAGTGCTGGCGATAGCTTGCCAACTCAAGTGAAGTAAATGCAAAATGTAATATATCAAGGTATTCCCCTCAACAAAAAAACAAAAACAAAAAAACACACATGCACACTTGCCCTATTGTAGTGGAAATGTCACAATGCCAAGAAATAAAAAATAAAAATAAATTTTTTTAGGATGGGTACACAGCCATTTTAGAACATCTGCTTTCAAATACTCATCACTTTGAAGGCCTGGTGGTGGCTTAACGGTAAAGGTGGCTGGCTTAAGATCTTAAGGTCTTGAGTTCAAGCCCCTGTCAACGGCTGAATTAACACCAGGAGGGTTGACTGAGCCTGTCATCCTTCTGAGGCAGGCAAAATGAGTACCAGCTTCCTGGGAACAGGGGGCATCGCATCAGCGGCACAGGTGCGCCCCCAAAAAAATGATGCAGCCAAACAGACACCGGCTGCATATGAATAAATAAATCATTTTGAAGCCCAATGATGGAAAGCACAGGGTGACAAATCTAGACTATAATGGTTTAGTTAAGCATTTCCTGGCCTAACTGCAATCATATCAAAGTAGAGTCCTGAAACCCATACAACTCTTGCTTTTATGAATTGCGGGTGAGAATCAATGACTTCCACACGTATTATAATGATATTGTTGCGGACTTGGGGTTTAGGGATTACCACGAGGGCACTTGGAGTCCTCACGAACGCCCGACCCTGTCGGTCGACATGCCGCAGATAATTCCGCGGCCCGGAAGGTTGCGAAGCAACCACAAACATCAATCAAGTTATCAACTCTAACAGGGTTTCTCGACTGATAGCGTGTACCTGAGGAGCTGACCATCAATTGATGTCTGAGCCCTCAGAATGTACCAGTCTATCTATTTAAGTATGGCTGAGCGAGAACAGTGAGTACGGATAACAAGAGCAAATCCCTTGGGGTAAAACTTCCCGTCTAACAACAATGCGGACTGTACTGGACCAATGAAGGAAAGACCAGGACGAGCCAGTTAAGATGAACAATTAACATGGGTTTATTTTAATAAAGAGAGAGGAAAAACATGTGGCACAGTGAAGACAGGTTTATTCACAGGGGCATCCATGCAGCAGGGGCATACAGTATTCGTGTGGTGCGACAAAAGACATGACATACATACAATAGCAAAGGGAGAGTTACTGCGATCGATCTAGCTTATACAATATTTCTTATATTAACATTACAGCTGCCAACAGGTTGTTGTTTTTTTGTTTACATTGTCAAGGCTCGTTTGAGAGCCAACACACCATGCACAACAAGGGGGGCAGGAGACAAAAGGGGCGGGAGAAGGAAGGACAAAAATAAGTGGGGATAGAGACCATTAGGAGATCTGTGGAAGGGAGAGGGAGGGCGGGAAAACACGGGTTATACAAGATGGACACCACAGGGACTTTCAGGACCTTACACGACAGGGAACTTTCGGAAGGAAGCAGGGAATTTGAAGGATGTGGGTTTGGGGTGGATTAACGGGGGTAGAAAAGATCGAGGTTTTGAATGGGGAAGATAAGGGGTGGTGGTGAACAGCTGTTTTGAAGACCTGGAGGGAAGAATGGGATTGAGAAGAGTGTGGGAGTTTATTCCAAGGCGGAAAAAGAGGAATGAAAGAGTGAAGGTGAGCAGTGATTCGTGATTTTGGTAGTTTTTACCAGAAGGGGATTGCTGGTGGACCTTGAGCGCCCTGCGGAAATATGTGGGGGCATATCGCAGCAGAGCATGGGGGGGGGTGAGACCGGAGAGGAAACGGTAGAAGACAGAAAGACTACTGACTGCCTGCGGTGAGAGAGTGAGAGCCAAAGACAGCCTCATCAACGGGAGACTGTCCAATGAAATCCTAAATCTTGGTTTCCACAGCGTGAAGCTGAGAAAGGTGGGAGGCAGGAGCACCAGCCCAGAGAGGAGAGCAATACTCCATCAAGCTGCGGATGAAAGCTGTGTATGTGGTCAGGAGCTCAGGTGGGCCGAGGAAGAACTTTGCACGATGGAGGATGCCCAGTCGGCGACTAGCTTTGGAGGCCAGGTTGGAAATGTAGCTTTCCCAGGAAAGATCATGGCAGAGAGTGAGACCCAGAAGCTTGAATGAAAGGACTTCAAGAGTATTGTTGAGAAAGTAGATGGGGGGGGGGTTCCAGACGGTCCTTTCAGAGAGATATAGTGAGAGTGTGAGATTTGTCTGGATTGAAAGACATGTTCCACGTGTTGGACCAGTTTGTGATTTTATCCAGATCTGCAGAGAACGGAGAAGATGCTGCTTGCCAGTCTGAGGGATAAAGGGTAGATCAGAGAGAGATATAAGAGAAGTTGAGGCATTGGCAACCTCCTTGCTTACCTGGCACAAATACACCGGCATGTGCTGGTCCAAAGTGCGGGGAAGGTGAGGGTGGGGGAGGTGAAGGGTAAAGAGGAGTCAGGGTACATCTTGAAGAGGTGTGAGCGGGGTGCGGTCAGTGCTTTAGATTAAGAATGGACAGTATAGGCGTAGTGATGGTGGGGCGAACGGGGCTACCGGCCCAAGAGCGAAGTGGATAGGGCACCAAATGGCACACTCAAAAAAAACCTTTTCATGCTCCATGTGGTTGTCTTGTATATAAATTATAATACAATGGACTCGTGAGGGCACGAGAAGCAACTTTCAGAACCACGCTTTACATTTTATACTCCGTGCTCCGTGTCAATGTGTCATGTTGATGTTTATACAAGCACTTTCCATCCGGTTTAACATTTTTCATAATTACTATAAACCTCCACACAATAAATAAATCCATATTACGGTGTTAGTAATTATGGGGCTGCCTGCTGCGTAGATCTCTTATCTTGCATAATGAGGTTTAATATGCATTCTGTAATTTTCATTGGTCTAACCAATGTAGAAACTCATGGCGATCAGTTTGGTGCATCATACTCCCCTTTGGAAAGCCCCGTACACTTCCTTTGGAGAACATCTCGCCTTACCTTCCTCTGCTGCTCTGTCTCATCAGCTCTAGTCTTTAGGCCAAGGAAATACCGAACCATGCTGCATGCATGTTTGATGTCGTTGTTGTCTGCTTGGACCAGGGTGAAGATTATACGTTCGTTATTATTGCCAAGTGGTACTAATATTATTATCGTTGTGAAATATCATGAGTATTAATAAATGCTTTGTTACAATGTTATCATTCTTTTCGTTTTTACCTCCGCCACCGAAGGTGAAGGACGTTATGTTTTTACCTCTTTCTGTCTGTTTGTTTGCAGGATATCTCAAAAAGTTGTGGACGGATCTGGATGAAATTTTGTGGACAGGTTGGGTGTGTGACAAGGATGAACTGATTAGATTTTGGTGAAGATCTGGATCTGGATCCGAATACTACAATTTTTAAAGTGATTCTTCACCATTGAGAGATGGGGCCAAAAAGGATATAAAGCACGAAATCTCAAAAAGTTGTGGATGGATTCGGCCGAAACTTGTTTGGTGTGTGAAAACGAAGAAATGATTCGATTTTGGTAAAGATCCGGATCTGATAATTTTTTCAATGATTATATCATTGATCGGGCTAAACTAATAAATAGCACGATATCTCAAAAAGTTGTGGACTGATTCAGATGAAACTTTGTGGACAGGTTGAGTGTGTGACCATGACAAATTGATTCGATTTTGGTGAAGATCCAGATCCGGATCTGGATCTGATAATTTTTTAAGTGATTCTTCACCATTGAGAGATCGGGCTCAAAAACGATATGTAGCATGATATTTCAAAAATGAATTGGGCCAGACATGTTCTCGTGGATCAGGCATTACAGGGTGAAGGTATTGCGCCTACTGAGTGCCCTTCTAGTTTATTCTGTAATTATAATGTCATGTCATGGAAGGACTTATTGAACTGCTCTATACACCTTAACATGGCATGCGTTTAGAAACATGGGAATTCTTCAGGATTCTTTGCAGTAAATTAGCCTAATCAAATCAGGAGATCATAACTAAATCTAAATCTATTCTCATTTTGAACAGCTTCCAGGGCTAGGCTGCAGAGCCCACTGGGGAAGCGTAGACCTCTTTCATATGCCCCCCCCCCCCCAATAGAATTTCCTGACTATGCCAGTGCCTGTGGGGTGCTTGTATTGACCTTCCGCTCTAGGTGCCACAAACCCTAGCTACACCACTGATGGACAGGGTGTGAGTCAGTAGTTGCTCTTAAAAGTACGTTTGATCAGGCTTTGCCCTCGCTGTTTAGTCTTTGTGCGTCCACAGTAGATGAGTCGGAAGAGAGAAAGAACGTGTAAGAAATAGCACTTTCTAATGGGTGGCATTGCTGGTCTGGCCTCTCGCTCCACATTGCGCCTGGACTGGAAGGTGCTCGGACCACTCCCTCCACCAGCGTTCCTCTCCGTTCCTCTCACCAGTGACCAGAAAACAGCTCACAGACCGGCGAACACTCTCTTTTTCCTTTGAAACCAACTCTGCTATTTAAGCATCTTAGGAGGGGTGGAGCTTGGCGGGGGTCAGAGTTGATTCCCCACCTCTTGTAGGCGTTGTTGCCGGGAGCAAGGGTCACGCATCGCCTTCTTGGCTCCGATCGCGGAGTGCCCATTGCCCAAGATGTGCTCTCATGTGACGTCACCCTCTCCGCAAGCTTGCTGGTTTGGAAGTGTCCTTAAAACATATCGAACGTGCCACAATCACGAGTCCCAACTTAACATGGGGCCATCATGCAGTGGTCCCCATTTGCTGCCCGAACGCCCGGGAAGGGCACAGATGGCATGCTGGATAACAAGGTGGACTTTGCTGGACCAGGAACAAACTGGAATGGTGAGCTCACACTTGCGCCCATGGATAACAGGCTCCATTCGCGGCGGCGCTGGGCGTGGGTGTGAGCAGTGTCCGAAAGCATCCTTTGGCAAGGCGAGATGATGATCTGGAGGTGCAGGAAGGCGGTTGCATTGCTGAGGCATATGCAGGTTGGTGTAGTCATTGTTGAAGCGGCACTATCGGGCAATGGAGATGTGTGGTGGGGTGATGACTGGAAAGGCGAGCTTAAATGGTGGGTTTTGAGTGAGATAGAAATAAAGTCTGATGTGTATTTGAAGCAGGCAGGGTGGTTATCGCTGGTATTGAGAAAAAATTTCCATGAATAGGTTATTGTGGTGGACGTGGAAGTTTGATTCTGGCATGCAGATTCAAATGTAGTGGTTAGCAGAGAGTGCTCGATCATGTATGTGGTCAAAGATAAAAGTGGAAGATGGGGGAAAAGTGGGGAAAACCTAACTAATCCCTCAACGCATATTCCCTTTCTAACCCATTAGACACAAGGGTGGACCCTATCTGGAACAAAAATAATGGAATAACTGACTTAGGAATGGCGATATGTTGTGTGCCCTTGTCTTGGGGTTTCGGTTCCCAGAACTGTCACAATATGTCGCTGCTGCAATATCATGTACAATGGTGTGTCAATAACCCAAAACCAACTGTCAACGTGGATAATGTTTGAAGAGTTGGAACACTTGATTGCACATGAACATGTCCATCATCCTTTTTCCTTTTCACCTGACTCAAACACAAATGTGTAAAGATATGCATCACCAACTGTACAACTAGCCCATAAATTTCATCTGATTTCGCATATTAGTTCACCAGAAAACTCAGTACACAATGCTGTTCCAGAGCACGTGACAGACTGTTCACTGTTATATTGCTAACTAGCAGGGGTGCCCAGCATTGCCAGGCAATGCAGGGCCGACTCTGATTGTGAGAAGGTGCAATGCCGTCAATGCTGTGTTTGATTCCAATTTCTGTCCTCCACGTCCTCTGCTCTCTGTACCGCCACCCCCACAGCTACCTGCTAACCATCTTCGAACCCAAACCACTCCTGAGAAAGGTGAGAAGTTTCTGTCAACTCTCGACATGTTTCTCAATTGGACTGACAGCACCAGGCTCATATGTCCTAAAAAACCTGCTCTGCTGCTCTTGCATATCCTCTTTCTGCTCTTTTCATTCTGTCATTTTGCGGTGGCAGGGGAAGGGGTTGGGGTGCGGAGGGAAGGGAAGTGAGGGTGGGAGTGCGGAGGGGGGGGAAGTGGAGGGGTGGGAGTGCCGGAGGGGGGGGGAAGTGGAAGGGTCGGAGTGCGGGGGAGGGGAAGTGGAGGGGAGTGCGGAGGGAGGGGAAGTGAGGGGTGGGAAGTGCGGAGGAGGGGAAGTGGAGGGTGGGAAGTGGGTGGGGGAGGGGGAAGTCGAAGGAGAGTGGAGGGGAGGCGGAGGGAGGGAATGAAGGGTGGAGTGCAAGGAGGAGGGACAATGGAGGGGTGGCGATGAGTAGATGCGGAGGGAGGAGGTGATGGAGGGGATGGGAGTGGCGTCGGAGGAAAGGGAGGTGGGACGGGAGGAGGCAGGAGAGAGGGAAGTGGAGCGGTGGTGCGAGGGAAAGTCGGCAGGTAGGCGAGGAAAGTGGGATGCGGGGTATGGGGGAGTGCGAGGAGGAGAGGGAGTGCGGGAGAATGAGGTGGCGAGGATGAGTTGGGAGTGCGAGGGAGGGAAGTAGAGGGGTGGGATGCGGGAGGAGAGAAGGGAGGAGCGATGAGGAAGTGATGCAGAGCGAGGGGAAGTGGAGGGGTGAGGGTGCAACGCGAAGGGAGGGGAGTGGACGAGTGGGAGTGCGGAGGCCGAGGGGAAGTGGAAGGGGTGGGAGTGCAGGGAAAAAGGGAGGGAAGTGGAGGGGTGGGAGTGCGGAGGGAGGGGAAGTGGAGGGGCTGGGAAAAATGCGGAGGAGGAGAAAGTGGAGGGGTGGGAGTAGCGAGAGGGAGGGGAAGTGGAGGGGTGGGAGGTGCCGGAAGGGAGGGCGAAAAGTGGAGGGGTGGGAGTGCGGAGAAGGAAGGGGAAGTGAGGGGCTGGGAGTGCGGAGGGAGGGATCAGCCATGGCAAGGCGAGTGGGAGTGCGGAGAGGGTCAAGGGGAAGTGGAAGGGTGGGAGTGCGAGGCAGAGGGATAGTGGAAGGGTGGGAGTGCGGACGGGAGGGGAAGTTGAGGGGTGGGAGTGTGGAGGGAGGGGGGAATGGAGGACGCAGGAGTGGGAGCTAGCAGGAGTAGATCCGGAAGGGAGGAGGGGGTGGAGGGTTAGGAAAGGCAGTACGTAGGAGAGGGTGTGAGGCAAAAGGGAGAGCAAGGAAGTGGGAGGAGGGACCCTGCATTGCAATGGCAAATAAACAAGAACAGGAAAAACCACAGCTGGGCAAATATCAAAAGCAAAAAAAAAAAAAGATCAGACAGACATTCAAAAGCAAAAATCCCAACCAGGCAAAATACAAGAAACAAAAAAACAAACAATTCACCACAAAATCAAATCCCAAAAAAAATACAAATCGAAAAACACAACAACAAATCCAAGGGGACCAATCATACACACCGAAATTTAGGACAAAACAAACAATGAAGGTCAATCAAAAAAATAACACAAATGGCACACAAAAGCAACACATTCAGAAAAAAAACCAAGCCACAAAAAACAACACAAAAGATGAAGGCAAAACAAAACATGCAACACAGAAGACCGACAAACTAAGCCAAAACAAAAGCAAAAACAGACACGCAAAGACCAATACACATCAACCAATCAAAAATACAAAAGATCAACAAAATACAAAAAAAGGACCAGAAACTAATCCCAACAACAAAAGAATAAAAACAAAACGAAAACGCACAAGCAACACCAAAAGAGAAAAAGGAAGAAACCAAAACCACACAAAAGAGAGAATAAACAAAAAAAAACAAACACAAATAAAAAAACAAAGGCCACAAAAAAAAAAGCAAACACAAACAAACACCCCATTCACAAGCCAACACAGATCAACAAAGAAACACCCACAGAAACAACAACATCAGAAAAGAAACACAACCGCAGAAACAACCAAAAAGAAAAACAACTCACAGCAAAAACAAAACGTTGAACACTCCACACATCACAAAGCAACAAAAGTAACCAACAAGCAAAAAGCAGAAAAAAGAAAAGTAACAAATAGAACACACGAAACAAACAAACAAATCAAAAGCGAAAAACAAAAAAACAAAATAGAAACAAAAAAATCAAAACAGAAACCCAAACCCAAGACAAAGAGCAAAATCAGTCACAAAAAAACACACACAAAAACAGAACCACAAAAAAGAACAAACAGCAAAACAAACAACCATACCAAATAAAAAAAAACCCAACAACAAAAAAAACTCAATAAACAATCAAACAACAAAAACAATCAAAAAACAAACAAAAAAAACAATCCAAAAAAAATAACAAACAATCAAACAACAACAAAACAAACCAAAAAACATAAACAAATAAAACAAAAAAAACCACAATCAACTACAAAACAACAATAAATAAAGAACAAAAAAAAAAACAATAGGCACAACAAAAAAACGAAAAAACAAACAAACAGGAAACAAACTCAACAACCAATAAACAACAAACAATAGATCACACAAATGGACACAAAAAAAGAACATATCATCCCAACACCAAACAGAAATATCTACAAAAACAAAAACAATCAAAAAAAAAACAAACAAAATTCAAACAACAAAAAAACAACAACATCAACAAAAAAACAAACAACAAAACAAAATATCAAAACTCAAAAACATAAAAATAAACATCAAAAACAAAAGTAAAACGACACCCATCAAAATCAAACACAAAAAATCAATAAAATCACAACAAAAACAAAAACAAACCAATCAACAAAACAAATCATTCACAACCAACAAAAACAACATCAAAAAAAAAAAACAAACGGAATCACAAATAGAAAAATACATCAAACATCACAAAAACAACCAAAAAAAATCAAAACAAGGAAAACAAGTCAAAGTGAACAATGACAAATAAACCACAGCCATCAATGTAATCATACATACAAATCAAACACCCACAAAGAAAAAAAAACAAAAAAAAAAAAAACAAAAAAAAACAACATACAAAAAAATCACATCAAAAAAAAAACCAAAGATCAAAAGAAAAAATCAAAACACACAAGAATAAAAGCAAACAAAAAAACATCGACAGGCACACCACAAACAAATTAAGACGAAACAACAACAAAGATCTCAATCAGACCAGAAATCAACCAAAAACAACAAAGAAAAGCAACAGAAACACAACAAAGAAATCAGAATTAACTCCAATAAAAAACACACAAATCAACACACTAACCAAATTAAACAAGATACAGAAACAATCAAAGCAAAATGAAAACAAAAGGATGAAGAAATAAA
>CM068954.1:122640609-122655916 GCA_035128595.1 Eptatretus atami | reverse complement strand
CTGTGATGCCATTTGAAGCGAGGGAAGGGATGGAAGGAGGGGGTGTGAGTATACTCCAAAGACAGACTCAACAAGGCACCACCAGGTTTTAGAGGAGGGAGGCAAGTTTGAAAGTTCAATCTTGAGGTTGGATAGATGTTGTTTTCTGGCTCTCCTGAAATTGGACACACACACCTGTTGCAGGATTTGTGAAATGAGCGAAGATTGCCTTCAGTGGGGTTTGCTTTCCAGGAAGAGAAGGCAAGTTGTTTTAGAGCAATTGCCTCATCACAGGATTCAGTCTACCATGGACACAAAGGTCAGGTAGGGTATTGGAGCATGCGCCGGAGCAGCGCATTGTTTCGTCAACTTTCTGCTGGTACTGCAGGGGCCTCCGTCTGGCCATCCCCCAGGCAGATGCTTGGTAATTCCCATGTCCTTGAGATGCTGATCAATCTGTTGCAGCCATGAGGGACGTGGTCGACCCATTAGCCTCCGCCACTCACGAGGATCCCTCACTGAGAGAATCTGGTGAGCAGGATCAGCATCAGGAAAATGAACCACATGTCCGTACAGCCGCAGCTGACGCTCAAGGACTATGCAGGTAACAAATCTCATTTGAGTCCCTCTCAGCAACCGCTCGTTGGACACAAAGTCCGACCAGCGATAGCCAGGGATTCTCCAAAGAGACCTGGTACCAAAGTAATTAAGTCTCCATCTCAGATCCCTGGTCAGAATCCATAGAGCAAGATTGGAAACACCAAGGACCTGAAGACTCAGACTTTAGTCCTCCTGCACAGGTACCGACAGCGCCACAACCAGTGAATCCATGACTCCCCACGCACAACCCAGACGTCTATTGACCTCTGACTCACAGCCAGCAGAGACATGAATATGCACTGTCAAGAAGACGTGAATCTCTCCTTTCTCAACACGTCCCATTACACACGGGTACAACAAGATAGCAGCGTCCAAGATGTCATGAAAGCATGGATATTAGCTTGACCCAGGATACCCATAACCAGCGCTCAGAACTCCTCGTTCAGCACCTTGAGGCCCCCAAAAGATATCCAGAGTCTCCGCAAAGATGATGCAATCATCTGCGAAATCAAGTCAGAGATCTTGACATGTCCCAAAGATGCACTTGCAGCTGATCTCTCCCGACATCCTCCCAATGAATCCCAGTCATATACAACGCGCTGGAAAAGTATGGGGGGGCAGTACACACCTGTGATGATGAACTCCAGTAACAACTGGAAATAAGTTGGAGATGGTATCAACACATCTCACAGCACTCTCAGTACCAGAGAATAGTTCAAACATCAGATTGATCAGTTTTAATGGCACCCCATGAAGACCAGAAATCCTCCAGAGGGCATCCCAATTCACTGGATCAAATGCTTTGCAGAGATCAACATAGGCTGCAAGCAGACCCTGCCGAAACTCTAATCTGTGTTCGGTGAGGACCCGAAGAGCAAGGACACGGTCAATCGTTGACCTCATTGGTGGAAAGCCTGACTGCTCTGGGCGCTGGTGCTCAAGCAGATGGTGGTGAACCCTATCAAGAATTATCTGAGCAAAGACATTGCCCGGCACTGAGGGCAGCGTCACCCCTCGTTAGTTGTTGCAGTCCTGGCGATCACCCTTCCCTCTCCAGAGAGGGACAACAAAGCCCCTCTTCCAGTCGGTTGGGATGATGCCTGTGTTCCAAGCAGAGTACAGAACTACATGCAACGACATGAGTGCAGCATTTCCACCAGCATTGAGAAGTTCAGCATAGATGCCAGAGAACCCAGGAGCTTTACCCCATTTCAACCGGTTCATCGCAGCCTGTGTTTCTGCAAATGAAGGTGGATCACAGTTGATTGGAGGGTCGGCAATAGGGATAGTAACATCCAACTCAACAGCTGTTGGATCAGCCTGGTACAGCCACTCAAAGTAACCAGCTCAGCCTGTCTTCACTTCGGACTCCTCTGTCAAGAGCCTACCACCCTCCGCTCTAATTGCAGTACACCGAGGGACGGGCTTGGAGGATCGCAATGCGTGAATTCCCCTGTAAGCAGGATGAGAATCACTTCACCATAGGTGATGCTTTACCCCCTCAAAGATTCCTCGCACAAAGGCCTCCTTGTCCACCATCAGCACACGTGCAGTTTTACGCCTCAACCCCCTGAACAGCTCCGCTCTGCCATTAAGCCTGGCCCTGTGACTAGTCAATGGTATCCAGTGTCCCGAGAGACAAAATTTTTCTTCGCCCTACTGTGAGTTCCAAGGTGAGTAGCAAGCCACAGATCTAATCTGGCTTGACTCTGGGCATAAAGAAGGGTAACTAAATTCAAGATAGTATGGATCTGTGTATGAGAGAGCAGGTTTCTGTGGAAAATCCCAGGCTGAGTTAATATCAGGGGTAGTAGATATAGAGGAAACCAGTCCTGAAGTGAGAAGGCTGATTGCAGTCCCTGCCAATCTGCCTGAGTAAACTGCCAGATTCACTGGTGCTAAGGCAGATCTCTGAGAATTGCCAGAGGAGATGTTGGCTCTCACAAGCATATGATCAGATGAACCAATTGGAGCAGAGGAATAGCAGGAGACATTTGCAGGGATGTTTGTCATCACAAAGTCTAGAAGTGAGGATTTGACATTGGGAGAAATCCGTGTCGGAAAGTTCACAGATCGAGTCAGTCCAGTGGAGTCACAGAAGTCCTTTCCTGAAGTGCCATGACTGGTGAGAGAGGTACCAACACTGAGCCAATTTGCATGGCAACAATTTAAATTGCCACACATGAGGAAGAAAGAATTGGGATGAGTGGTTAAAATTAAAACTTTGTCTGGCAGAGAGATGTAGATGGAGTAATCAGTGTTTTGAGGACTGTACAACACACCGACAAACAAGAGATGGGAGCAAAGAAGAATTCGCAGCCAAAGGTGCTCCTGGGGGTAGGGAGGTGTAAGATCAGTAAGTAGAATGTGAGAAATTGAGTTGTTGATGTAAAGTGCAACTTTGCCGCCAGGGCGAGGTTAAGGCTTATCAGATTGGAGGAGACAATATCTTGGGAGAGACATTGAATCTAAGGAATCGAGGATGTCCTGTCAGAGTGAAGGATTCTGTTAAACAGATGATGTCTGGTTTGTCGGCATCTGCCTGGATTGAGAGATCTGTCATGTTGGAGTGGAAACAGAGGATCTTTGAGTTCCACCCAGTTATGGACAGGGAGGTGGTGTTGGGAGGGTGCAGGACGGGGGTGAAATTTTGCGAGGGGAGGGTGAGGGGAAGGCTGTGCAGGGGCAGGGTGAAATGAAAGGTTTGAGTGTGTGGGGTGAGAAGGAAGCATTGAGGGGCTGGGTGAGAGAAGCTTGAGTGGGTGAGAGCGGAAGCTTTGAGGGGATAGGTCGAAAGCAGCTTGAGCGGGAGGGTAGCGGAAAACTTTGAGGTGGGGTGAAAAGAGAAGCTTTTGAGTGGGTAAAGCGACAGCCTTTGACGGTGTGTGAAAAGGAAGCTTTGAGGTGGGGAAAGGAGCTTTGAGGTGGGTGAAAGGAAGCTTTGAGGGGTGCTCGTGAGAGCGAACTTTGAGGGTGTGGTGGAGAGGAAGCTTGAGGCGGCGTGAGAGGGAACTTTGAGGCGTGGGTGAAGGGAAGCTTGAGAGGCAGGTGTGACAGGGAAACTTGAGGCCGCGTGGTGAAAGGCGCAACCTTTGAGGGTGGTGAAAGCGAACTTTGAGGTGTGTGACGAGAAGCTTGAGCGTGTGGCGTGAGATGGAAACGAGGGGTGGAGTGAGGAGGCATGCAGAAAGGGGAGACATCAAGCTTTGAGGAGATGGGGTGAGGGCGAGAGCAGAAAGAGAGGACACGAAGGGGAGTAATGCTGATTCCAAATTCCCAAATTGGACAAACAGAGATAAAGATCATGGGATGTGAGGTAAGAATTATTATTGAAGGCATGTATAAAGGTGATGCTCTAGGTGTAGAAGGAGGGTTGGTCTACGAAATACTTAGCTGACAAGACAGTTTTGGAAAATAATAATCTTTGTGAAGAACAACAACAACAACAGGAATAGTTTGTGGTGAAGATGATCATGTAGGGTACTCCTGGCGGAGATATAAGAAAGTGAAGCATTTTCAAACATTTTAAAGGAAGAATGAAGAAGCGTTGAGAGTCAATGAAGATTCAGTTTGGAGATATTGATAAAAGGGAGAAAAAAAGAATGGAGTACAAGCAGAAGGAAATTCAAGTATAATGAGATTGTTGTGGAGTGGAAAAAAAGTTTTTTTGTTTTTGTTTGAAGCGAGGAGGAGAAATCAGATGTTGAGGAGGTTGAAGTGAAATGCTTCGGAAGAAAGAAACAAAACGAGGAATCAGGGGACAAAAGGGATATGTAATTTTCACAGTGGCTGTCCAAGGAACGGCTAAAGTAGGCCTTTAACAACACGAAAACTAATTTGACAAACTAGAAGAGTGACCGCCCTGCGGGCGATCATGTTCCAAGCACGCAACACGTTCTTTTGACGCATACCTTTATTTGGGCGATGTATAGGCAACAACATAATAACCCGGGTTATATGCAAGGAGCAAAAATATACCTACTGCTCATCATTCAAAACACCTCACGACACTGGAAAACGTGGTGACAGGAATACTGCACTGTAAATGGTGGAGACTTGTAATACCTTCTCTCATCTGGAGGCGGCGCTACACGATACACATTTACATGGAGAATTTGCGTCCCCCCACGTCCCTCCCCCAAGACCACCGGCAAAGATTAAAAAATACACCTATACATTCATTGGGTTGTGCTGATCCTATGCAGGCAAGTCTAGATGTAAGCGGCCCTAGAATTGTAGGATAGCGTGACAAACAAACACGCACACAAACACCGGTCGGTAATAATCGCAAGGATTGACAAATACAGCACAACAAGATCCAATAAAATGGAAAATTGGATGCAAACACAAACGGAAACACAGGACGAATATATAACAGAAAAAGAAAAAATAAACCAATGTCACCCGTAGGGTGATCCGTATCTTGCCAAAAGGTGACACGTGTGACTTCTTTAAGTCACACTGAGGTGAACAGAGCTGCTATCCACCAGGAGCGACTCCTAGAATATCTGCTACGAGAGATTCCGTAGAGAATCGTTCTACAGAGTAACCATGAAAAATATGCGTTTGCCTCATAACGTCACCAAATCACGTTCAATGTCTCAAGCTTGATATATCTAGAAAGCACTCATCGAGGTGTTCAATAGGTACTACGCATATGGTTCCTAAAACTTGAAAATTGACCTTGGGGTCAATATGTTGACCTTAGGCGTATTACCATGAAGGTCAAGGCCAATCGCCACCAAAAATTAATCAGCTGAATGCCAGACCATGAACTTAATCCCATGAAGTTGAAGACGATCCGATCAAAATTACTCAAAAAATAAGGGTTTCGTCGACTTCCCTGATTTGCGACAAAGTGACCTTGACCTTTGACCTTGACCTTCAAAATTTATGCCTGAAAGGACCTCTATAGGCCTCTGATAAGCGAAGTTACAAAAATTTCCAATGAAAACTGTGCTCTGCAGAGTGATTTATACGTGATTACAGATAAAAAAACCAAACAACAAAAAAACACATGAAGTCAAGGCCATCACCACCAAAAAATTAATCAGCTGAGCGCCAGACCATGAACTATATTCCATTGAAGTTTGAAGACGATCCGATCAAAATTACTCAAAAAATGAGGGTTTTGTCGATTACCCTGATTTGCGACAAATGACCTTGACCTTTGACCTTGACCTTCAAAATTTTATGGCCTGAAAGGGACCTCCATAGGCCTCTGATATGCGAATTACAAAAATTTCCAATGAAAACTGTGGTCTGCAGAATTTTTTTTTCGTGATTACAGACAAAACAACAAACAAAAAAAAAAAAAAAAACATACAGAGACTAACATATCTTGCAAAAACTTCGTTTTGGCAAATAAAAACACGAAAAATTCCGTTGGGAAAACTTCGCTTTAATGAGTTAGAAGTGGCAGCTACAGATTCAACCATCATGTGGAAAAATCTCCGACCTTCGAGTCCATACTCTTTACCAGTGTTGAGGCTCCCAGAAGCACCACCAAATTCAAGCCGTTACTGCATGTCCAGTGATTTGTGATATAACTTTCAACGAAAAGAACAAATTAAATAATTTATTATTGCATTACTATGCAGTACTTCATGGTCTCACGCACATGCAAGCGTGCTCATCCTCTCTCATCCTCATTCCCCTCATCTGGCATCTCTAAAATTGAATGAAACATAACAGGACATAACCTAATCATCATTGTGCCACTTTCACTTGCATAAAAATTTAAATGTGCCAGAATATTACAATTTCTGCATCAAAATTTGTTGACAACAAAAATGAATAATCAAGTTGCGACATAATATTGCACTTGTCCCCCCCAGAATAATTTTAAATTATTGTTCAATTCCACTATTTATTTTTTTTCCTTTGTTTTGTCCACAAGAAAAACTATCTTTTACCCATTTTTTTATTTCAATCTCAATTGGTGTCTGATCGTTTCAGAATGAAAGGACAAGTAAAAATGGGTAAAAGGTTTTGTACACACCAAAAGAGGATTCTCCTAAACAAGATAATTTGAATATTGCACCTAATAGTGGGGTACCATAATGAAAATATCGTTACACGGTGGACAAAAGCACAATTTTTTCACCAAAGCATCTCCATGGGTAATAATCCTCTTAGAAAAAAGTAAGCTCCAAAAAAATGATGATGGGAAATGTTTGTTTCTTCTATCATTATTTTATTACCTTGTTAAAAACACACAGTGACAGCTCCCCCTTCCTCACGCAAGTAATTCATTGTTCAAAATAGAAACATACAGAACTGGAATAAGTGTGATAGCTATAGTGTCGGTGATGAGCTGTAGTTGCAAGCAAAGTTATTTCTGACAGTTGCAACTGCAAAGTTCTCTGCAGGGTAGAACCAAATGGAACCTGCCAAACATGATCAGGAATTCATTTTCACCGTGAGTTGCAGGCCAGTCCATTGAATATACTTGCAGTTCGCAAAATTGGACAGTCACATAGTGAGTACTGGAATCTGGCCAGGGTTGGGGAACTCTGTGATGGACTTCAATATGTTCATGGGCGTGCTTGATCATGACTGGTGAGTCTGACTTCTCTTGAAATAGTGGTAGAAGAGCAATCAAGCAGGGGATCGAGCGGAGGTGATTGCTGAGATGCATGATAGGCCGCCCATGAGATAGTGTCTCCCTTCTCACTTGCATTTCCGTCGAGAAGCTTGGAAGCATGCTGAATCCATGTCTCCTTTTCTTTTGCTTCTTCAAGCCTCCCATTTACAGATGTCATGATTACCTGTGGTACACTGGTATTGATGCTTTCAGATGTACTGATTGAGCTATGCTAAACGAATCTAGAAGGTGAGGTTCTCATTTGGATTTGCAGGAAGAAAGCAAGTTGCCACCTGAACACGTCTGAGATTATCTTTTGTAGGAAATTGGATGACACTTGTACCACTTCCATGAACGATCTTTGGCTGTATAGTGGGGCAACTTAGATAACAATTGTGCATTTTGTGAGGAAAGCACAAATTTGGCACACTAGTAGCCTATCATATTATGAACAGATTTGGATATTGGGCCATCTCAAAATTTTTGATGGCAGTGGAAAATGGCTGCCACAGCATCTAGCGCTGAATTTGAGATGGCCAATATCCAAATCTGTTCATAATATGATAGGCTACTAGTATGCCAAATTTGGTGCTTTCCTCACAAAATGCACAATTGTTATGCTATATTATAGCTAAGTTGCCCACTAGTAGTGGAAGAGGGATTATGGTCGATGTTATCCCAGTGCACCAACAGTGAGAGACTTTTCCTGAGAATAGATGGGCACAACATTTGGTCAGCAGTGAACTGGTCACACATTGCAGATGACAATCTATTATCCAGCTGCAGAACCCGGCTGTATGAGATGCTCAACCCTAGTTTAGCCAGTTGATCACTGAGTGTTCTGTTCCTTGTCAATGTGTGGATATTCAAGCCAATGTATACTGGAAGTGGAGGTTTTCTCTCAGGAGAATGTCGTTTGGGAGTAGCCAGTTTCGTGTACCTTTTCTTTGCATTGTGGAGGAACAACTGGGCGATTGTTTGAGAAGCCTGTGTGTCATTAACATCGCTCTTCAAGTTTGGTCCATAAAGGATCATTGATGACAGGAGTGCAAGACTCGGAAGCATTCTCTGGCACTTAAGGGGAAAACTGCAGAAAACTCGAAATGTGTTTCTCCAAACATTTCTTCTCTGCATATTTTTGCTACTTTTCAAAAGTAGCGCTTCTGTTTGATAGTCATGTTCATGCAGAGCATCTTTCAGCATTTGTTGCAGGCCTTCTGGAAATACAAGAACAATGTTCTTGCATCTGTCTGTTCTTGCACACCGGTGTCGGCAAAGTGCTCAAGAAGCCTGCTTTTCACGCGCTCTTGTTAATTGACACATCATGCCCAAGATTTTGAAGACGGCGTTCATACATCTCATGAAGATCTGAAAACTTGAACAGGTATGTCCCATCCTCAATGGCAAACTCAACATAAGACACCAACTCCACAAACGCTCTGGCATCTGCTCGTTCTCTTCCGTGTTGGAAGAAACACCTTCACGGCGATGAGCCGGATGTCTGTTTCTGTATCGTGTGTAAACAGTTCAGGTGGTACTTGGCTTCTAGGCGATTAAATCACCCCTGTTATTTTGGACAAGAGTTGGTCATCCTGCATATCAGTTGATATTTTTTCTGAGGGACTGATCAGCACCAAATGTTTGGAAGTTGTGTAATTTTTGGTCGCCTGTTTTTTCACAGAAGATGCACACACACTTGGCATCAAATACCGACTGCCGCTTTGACCGTCTCATCTCAGGAGCTTCGGCTTCATGTTTTCTTTTCCTCATTACTTGTCTGTTGAGTTTGGAATTGTTGAATTTCTGATGGCAAGAACGATGCCATGAGGCATTATTTTTCACAAAAGTTTCTACTGTTCCTTCAGTTCCATATTCTACATCAACTGGCAGTGCATTTATTTGTCTGAACTCAACATTTCCCAGGAATGCAGCATATATTCTCTGGCATTACGTTTAAATCCTTTCTGTGGACAAGATAGTTTTTCCGGTGTAGTTTTCTTGCAGATTATGCAAGCACTCCAATCCATGATGACCTGAAATTGAAAGGAAATAATGCAGAAAACCATACACAGTATAGTCGAGTCATAGGGTACTACGACTGGCGTGCTTTACGATTAAAGGTTACTGTAGGCCTAACTTTGGGTGGGGCCTAATGTTACAGTGAATAGCCCTAGCCTAACGACAGTATAGTCGAGTCATAGGGTACTACGACTGGAGTGCTTTACGATTAAAGTTTACTGTAGGCCTAACTTTGGGTGGTATGGGGCCTAATGGTACTTACAGTGAACAATAGCCCTAGCCGTAACGTTAGGGCCTAACTTCTAGGCTTAGTTACTTACACTGCAGTTCAAAACACTCACAACACCCAAATTGATCGGCTAAGAAAGAACCAACTATTTGGGGGTGTTTCTTTACATCCTAATGTCATTTACTATACCTATCGTAAAATTTTGGTCCTCTTTGCTTTTACTGTGAATTACTACTTTCGTGATCACGGTGACTGGCAACGAATTGAAGACTAAGATACGTACCGTACAGAAAGAATGAGCCCACTATAAGATGGTGAAAAATGCTAAATTTGAATAGCTAGACTAAGATCGCGTATATTCCCGGGAATGTATTGTTTGAACATGGTCTTAAATCACATTTGAGACCGGGCACCCTTGCATTTATCCCCCAATTGTTATGTTTTGTTTTCATTGTTTTGTTTTATTATTTTTTTACACATTTGAGCAATGACATCACTGCAACATAGTGAGCTTAAAAAGGCTTATACAGTCATGCGCCACTTAACGACAGGGTTACGTCTGAGAAACGCGTCGTTAAGCGACGTCGTCATTGTGCGAACATCATTTTTTTTTTTCGTTTTCGTTTCGAACATCGTAACTTACACAAACCTAGACACCTAGGCTATATGGTGTAGCCTATTGCTCCTCGGATACAAACCTGTACAGCATGTTACTGTACTGAATACTGTCGGCAATTGTAACACACAATCCAAGAGAGACGGAAGACACGTTAGTTTTACCTTTGTGCTGTTCATGACGGCCATCGGTGTTGTTAGCAGCAGCTTACAATCTCCTCTCGCATCGATTATAGAAAGATGAATAAATAGCGTTTGGATTTTATAAATACATAATCATTGCATCGATGTTATAATTTACAAATGAAGAAACGAGCACCTGTCAATTGTGATATATATTTTCGGAACAGTGCGATTGTTTTAACAACATGAAAAGCTTCACCAAAAAGAAATTTGTGTTTTAATTTTGACTGTAACAACGATTTATTCGCGGAATTCTTCAATTCAAAGGTAATTTACTTGCTAGAAGGTAAACGTGCAAACATTGATTCAGTTTGAAAGCCATTTCCTTGAATCCCGATTTAGCACGATCCTGCTTTTTTCGCGATGACATTTTATGGACCTCAACGATCGCATTATAACAGGGCCACACTGTCGTTTATTATCATTATGAAGTATTATGTACTGTACAGCGTACATAATTGTATGTGCTATTTTTATACAAGGCCACATCACTCAGCGATAGGAATTTTTCAGCTACATTTTTATTTTATTTTATTTTTTTTTCAGAGCTGGCAGATCCGTCGTATATGCGATCCGTCGTTGCCCGGAACGTCGTTAAGCGGCGCATGACTGTATATCATTACCTGTTTCTTGAAAAAAATCTCGGCACAGTACTTCACAACCTTATACATTGTTAACATTAATGTTATACATTAATTTGCGCTAATATCTTGTTAATATTAATGTTATACATTAATTTGCGCTAATATCTTGTTAATTATAATATAATTATAATATTATAATAAAATAAAAATAATATCATTAATGTTATACATCAATTTGGCCTAATATCTTGTTAGTCTATTGTGACGTCATTATGACATCATTAAATACACTTCATGTCATCAGATTTTTTGGACTTACCCTCTTTTTGATGCTTATACATGGGCAAAGCTTTGCTAACAAAATTGTGCTTTTGTCCACAGTGTAACGGTCCTTGGCATTTTTGTTAATAAGGTACCTCACTATAAATCGCAAGACTTGTGTAATTTAAAAAATGAAATAAACTTGCGACATAGGGATAACAGACTTTTGCATTCTGAACAAAATGGTTGTGGGAATCAGAAATCTTTTGTTCATTTTGCATTCTTTATTTTCGCAAAGAAAACCCAACACTTTAAACAACTACAGAGTTCATAGAACACATTACCCCTTGCTGTCTTGGACATAAGCGGGGTCTACGAGCAGCAAACTTGATTGGTCGAGATGACGGAAAATGCCGTAACATTTTGTCCAAGTACTGCTACACTGAAGGATTTTTAAAGTGTCAAAAAGGCGATTTGTGTTCAACAGTTTTCAAGTATATAATTCAATTGAAATAAAATAAAGATTTTAATGGTTGTAGAAACAAAAAATCCAGAAGTTTACCTCCATTGATTCAGTGTCTTTCACACCACCTTATTGAACACATTAATGTACATTAGTTATTCATGCCTGTTGGTTGTGTCCTTTATGATGTCCTTAAAAACAGTAGGTTTCCTGTTTGGAATGATTTTCAATTTTGTTTGACTGCCAGACAGGCCGACAAAGTTTAAAAAAAAAAACAATCACGTGATCGGGGAAAATTCACAGCCAAAGTACTGCTAAACCACAGGTTTGTTTTCCGATTAGTGTTCGAAACACAACATTCAACCGAAATCAAGTTGTTCCTCAATCATAAACTGACGTTGGTCGACAGAAGGACAGACAGACAGAAGCAAACTAATTCCTAAACACCACTTTTCGCTTCGTGTGCGTGGGTTAACTATGATCAGCTTGACGGTACATTGTCATACCTTGTAAAAAGTACAGGCATTGCTGACAAGAAGACGAACATCAGATGTAAGCTCTTCCACTGTCTGATAGTCTTCTGCCCGTAGTTTATGCTGTATCATCAGCAGGTCCATTGGCTTGGACACAACTTCATAGAACTCATGATTAATTCTGTAGCAAGGTGATGTAAAGTAAACATATACAATCCACATTTGGTCAGCATTCCACGATGATAATAATCTGCAGCACTGATGAACTTTCTTTCCTTTCATGATGACAATTGCCACTGGCTTTGATGGGTAAACTAAGATCCTCACTCAGATGTTATTACTACTGTCAGAGAAAGTCTTATCATTGAATGTGGATGGCAATTTGAACATTCAACACCAGATAAATATGAAAAGATCTTTGACACCAAGTGAACAACAAAAAGAAGGTTTACTTGAGCCAAAATAGTATTGTATGGATTGCTGAAAAATGTAGAACAAATATCTGAAAAAGTAAATTAATAAAACTTAAATGTCTTGTAAAAACGAAGTCACACAAAATCCAAGGTAGAGAAAGAACACCTGCAAGCAAGAGCACTTTCAAGTGTAGTGGAAGTTTTGAGGTTCAATACCTGCGCTTTGGCTTTTGGATAAAACCTTCACAGAGCAGTCGGCCCCGTATGTCACGACAGTTCCTCATAGTGCTGTACAACTCGTGGCACAAAGCAAGCTGCAGGTCATTTTGAAAAAGGACCAAGAAAAGATCAGTACCTTCAAAACAACAGTTTGCAAAAGAGAGAAATAAGGGTCTACATATTTGGCAAGATGATGCAGGCCACAGGTTACATAATACACTTTTCTACATTTCAGTTACAATGAGCCCAAATGAAAAATTACAGACAAAGAGGTCCATGTTTGTTTGTAAAGTTCTCTTATGCCCCTCACCACGTCTTATATTTCACTGAGGGCCAATCATCTGTGGCACCCACATCATGCATTTTTACATCTTTCTTTGGTTTTCCACCCAGATTAGCCCTCTTTGTTTTTGTGACTGGCAGGATGGCATCGAGGTATGCACACTCGCCTCTAACTTGTCTAGCCTGGGTTTGAATGCCGGCTTAGCTATAAACTGTCATCCCAGTGTTTGACAAGCAGGGCGATTCATCAATGTATGTGGCGTCCCTCGGATGGATGTTAAACTGGACGTCATGTCTGCCGGCATTAGTTGGTGGATCTTAAAAGATCCCACGTTGTCCTCTTTGAAGAGTCGACAAACTATCGCCGGCACCCTGGCCAAATGCCTACCCTGACTTCCTGTGTTGGAGTGGTGACCCATCCAGGATTGTAACAGTGGCCATAGAAACTTCTTCGGCAGCATCGACGCTCTGGAGAGCATGGTTCATGATCTGATCTTCCCCTGTGGTGTTTTTTTTTTTTTTCAATACAAGGTTTAAGGCTTGTAATGGAGCTGCCACCCACACACATGGACATACGGATGAGACAAACACTTAACACAGCCACTGAACTTGGGGGAAGTGCTGTGGGTACCAGGGATGCCGCCACTTCCCAGAATACTCTGGGTACCAGCGATGTCACAACAATGGCGCCGCTTTTCCCACCGCACTCAGCGAGGCATTTCCCAAGGATGAATTTCCTCCTCCCCACGGATGCTAACCTATGGGGATTGTCCGTGCTCTTAACCTTTTAAATGCTGAACGTCATGCAAGGAAGCAGCACATCCCATTTTTAAAGACTTTAGTATGACTCAGCCGGGGTTTTAACCGCCAACCTACCAGACTCGGAGCGGATGCTCAAACCATTACACCACTGAGTCTGGTTTCCATGCTTTACACAGTAAGAAGAAGATCTGCATTGCAAATAAGTCTTCTGATGATACAAATAAGTCGTTCAAGCAGCCATTGTTACACATCGATTTCCAGACTATGTACAATCGGCTTGCGACCCTGTATTGCAGAACTTGTTCCATGTGTTATAAGACCTGGATGATAATTAAGATCAAGAAGACATGGATGATGCTGCTGCTGGCAAGCCAGTGCAATTTCTCTTGTCCTGTGCGGCAGCAGAATAAACAAATATGGACAATGTAAAGTATGCTTGCTGTAATGTTCAAGAGGAAGGGAGTGAGACTGCATGAATGGTCAGGGAAATCCCCACATTACAACTGCAACAGAATAAATAAAAAAAAGTCTTCTTCATAGGAAACTAGAGTTCACAAAACACCTTGATTCACAAAAAAAAAGTTCGTCTTCAGATTCATGTTTGAAATATAACATTCACCTGAAATCAAGTTGTTGCTCGATCATAAACCGACGTTTGTAGACAGACAGACAGAAAGGCAGACGGGCAAAGTGAACCAATGCTTAACCCTGCTTTTCGCTCCGCATGCGCGGGTAAAATAAGGAGCTATATATCGTGGTGGAGGTGTATTGAGATCACTAAAGGAGAGTAAGGTTACTCCAATGGAATCCAAACCGCATGTCCTCCAGCATCTAAATGAGATTGTGACAACTTTGGGAAATCCCCATGTGGAACCCACAAGTAGGCAACAGATTATGATCAGGAATTGCAACGACGTTAGAAAAGAAAAAAAAAAAAAATAATGAAATTGACAGAATTTGATGTTGAGTTTGAGAACTTGAAGCTGAATATAGACATGCCAATGCATATACCGTATTACCCCGCTTATCCGTCAAGTTGGGGCAAGGTCATTTTGGGATAAGCGGGTGCGGATAAGCGAGGGTACATGCGAGATGATCTGGAGGGGTGCAAGGGGTTCAGGTAGGCTCATAGGAGCCTAAGATCTCATTCCCTACTCACTAGAACGAAACCAAACAAACGGAACAACATACACCATATTTCATAAATGATTCACGTTTTTATTGCCGCACATACAGTACATGTGTGTTACGGGCCATTACAGGACCCCAACAGGATGGAAGAAATCAGTAATTTCCTTTTGTTCAGCGACAGAGATACAAGTTCATTCAGGCACATCCTGAGTTTTGAAATGGCAGTAATATCCTCCTCGTTCGTATACGGTGCTCTCTATGTACCTCGTGACTGTTCCAAGGCGCGCCTCGCTTCCAATGCGCTAGAACCGTGGCTACTTCTTCAGGCGCATCCGGTTCCTCGGTATCCTCGTCATGAATGGTAGTCACAAGATCGACGATTTCATCATCTGTAGGAACCTCGGTTGGTTCTAGATGATCATCGACATGATCAAATTCTTCTGGTGTCATCAGCATGGCTCTATCTATGTTGAAATGTTCAGCGATCTGTTCGAAAATGTTCCTCGGA
>CM068954.1:122616369-122636790 GCA_035128595.1 Eptatretus atami | reverse complement strand
GGAATGCGCATAGCAACTAATATACAGGTCCTATAGATCAGTTATATTGGTAGTATGTGTTTCTAGGTAGGGGTCCCGTCCTATTGTTTAATGGGTGATTAATTGTACGTGCGCTGTGAATTATTTTATAGTTAGGATTTCTTCACCATCCACTACAACAACGCCACCTTCCGCACTCAACCGGTCGCCATTACGCACGTGTTTTTGGCTGAGGACGTGGGCGGAACCTTCGTCGATTCGGGTCGAAGCTCCGCTCCGAGGAGGGGCAGAGAGCGTTTCCTCCAACCAATGAGAGGAGGGCGAGCACCACACGCACGCCCAGCCAATCGGAAGGCCCGCCACGAGTCACCTGAACACCACCGGCCAATCCGGAGGCGAGTTACGTCGGGGGGGGGGTGAGGAGAAGAGGGGTGTGCGTGAGGAGGTCTGTTCTTTTTTTCCCTTGAGCCTGTCCAGAGAGGATCACCTGCCTGTCTCCTCTGCTGGCGCTTGCTGTCTCGTCACATGCCGGAGCCCGACGCTGCCCTCCGTACCCGGTGCTTGCAGCGGCATCGAGTTGCGGTTTCAAGTCCCGCCGAGCCGGATCGTCAAGGGCCGCACGAGGCGGAAGGTCCAAGCTAGCTCTGGCCTCCAGCTCCCTTTCCTCGAGCTGGAAACCTTCAATAAAGACCCGAGGGGTCCATTTCTTTGGGTGTGTGTCTGTGTGTGGGCCCGTCTTCAAGTAGAATTGTGCAAGTGCTTTCTTTTGCTCATTGTACATTACATTCTTTATTCGTGATAACTCTGCTCTGTGTTCCCCTCCCCGATTATTGTTATAATAAATATCCCTTTTGTTGAATGTACCAGCTCGTTTCTGTGTTTCTTTCATTGGCTTAGCACGCTGTGTATTGAGAGATAGGAGGGGTAAATTGTTCATTTGGTCCGGCGCAGCTCTGGTAACTCCGCTCGGTTACGCCGGATCCGAGCTGTTACCTGCTACTTGGATCGGACAGAGTCGGCCGAGGGTGTGGTTTCCCGTTAGTTAGACTGCATGGGTATTACTATTTAGGTATATTGAAATTGGCAATTGACCCTACCCAGTGGTCGACCTATTGGAAATCTTCGGTCCGATAAGGACCGTGACCTTTCGGATTTATCTGAAAGGTACGCCTAAATTCCGGGTGTTCGGTGGCCGACTCTACTGCTCCCCCTAGCGGTGTGCTCGCCACCGAGACCGCACCACAAACAATACTGCGTGGTTTGCCATTGCTTCCCAGCAGTAGTTAGGGCACGAATTTTGGGAATTTGGCCATGCTGTCAGGGATAGCTTGCCAGACTCTTCACGAGGACACCGCGAGATTTTTAACGTCCAGCAGCTGCCGGCAGACAGTACACCCTTTAACATCCATCTGAGGGATGGCACACAAATTGATGAGTCACCCTGCCTGTGAAATGCCAGGACGACAGATCATAGCTGGATCGATATGCGAAGCAAGGCTAGACCGCTTCGAGTAAGCATGCGTACCTCGTCTAAGGCATCCTGCCAGCCCATATTCTGGATACTCATATCAAAATACAGTATGAGAATAAAAATTCCTGTGTCAAATAATTAGAATAGATGATATTTTATGTTGAGATACCTATCAAATTTGGTTCATTCTCATTATAAGATTATAAGGTCTCCTGATGCATGTGCACAAGTACTGTACAAACGCATCTAGCCATGGGAAGGAAGCGAGACATCTCTGATACGAGGAAGCAGCGGTAAAGGCACTCGCCGGTGTTGGAAAGTCATAGTCGATATCGCCAAACAAATCTCTCTTCGTAATCCACAAGTATGTCGCATATTTAAAGAGCTCACAGCGGGCATGGTGTCGCATAATGCATAAAAAATTCTGGACGGAAGAGGACCACCACATCAAGAGATGACAGGAAGTTGGCCATTATTGCAAAGAAGCACCAGATCCAGTCTACAAAAAAACCTTGTTCGCAGGTGAAACGATGAAGGTGTCAAGCATTCAGGTCTACAACCGACTGCCGTCCGTGAACTGGGATTTCTCTCCTGGGTGACTGCCATGAAGCCTCTCCTGAAATGCATCCAGAGGAGGTGAAGACTGTTGTGTGAGAGAGAGAGAGAGAGAGAGAGAGAGAGAGAGAGAGAGAGAGAGAGAGAGAGAGAAGAAAAAAACTGGTCTGTGGAACAGTGGTGAAATGTTATGGTCATGAACGAATCAAAATTTTGTACCTCCTTTGGTGAAAGGGACCCTGAGTATGGCACCATCCAAAAGAGATGCATCACCCGATCTGCTCACCGCGGAGCATGGAGTTCCACAAAGCCAGGTGGTATGGAGTGGCGTGGAGTGGAGTGGCGTTTGTGCCATGGGTATAGGACCTCGCTGCCTGCTGAAGCAGACAGTTATTGTGACTATGTACCAGACGTGCTGCAGCATTTCATGATCCTGACTGCTGAGGTGTTATTTGATGACGATGACTTAATCTTCAAGCAGAACCTGGCCCTGGCACAGAGCGCACGGTCGACAACGGGATGGCTTGCTGTACGTGACATAGTGATTTTATCTTGTCCTGCAAACTCACCCCACCAAAACCCAAAGGAGAATCTACGGTAAACCGTCAAATGCAAGCTGAACGAGTGAATGTACTCAAATCCAAATGCTTCAGAAACTGAAGGATAAACTGGTTCAGTGCTGTGAATCCATTACCATAGAAGAAGGCAGTCACCTCATCACATCAATGCCCCGCCGCATAAGAGCTGTGATAAAAGCTAAACAAGGACCAACCAAATGATGAAGTGATTTCACGCATTTCAGATTTTCCATACTTTCCAAGAGAATGTTGTTCGTTCTTCTTAATATGTCAGAAACCTAAGAACACCGAGTGCTATATTTTTTTCTTTTTTGTATACAGTCAAGGCTTGTGAAGTGAACACTGAATGGATGGATTGTAATAAGAGACACCAACAGTGGCATTGCAGGACAAAATAGAGGGAGACTTGGACAAGGGTGTGGGGAGAAATAAGGTTTGGGAAGGATGCACTGGGTGGACAAGATGGATACAGAAGCGTGCACCCTGTTCTTAATGAGTTTATTCTAATTTTATGAACCCTACCTCAAAATTCTAATTATTAATCGCTAACCATCACAAAATCATTGGATTTTATCAATTTCCAACTGTAACACTACACAGCAAATACAGTATGCAATAATATCTTTCATTTGTCACAAAATTGTTGGGTTATGATGAGGGAAACGCAACAACCCGAACCCGATATACTTGTTGGTTCACGAAAAAATATTTTCACGAAAAAAATAAAGTGACCACTATATTCGTATTGTGTCTGTCTGTCTGTCTGTCTGCTGTCTGTCTGTCTGTCTGATGTCTGTATGTCTGTAGTTGTTGTCGTATGTCTGTATGTCTGTATGTCTGTATGTCTGTATGTCTGTATGTCAGTCTGTCCCGAGCATAGCTCCGTGGGTTTTATTCCGATCCTGACAAAATTTTGGTGGGAGGTTTATATCATGATCTAGTTGTGTTTTCCTGAAAATGGGCGTGGTGGCCATTATGGCGGAGCCACGCCCCAAAAACGTGTTTTTAGGGGGTAGCGATTTCAATTTGCATCTTCTCCTAGGAGGTTGTCGAATCTGACAGGGGTTTCGGTATTTGGTTAGCCCAATGGCACCTGCATAGCCCACGGAGCTCGATTTTTCATTTTCGTCCCAAGGTCAAGGTCACAAGGTCACGAACTTAGAAAAATGCGAATTTTGACATAAAAAAAATCGACACTGCGAATAACCACGACTCACGGCTGGCCTCGACACTGTGAATAACCACTACTCACGTGGCCTAAAACACTGTGAAATAACCACTACTCACGTGGCCTAGACACTGTGAATACCACTATCACGTGGCCTAGACACTGTGAATAACCACTACTCACGGTGGCCTAGACACTGGAATAACCACTACTCACGCTGGCCTAGACACTGTGAATAACCACTACTCACGCTGGCTAGACACTGTGAATAACCACTACTCCACGTGGCCTAGACACTGTGAATAACACTACCACGCTGGCCTAGACACTGTGAATAACCACTACTCACGCTGGCCAGACACTGTGAATAACCACTACTCACGGTGGCCTAAACACTGTGAATAACCACTACTCACGCTGGCCTAGAACTGTGAATAACCACTACTCACGTGGCCTAGACACTGTGAATAACCACTACTCACGGTGGCCTAGACACTGTGAATAACCACTACTCACGCTGGCCTAGACACTGTGAATAACCACTACTCACGGTGGCCTAGACACTGTGAATAACCACTACTCACGCTGGCCTCGACACTGTGAAATAACCACTACTCACGCTGGCCTAGACACTGTGAATAACCACTACTCATGCTGGCCTCGACACTGTGAATAACCACTACTCACGCTGGCCTAGCGACACTGTCAATAACCAATACTCACGCTGGCCTCGACACTGCGAATAACCACTACTCACGCTGGCCTCGAAACTGGAATAACCACTACTCACGCTGGCCTAGACACTGAATAACCACTACTCCGCTGGCCTCGACACTGAAATAACCACTACTCACCTGGCCCGACACTGAATAACCACTACTCACTGCTGGCCTAGACACTGAATAACCACTACTCACGCTGGCCTAGACACTGTGAATAACACTACTCACGCTGGCCTCGACACTGTGAATAACCATACCACGCTGGCCTCAACACTGGAATAACCACTACTCACGCTGGCCTCGACACTGTGAATAACCACTACTCACGGTGGCTAGACACTGTGAATAACCACTAACTCACGCTGGCTCGACACTGAATAACCACTACTCACGCTGGCCTCGACACTGCGAATAACCACTACTCACAGGCTGGCCTCTGACACTGTGAATAACCACTACTCACGCTGGCCCGACACTGAATAACCACTACTCACGCTGGCCTCGACACTGCGAATAACCACTACTCACACTGGCCTCAGACACTGTGAAATAACCACTACTCACGCTGGCCAAGACAACTGGTGAATAACCACTACTCACGCTGGCCTCGACACTGAATAACCACTACTCACACTGCCTCGACACTGTGAATAACCACTACTCATGCTGGCCATCGACACTGTGAATAACTAAGAAAACTCATCGAATGTTGGTAATCTCAAGATGTTTATTGCTCTTGACGGTAATGCGATGAAGACATCAATCTGAAACAACACTACAAGACAGGTCTAACTAACAGATAATCAACATACTTATTAATCCTGACTACTCATTGACATACTAATAGATAATGACGTACATGAACTAATACAACTATGGATACACATATGTCTACAATAACCACAACTCACGCTGCATCGACACTGTGAATAACAACGACTCGCTTGCCCACACTGTGAATAACACGACCGCTTGTTCACCACACTGTGAATAACCACGACTCGCTTGTTCACCACACTGTGAATAACCACGATCGCTTTCACCACACTGTGAATAACCACGACTCGCTTGTTCACCACACTGTGAATAACCACGACTCCTTGTTCACACACTGTGAATAACCACGACTCCTTGTTTCACACATGTGAATAACCACGACTCGCTTGTTCACCACACTGTGAATAACCACGACTCGCTTGTTCACCACACTGTGAATAACCACGACTCGCTTGTTCACCACACTGTGAATAACCACGACTCGCTTGTTCACCACACTGGTGAATAACCACGACTCGCCTTGTTCACCCACACTGTGAATAACCACGACTCGCTTGTTCACCCACACTGTGAATAACCACGACTCGCTTGTTCACCACACTGTGAAATAACCACGACTCGTTGTTCACACACACTGTGAATAACACGACTCGCTTGTTCCACCACACTGTGAATAACCACGATCGCTTGTTCACCACACCTGTGAATAACCACGACTCGCTTGTTCACCACACTGTGAATTAACCACGACTCGCTTGTTCACCACACTGTGAATAACCACGACTCGCATTGTTCACCACACTGTGAAAACCACGACTCGCTTGTTCACCACACTGTGAATAACCACGACTCGCTTGTTCACGCACACTGTGAATAACCACGACTCGCTTGTTCACCACACTGTGAATAACCACGACTCGCTGTTCACCACACTGTGAATAACCCACGACTCGTGTTCACCACACTGTGAAATAACCACGACTCGCTTGTTCACCACACTGTGAATAACCACGACGCGCTGTTCACCACACTGTGAATAACCACGACTCGCTTGTTCACCACACACCTGTGAATAACCACGACCGGCTTGTTCACACACTGTGAACTAACCACGACTTCGCTTGTTCACCACACTGTGAATAACCACGACTCGCTTGTTCACCACACACTGTGAATAACCACGACTCGCTTGTTCACACACACTGTGAATAACCACGACTCGCTTGTTCACCACACTGTGAATAACCACGACTCGCTTGTTCACCACACTGTGAATAACCACGACTCGCTTGTTTCACCACACTGTGAATAACCACGACTCGCTTGTTCACACACACTGTGAATTAACCACGACTCGCTTGTTCACCCACACTGTGAATAACCACGACTCGCTTGTTCACGACACACTGTGAATAACCACGACTCGCTTGTTCACCACACTGTGAATACCACGACTCGCTTGTTCACCACACTGTGAAAACCACGAATCGCTTGTTAACACACACCGTGAATAACCACGACTCGCTTGTTCACCAACACTGTGAATAACCACGACTCGCTGTTCACCACACCGTGAATAACCACGACTCGCTTGTTCACCACACTGTGAATAACCACGACTCGCTTGTTAACCACACATGTCTCAGTACAGAACGCCAATTACTCACTAATCCGACCTGTTCGAAACAGTCCGTCATTTCCCAATTTACGGGTATTTGTATCAAATGACAAGTGACGTGTGGATTTAAAAATGACATCCTGACTCACATCTTGTATGTCCATATTTTTCGCGCAGTGCACGTATACAGTACAGTACAGTACAGTACAGTACAGTACAGTAAATGCATAGTTACCAACAAACACTGAGACTGACCAGCTTTCCCAGGTTAGAATCTCGTGTGTCGAAGAGAGAATCTGGTTCCGTGTTTCACGACGCAGCCCCGCATCTCCTCATCGTGTAAATACTTTAATTATATATTTTCATCATGATAACAACATGACGGTTTTCCTCATAAACAAGGAATAAACAATCGTGTGAACACCGCGCTCTCGAGTCGCCACTCGCATGCCGATTGGAATACCCAAGATCCTTGCGGGTGGTGGCGGGAACGTTGGTCGAAGGCAGAGAATCTTTTTTTTTTTTTTTTACCTCAGCCCGGACGAACCGACGTTACGGCTTGATTTGTGTCCAACCCGAAACGTGTTGCTTTCCCCTTAATGATTATGAAATACCATTTGTAAATTTACATTTCCTAATTTATAATAATAAATTGTTGCGAGGACCGTTATTCCTGATTTACCTCAATGATCTGATGCTGAGTCTCTGGGAGCTCCATTCACATCCCACACAGGTTGTGGTCTCTGTCTTCCAGCGGCTCAAACTCCTGGTCGTGAACCCTCGAATCGACCTTTTCACACTCTGCTCCCTCCCCCCAGTTTCCTGCAGTAACCCCTCCTGGTGAAACTCCCACAATGCAGACTCACTGCTCACTTCCACTCTTTCATCAACCAATACTTTTAATAAATACCATTAATGTTACTAAATAAACAGCCAATATATGGCGCACACAATTTCGAATTAACTTCCGATTGACAAAAACAAGTTTCAAACCCTATTCACTGGTTGCAAATGGAATGTCCCGACTTCGGGTGAAGACACAGAAGGAAAACAAGAAAAAGCAAACAGAGATTGCGAACCTGCAGGACTTCTTTTGAGTGGATGTTTTTTTATATCGGTTTTTGGGTAAATCCAACATGGCTGCCAACCATGTGACCTATGACGTCATATATGTGACCCTTTTGTTCCTCATGGATCGGCAGTCATATTGTTGTGGTGCCGGTTCGGTGGCGAGGACGACCGCTACATGGAGCAGTTGGGCCGTCTCCCACCGAACACCCGGAATGAAAGGTCGTCACTCGCGATAACTCCGAGAGTCGACGGGTCGCTTATGGACTGTGTCGCCATATTTCGACCGCACGTTTTAGGGTCTTGTTTGTATGATTCCAATTTACCTAAGCCAGCGCGGTCTAGTCTCGGGGCACTCTACCACACCCTCTCTCCGGGTTTGTCCGACGAGTCGCTTACGGACCTCGGACTCCGCGTAACCGTCAACGACCGCAGATAATTACCGAAACTGTGCCGGTCTCAAATGACAACTCTACGGACACTACTCGGCCTTCCTAATTCTCACCGCTCGAACCAATATCTGGGTCCAATTGAAAGAAAGCACAACAACGAAATGGAACATTTACAGTCATTTATTTACAATGTACGAGGGAGGGAAACACAGAGCAGACTTAAATCATCAGAATAATGCAGGAAAGTATTTACAATGATCCAATCACTAAACGATTTCTACTTTATCAGAAACTGCCAGCAGACAGAAACACACACCCCAAAAGATGGACCTCATGGTCTTTATTTGGCCCTTCAGCTCGGGATGGAAGGCAAGCTGGAGGCGTCAGAATCTGGCCAGGTACCTGGCCGCCTCATGCGATTTCACCGGCTCCAACCAACACCACATGGGACTCGACCCACAAACCAGAATCCAACGAGCCCCCCGATCCTGGCTGCACACGGAAATGATACGAGCACCAACAGAACAACCTCCGCACGAGGACCCGGAAAAAGATCGCGAGACCGCCAAAAGACCTCGAAAAAGACCTCAGACCAGACCACAAGACCACAACAAGACTGCAGACAACAGCTCGCCACCTTCCTTATCCTCCCCCGGGCGGGTGGAGGGATCCGCTCTGAGGTAACTCGCCCTCTGGATTTGGTCGGGGGTGTCGGGAGCGTCGGTGTCCTCCCTCATTGGACGAGGTTGAAAACATTTCCACTTTTTCCTTGGGCCTGGAAATCGGCCCTGAAAGTTTTGTGAATCTTTCACCCCGACTAGTCTGTGGCCTCGAACCAACGTGCGTATTGGCGCCTTGGTGTGAAGTGAATTGATGTAGAAAACTAACTTGAAAGAAACTCGCAGCACACATGAAATTTCCCATTAGACATTATGGAGGAATTCTAACTATCCACAATATACTTAACGAAATAACAAAGTTTTGGCGTCAACTGTCGTGTGAATGCGAATGGTTTCCAGATTTCTAACAAATATGTGTAAAATTTGGCCTCCGATCTTTTCAGCATTTCAGAGAGATTTTTGTAAGTTTTTTTTTTTTTACAATATGGCTGCCGAGTAACGTGACGATGACGTCAAATCGAGATTTTTTTGCTGTGGAACATTTATCCCAAGAATGGCCCTCAAATTTTCATACTGATCGGATAGGCATTCTACATATGCAATATATGACGTCATAACTGAGGGCACCTTATGACGTCATTAAAAAACACTTATTCCCCGTGAGGAGTTACAGTGCCATGTGCCAAGGTTCAATTTTTTCCTATGGTGCGGTTTCAGAGATACCAGAGGTCCAAAAGTTTTTTCCCTTTTCCAACATGCTGCCACACCACGTGAAACCTAGGCATGCTAATATTCGCGGGAAGGACTGAGGCTGGCCATGTGGAAAAATCTGGACGCAGTGCTCCGTGACTTTCAGATGCAGGAATGATGTTTCGCATAGGAAAAATGTGTTTTTCAGCCAAAGAGGTGGCGTATCTGGGCTACAGGATCGATTGCAGAGGGACTACACCCTGCAGTCTGACAAGGTTCGATGCGTGGTCCGGTCGCCATTACGCACGTGTTTTTGGCTGAGGACGTGGGCGGAACCTTCGTCGATTCGGGTCGAAGCTCCGCTCCGAGGAGGGGCAGAGAGCGTTTCCTCCAACCAATGAGAGGAGGGCGAGCACCACACGCACGCCCCAGCCAATCGGGAGGCCGCCACGAGTCACCTGACAACCCACCGGCCAATCCGGAGGCGAGTTACGTCGGGGGGGGGGGTGAGGAGAAGAGCGGGTTGTGCGTGAGGAGGTCTGTTCTTTTTTCCCTGAGCCTGTCCAGAGAGGATCACCTGCCTGTCTCCTCTGCTGGCGCTTGCTGTCTCGTCACATGCCGGAGCCCGACGCTGCCCTCCGTACCGGTGCTTGCAGCGGCATCGAGTTGCGGGTTCAAGTCCCGCCGAGCCGGATCGTCAAGGGCCGCACGAGGCGGGAAGGTCCAAGCTAGCTCTGGCCTCCAGCTCACCTCCTCTCTGAGCTGGAAACCTTCAATAAAGATCCGACGGGGTCCATTTCTTTGGGTGTGTGTCTGTGTGTGGGCCCGTCTTCAAGTAGAATTGTGCAAGTGCTTTCTTTTGCTCATTGTACATTACATTCTTTATTCGTGATAACTCTGCTCTGTGTTCCCCTCCCGATTATTGTTATAAATAAAATCCTTTTGTTGAATGTACCAGCTCATTTCTGTGTTTCTTTTCATTGGCTTAGCACGCTGTGTAATGAGTAGATAGCGAGGGTAAATTGTTCATTTGGTCCGGCGCAGCTCTGGTAACTCCGCTCGGTTACGCCGGATCCGAGCTGTTACCTGCTACTTGGATCGGACAGAGTCGGCCGAGGGTGTGGTTTCCCGGTAGTTAGACTGCATGGGTATTTACTATTTAGGTATATTGAAATTGGCAATTGACCCTACCCCACGTGGTCGACCTATTGGAAATCTTCGGTCCGATAAGGGAGCCGTGACCTTTCGGATTTATCTGAAAGGTACGACCTAAATTCCGGGTGTTCGGTGGAGCCGACTCTACTGCTCCCCCTAGCGGTCGTGCTCGCCACCGAGACCCGGCACCACAACAATACTGCGTGGTTTGCCATTGCCTTCCCAGCAGTAGTTAGGGCACGAATTTTGGGAATTTGGCCATGCTGTCAGGGATAGCTTGCAGACTCTTCACGAAGGACACCGCGAGATTTTTAACGTCCAGCAGCTGCCGGCAGACAGTACACCCGTTTAACATCCATCTGAGGGATGGCACACAAATTGATGAGTCACCCTGCCTGTGAAATGCCAGGACGACAGATCATAGCTGGATCGATATGCAAAGCAAGGCTAGACCGCTTCGAGGTAAGCATGCGTACCTCGTCTAAGGCATCCTGCCAGCCCATATTCTGGATACTCATATCAAAATACAGTATGAGAATAAACAATTTCCTGTGTCAAATAATTAGAATAGATGATATTTTATGTTGAGATACCTATCTAAATTTGGTTCATTTCTCATTATAAAGATTATAAGGTCTCCTGATGCATGTGCACAAGTACTGTACAAACGCATCTAGCCATGGGAAGGAAGCGAGACATCTCTGATACGAGGAAAGCAGCGGTAAAGGCACTCGCCGGTGTTGGAAAGTCATAGTCGATATCGCCAAACAAATTCTCTCTTCGTAATCCACAGTATGTCGCATATTTAAAGAGCTTCACAGCGGGCATGGTGTCGCATAATGCAGAAAAAATTCTGGACGGAAGAGGACCACCACATCAAGAGATGACAGGAAGTTGGCCATTATTGCAAAGAAGCACCAGATCCAGTCTACAAAAAAACCTTGTTCGCAGGTGAAACGATGAAGGTGTCAAGCATTCAGGTCTACAACCGACTGCCGTCCGTGAACTGGGATTTCTCTCCTGGGTGACTGCCATGAAGCCTCTCCTGAATGCATCCCAGAGGAGGTGAAGACTGTTGTGTGAGAGAGAGAGAGAGAGAGAGAGAGAGAGAGAGAGAGAGAGAGAGAGAGAGAGAGAGAGAGAGAGAGAGAGAGAAAAACTGGTCTGTGGAACAGTGGTGAAATGTTATGGTCATGAACGAATCAAAATTTTGTACCTCCTTTGGTGAAAGGGACCCTGAGTATGGCACCATCCAAAAGAGATGCATCACCCGATCTGCTCACCGCGGAGCATGGAGTTCCCACAAAGCCAGGTGGTATGGAGTGGCGTGGAGTGGAGTGGCGTTTGTGCCATGGGTATAGGACCTCGCTGCCTGCTGAAGCAGACAGTTATTGTGACTATGTACCAAGACGTGCTGCAGCATTTCATGATCCTGACTGCTGAGGTGTTATTTGATGACAATGACTTAATCTTCAAGCAAGACCTGGCCCTGGCACAGAGCGCACGGTCGACAACGGGATGGCTTGCTGTACGTGACATAGTGATTTTATCTTGTCCTGCAAACTCACCCCACCAAAACCCAAAGGAGAATCTACGGTAAACCGTCAAATGCAAGCTGAACGAGTGAATGTACTCAAATCCCAAATGCTTCAGAAACTGAAGGATAAACTGGTTCAGTGCTGGGAATCCATTACCATAGAAGAAGGCAGTCACCTCATCACATCAATGCCCCGCCGCATAAGAGCTGTGATAAAAGCTAAACAAGGACCAACCAAATGATGAAGTGATTTCACGCATTTCAGATTTTCCATACTTTCCAAGAGAATGTTGTTCGTTCTTTCTTAATATGTCAGAAACCTAAGAAACACCGAGTGCTATATTTTTTTTCTTTTTTGTATACAGTCAAGGCTTGTGAAGTGAACACTGAATGGATGGATTGTAATAAGAGACACCAACAGTGGCATTGCAGGACAAAAATAGAGGGAGACTTGGACAATGGGTGTGGGGAGAAATAAGGGTTTGGGAAGGATGCACTGGGTGGACAAGATGGATACAGAAGCGTGCACCCTGTTCTTAATGAGTTATTCTAATTTTATGAACCCTACCTCAAAATTCTAATTATTAATCCACTAACCATCACAAAATCATTGGATTTTATCAATTTCCAACTGTAAACTACACAGCAAATACAGTATGCAATATTATTCTTTCATTTGTCACAAAATTGTTGGGGTTATGATGAGGGAAACGCTAACAACCCGAACCCGATATACTTGTTGGTTCACGAAAAATATTTTCACGAAAAAATAATTTTCACGAAAAAAATAAGTGACCACTATATTCGTTATTGTTGTATGTCTGTCAGTATGTCAGATGTCAGTATGTCAGTCTGTTCAGTCTGTCAGTTCTGTCAGTCTGTCCTGAGCATAGCTCCGTGGGTTTTTATCCGATCCTGACAAAATTTTGGTGGGAGGTTTATATCATGATCTAGTTGTGTTTTCCTGAAAATGGGCGTGGTGCGCCATTATGGACGGAGCCACGCCCCAAAAACATGTGTTTTTAGGGGGTAGCAGATTTCAATTTGCATCTTCTCCTAGGAGGTTTGTCGAATCTGACAGGGGTTTCGGTATTTGGTTAGCCCAATGGCACCTGCATAGCCCCACGGAGCTCGATTTTTCATTTTCGTCCCAAGGTCAAGGTCACAAGGTCACGAACTTAGAAAATTGCGAATTTTGACATAAAAAAATCGACACTGCGAATAACCACGACTCACGCTGGCCTACGACACTGTGAATAACCACTACTCACGGTGGCCTAGACACTGTGAATAACCACTAACTCACGCTGGCCTCGACACTGAATAACCACTACTCACGCTGGCCTCGACACTGCAAATAACCACTACTCACGTGGCCTGACACTGTGAATAACCACTACTCACGCTGGCCTAGACACTGTGAATAACCACTACTCACGCTGGCCTAGAGACTGTAATAACCACTACTCACGCTGCCTCGACATGCGAATAACCACTACTCACGCTGGCCTCAGACACTGTGAATAACACTACTCACGCTGGCCAGACACTGTGAATAACCACTACTCACGCTGGCCAAGACACTGTGAATAACCACTACTCACGCTGGCCTCGACACTGCGAATAACCACTACTCACGCTGGCCTAGACACTTGAATAACCACTACTCACGCTGGCCAGACACTGTGAATAACCACTACTCACGCTGGCCCAAGACACTGTGAATAACCACTACTCACGCTGGCCTCGACACTGAATAAACCACTACTCACGCTGGCCTACGGACACTGCGAATAACCACTACTCACGCTGGCCACAGACACTGTGAATAACCACTACTCACGCTGGCCTCGACACTGAATAACCACTACTCACGTTGGCCTCGACACTGCGAATAACCACTACTCACGCTGGCCTCGACACTGTGAATAACCACTACTCACGCTGGCCAAGACACTGTGAATAACCACTACTCACGCTGCCTCGACACTGAATAACCACACTCACACTGGCCTCGACACTGTGAATAAACACTACTCATGCTGGCCTAGACACTGTGAATAACCACTACTCAGCTGGCCTCGACACTGTGAATAACCACTACTCATGCTGCCTAGACACTGTGAATAACCACTACTCATGCTGGCCTCGACACTGTGAATAACCACTAACTCATGCTGGCCTCGACACTGTGAATAACACTACTCAGCTGGCCTCGACACGTGAATAACCACTACTCAGCTGGCCTAGACACTGTGAATAACCACTACTCATGCTGCCTCGACACTGTGAATAACCACTACTCAGCTGGCCTCAAACTGTGATTAACCACTACTCATGCTCGGCTCGACACTGTGAATAACCCTACTCATGCTGGCCTAGACACTGTGAATAACTAAAGAAAACTCATCGAATGTTTAATCTCAAGAGTTTATTTTGCTCTTGACGGTACATGCGATGAAGACATCATCTGAAACAACACACAAGACAGGTCTAACTAACAGATAATAACATACTTATTATCCGACTACTCATGACAACTAATAGATAATGACGTACATGAACTAATACAACTATGGATAACATATGTCTACAATAACCACAATCACGCTGGCCAGACACTGTGAATAACCACTACTCACGCTGGCCTCGACACTGCGAATAACCACTACTCACGCTGGCCTCAGACACTGAATAACCATACTCACGCTGGCCAAGACACTGGAATAACCACTACTCACGCTTGCCAAGACATGTGAATAACCACTACTCACGCTGGCCTCGACACTGAATAACCACTACTCACGCTGGCCTCGACACTGCGAATAACCACTACTCACGCGGCCAGACACTGTGAATAACCACTACTCACGCTGGCCTCGACACTTGAATAACCCACTCACGCTTGCCTCGACACTGCGATAACCACTACTCACGCTGGCCTCGACACTGTGAATAACCACTACTCACGCTGGCCAAGACACTGTGAATTACCACTACTCACGCTGCCTCACACTGAATAACCACTACTCACCTGCCCGACACTGTGAATAACCACTACTCATCTGGCCTAGACACTGTGAATAACCACTACTCAGTGCCTCGACACTGTGATAACCACTCCATGCTGGCCTGACACTGTGAATAACCACTACTCATGCTGCCTCGACACTGTGAATAACCACTACTCATGCTGCCTCGACACTGTGAATAACCACTACTCAGCTGGCCTCAGACACTGTGAATAACCACTACTCACTGCTTGGCCTCGACACTGTGAATAACCACTACTCATGCTGGCCTCGACACTGTGAATAACACTACTCATGTGGCCTCGACACTGTGAATAACCTACTCATCTGCCTGACACTGTGAATAACTAAAGAAACTCATGAAGTGTAATCTCAAGATGTTTATTTTGCTCTTGACGGTACATGCGATGAAGAATCATCTGAAACAACACACAGACAGGTCTAACTAACAGATAATAACATACTTATTATCCTGACTACTCATGACATACTAATAGATAATGACGTACATGAACTAATACAACTATGATACACATATGTCTACAATAACCACAACTCACGCTGGCCTAGACACTGTAAATAACCACAACTCACGCTGGCCTCGACACTGTGAATAACGACTCGCTTGTCACCACATGTGAATAACCACGACTCGCTTGTTCACCACACTGTGAATAACCACGACTCGCTTGTTCACCACACTGTGAATAACCACGACTCGCTTGTTCACCACACTGTGAATAACCACGACTCGCTTGTTCACCACACTGTGAATAACCACGACTCGCTTGTTCACCACACTGTGAATAACCACGACTCGCTTGTTACCACACTTGTGAATAACCACGACTCGCTTGTTCACCACACTGTGAATAACCACGACTCGCTTGTTCACCACACTGTGAATAACCACGACTCGCTTGTTCACCACACTGTGAATAAACACGACTCGCTTGTTCACCACACTGTGAATAACCACGACTCGCTTGTTCACCACACTGTGAATAACCACGACTCGCTTGTTCACCACACTGTGAATAACCACGACTCGCTTGTTCACCACACTGTGAATAACCACGACTCGCTTGTTCACCACACTGTGAATAACCACGACTCGCTTGTTCACCACACTGTGAATAACCACGACTCGCTTGTTTCACCACACTGTGAATAACACGACTCCCTTGTTCACCACACTGTGAATAACACACTCGCTTGTTCACCCACTGTGATAACCACGACTCGCTTGTTCACCACACTGTGAATAACACGACTCGCTTGTTCACCACACTGTGAATAAACACGACTCCTTGTTCACCACACTGTGAATAACACGACTCCTTGTTCACCACACTGTGAATAACACGACTCGCTTGTTCACCACACTGTGAATAACCACGACTCGCTTGTTCACCACACTGTGAATAACCACGACCGCTTGTTCACCACACTGTGAATAAACCACGACTCGCTTGTTCACCACACTGTGAATAACCACGACTCGCTTGTTCACCACACTGTGAATAACCACGACTCGCTTGTTCACCACACTGTGAATAACCACGACTCGCTTGTTCACCACACTGTGAATAACCACGACTCGCTTGTTCACCACACTGTGAATAACCACGACTCGCTTGTTCACCACACTGTGAATAACCACGACTCGCTTGTTCACCACACTGTGAATAACCACGCTCGCTTGTTCACCACACTGTGAATAAACCACGACTCGCTTGTTCACCACACTTGTGAATAACCACGACTCGCTTGTACCACACGTGAATAACCACGACTCCCTTGTTCACCACACCGTGAATAACCACGACTCGCTTGTCACCACACTGTTGAATAACCACGACTCGCTTGTTCACCACACTGTGAATAACCACGACTCGCTTGTTAACCACACTGTCTCAGTACAGAACGCCAATTACTCACTAATCCGACCTGTTCGACACCCAGTCCGTCATTTCCCAATTTACGGGTATTTGTATCAAATGACAAGTGACGTGTGGATTTAAAATGACATCCTGACTCACATCTTGTATGTCCATATTTTTCGCGCAGTTCACGTATACAGTACAGTACAGTACAGTACAGTACAGTACAGTAAATGCATAGTTACCACAAACACTGAGACTGACCAGCTTTCCCAGGTTAGAATCTCGTGTGTCGAAGAGAGAATCTGGTTCCGTGTTTCACGACGCAGCCCCGCATCTCCTCATCGTGTAAATACTTTAATTATATATTTTCCATCATGATAACAACATGACGGTTTTCCTCATTAAACAAGGAATAAACAATCGTGTGAACACGCGCCTCTCGAGTCGCCACTCGCCATGCCGATTGGAATACCCAAGATCCTTTGCGGGTGGTGGCGGGAACGTTGTGCGAAGGCAGAGAATCTTTTTTTTTTTTTTTTTTACCTCAGCCCGGGACGACCGACGTTTACGGCTTGATTTGTGTCCAACCCGAAACGTGTTGCTTTCCCTTATGATTATGAAATACCATTTTGTAAATTTACATTTCCTAATTTATAATAATAATATTGTTGCGAGGACCGTTATTCCTGATTTACCTCAATGATCTGATGCTGAGTCTCTGGGAGCATCACATTCACATCCCACACAGGTTGGTGGTCTCTGTCTTCCAGCGGCTCACTCCTGGTCGTGAACCCTCGAATCGACCTTTTTCCACACTCTGCTCCCCTCCCCCCAGTTTCCTGCCAGTAACCCCTCCTGGTGAAACTCCCACAATGCAGACTCACTGCTCACTTCCACTCTTTCATCAACCAATACTTTTAATAAATACCATTAATGTTACTAATAAACAGCCAATATATGGCGCACACAATTTCGAATTAACTTCCGATTGACAAAAACAAGTTTCAACCCATTCACTGTTGCAATGGAATGTCCCGACTCGGGGTGAAGACACAGAAGGAAAACAAGAAAAAGAGCAAACAGAGATTGCGAACCCTTGCCAGGACTTCTTTTGAGTGGAGTGTTTTTTTATATCGGTTTTTGGGTAAATCCAACATGGCTGCCAAACCATGTGACCTATGACGTCATATATGTGACCCTTTTGTTCCTCATGGATCGGCAGTCATATTGTTGTGGTGCCGGGTTCGGTGGCGAGGACGACCGCTACATGGAGCAGTTGGGCCGTCTCCCACCGAACACCCGGAATTGAAGGTCGTCACTCCGGATAACTCCGAAGTCGACGGGTCGCTTATGGACTGTGTCGCCAATATTTCGACCGCACGGTTAGGGTCTTTTTGTCTGATTCCAATTTACCTAATTAGCCGCGCGGTCTAGCTACCGGGGAAGCCACACCCTCGGCCGGCTTTGTCCGAACCGAGTCGCTGTTACCGACTCGGATCCGGCGTAACCGAGCAGAAATTACCAAAGCCGTGCCGGCCCAAATGACAACTTACGGCACAATCGGCCTTCCTAATTCTCAACCACGAACCATACTGGGTCAATGAAAGAAAGCACAGACAACGAAATGGAACATTTAACAGTCATTTATTTACAATGTACGAGGGAGGGAAACACAGAGCAGACTTAATCACAAATATGCAGGAAGTATTTACAATGATCCAATCACTTAAACGATTTCTACTTATCAAACTGGCCACAGACAGAAACACACACCCAAAAAGAAATGGACCTCATGGGTCTTTATTTGGCCCTTCAGCTCGGGATGGAAGGCAAGCTGAGGGTCAGAATCTGGCCAGGTACCTGGCCGCCTCATGCGATTTCACCGGCTCCAACCCACCACAGTGGGACTCGAACCCACAACCCAGAATCCAACGAGCCCCCGATCCTGGCTGCCACGAATGATACGAGCACCACAGAACACCTCCGCCACGAGGAACCCGAAAAAGATCGCAGACCGCCAAAAGACCTCGAAAAAGACCTCAGACCAGACCAAGACCACAGACAACGACTGCAGACAACAGCTCGCCACCTTCCTTATCCCTGCCCCCGGGCGGGTGGAGGGATCCGCTCTGAGGTAACTCGCCTCTGGATTGGTCGGGGGGTGTCGGGCGATCGGTGTCCTCCCCTCATTGGACGAGGTGAACATTCCATCTGGCTGGAATCGGCCCTGAGGTGATCTCACCCCCGACTATGTCTGTGGCCTCGAACCACGTGCGTATTGGCGCCGTGGTGTGAAGTGAATTGATGTAGAAAACTAACTTGAAAGAAACTCGCAGCACACATGAAATTCCCATTAGACATATGGGAGGAATTCTAACTATCCACATATACTTAACGAAATAACTAAAGTTTGGGTCAACTGTACGTGTGAATGCGAATGGTTTCCAGATTCGTAACAATATGTGTAAAATTTGGCCTCGATCTTTTCAGCCATTTCAGAGAAGATTTTTGTAAGTTTTTTTTTTTTTTTAAACAATATGGCTGCCGAGTCACGTGACCGATGACGTCATCGAATTTTTTGCTGTGGACCATTTTATCCCAAGATGGCCCTCAAAAATTTTCATACTGATCGGATATGGCATTCTACATATGCAATTATGACGTCATAACGAGGGCACCTATGACGTCATAAAAAACACTTATTCCCCGTGAGGAGTACATGCCATGTGCCAAGTTTCAATTTTTTCCTTGGTGCGGTTTCAGAGATACAGAGGTCCAAAGTTTTTCCCTTTTTCCAACATGGCTGCCACACCACGTGACCTACGGCATCTTAATTTCGGGGGAAGACTGAGGCTGACCATGTGAAAAATCTGGACGCAGTGCTCCGTAGACTTTCAGATGCAGGAATGACTGTTCGCAAGGAAAAATGTGTTTTTCAAGCCAAAGAGGTGGCGTATCTGGGCTACAGGATCGATGCAGAGGGACTACACCCTGCAGTTGACAAGGTTCGAGCGGTGGTGGAAGCTCTTGTTCCCAGGAATGTGTCAGAACTGAAATCCTACCTGGAGCTCTTGAACTACTATGGGCGTTTTCTACCTAGCCTGTCAACAGTACTTGCACCACTCAACGCTATGCTAACTAAAGCAGCCATTTGGAATTGGGGACCAAAGCAA
>CM068954.1:122537819-122556779 GCA_035128595.1 Eptatretus atami | reverse complement strand
GGCCCTGCGGCGGCCATATAATTTTCAAGGCAGACGCAAGGTAGCCTCAAGGTGCCCGCAAGGCGACCACTAAGGCGAACGTGCGGCCAGACGGACGGTAACGAGTGGGTTCATTATTTTTATTTTTTTTTATTACCAGTTATTTTTTTTTTCGGCTTGTGGAATTGCTACGGCGAACGTAGAAATGAAAAAAGTTATAACTCCGCGTTATAATCCACGGCGACCCCTACGGCCTGTAAAAGAATAGCCAAACGGCGTAGGGCCACCCTGAGGCCACCGCAGAAAACCTGCGGCTGCCGCACGTTTGTCAATTCAGAGGGGTACGGCCGCCGTATAGCCAAATGTGAACAGGCCTTAGTCCTTGTTAAAGGGCTTTTCGGGGGTCATGCGTTGGCTAGGCTGTATTTTTCCAGTGTAACGTCTCCCCCCCCACCTCCCCCCCGTTGTTTTTTTCAATCTTTCTTCCTTTACACCATTGTTCTGTTCAATCCCTCTGCCACTTTCAATCTTCCCTCCTCCTTCCAGCGGCCCATTTCAACGGTCCACCAATAATCTCCCCTCCATCAAACATCCTTTCAACAGTTCCTCCTTCACCCCATCAGTCTTACCTTCAACCCTACAGCCGTTCGGAATTCCTCTCCATGTTCCCTTCATCCGCGCATTGCTTAATTGGGCACGATCGACCCATCTGTGGCAGTTAACCCATCGAGTGCTCTCACATGCATGTTCATGACGCTTGGTGCTCATTGTGGCTTGCAAGGTGCGGCGCTTCTCACGGGCATGATACAGTGCAGAACAGTACAAGTGGGCATTTTGCGAGCGTGGGCAGGGTGCTGGGGGCTCTTGTCGCGGCTTTGGGCGTGTAGAGGGTGGGGCAGGGGCTTCGTTGAACGTTCCCTCAGAGTGGTGTGGTAATTTCCACAAGTGACGTCATGCACCCACCCCCATCAGTTGCAGCCCAATGGGAGGGGAAGGCTTCCACCACGAGCATCATACTGCCTTCTCGATCCTGTCAGCCATGAAGGACGAAGAAGGAGAACGGCGGCACCTCATCGACGGGGGCCTGATAAGAAAGAATCTGATGCAGAGGAGGGTGTCACCTATATAGCTCGCATAACTTGGATGGCGAAGAGAACTCGCCTCCTGGGTCTTGGCACCTCAAGAACGTGGTTACGTATCCCCATCACATCGCCACTGCCCATCTTCCCCATCCATTTTCCTCCACGTTCTCTTGCATAATTGGGCTGTGTCAGGAGAGGGAGAAAGGGAAAGACTGCTTTTCTTTTCACCATACGTTACTTTTATTTTATTTTCAAGTCCTTGTTTTATTCTTCTCCCGTGAATGAATGATGGGGCAAGTCTTTTGTACAAATAAGATTGCATAAGAACAAGTGTTTTGGTTAAATCTGCTCTTATGTGCCTTTTTGCTTTTAAATACTTGCTTGCTTGTGTGTTGTGATTTCCAATCTGTCTCGGTTGTCTTTTCATTTATTGGTCTGACACAGTGCAAGTATAGTTAGACAGGAAGTTGTGCCCAAATAATTTACTTTGTTAGCCAGCACACACTCACTGTTATGCTCGGCAGTAATCTGAGTGTGCGCCGAGGGCACGTGATCCCAATTAGCCGGCCATCAACAGGTAAGGTATCATGCAAAGTAGTGTAACCCTGCAGGATTGGCAGTACCAATTGGTGTTCGTGGTTGCCGAGCAAGCTGCCGGCGCATGGAGTTATCCGTGTCCGGCGGCCTCAGCACCGGGCGTTCGGGAGGAGCCCAAGTACTCCCCCTCGTTGCAGGCCTCAAACCCCGGATCCGCGCTATTTTTATACATATATGATACGGAAGACCAAGAAGGAACCCGAAGAAGTGAAGAGCAAAGATGGAGTCATCAGGATGAACCTGGATAAGATTCAGGTTTCAGCCACTACTCCACTACCCTCAAAGGAGCAGCCAGCCCTCAAAGGCGCAGCCACTACCCTCAAAGGCGCAGTCCAGGCGCAGCCAAGTGAGCCTTCCAGAAAAATTTCTGCAAGAATTCACTAATGCTTAGACAGATAGACAACAAAAGAGAGGAATAGAGTGTAAAAGTAAAATAGATGCAATAAAAGAGTAAAGGGGAGTCAAAGAGATGTAAAATATAGTAAAAGAGATGAAAGAAGAAAAAGCAAGAATTAGAATGAATAAAGAGAATTATGGACATTTATATGGATACTGTTATCATACACAGTATACAAGGGGCTACAAGCCCGACCGTGGTAGAGTACACCAGCTTATTATTGACAAATGTTGGGTCAAAGAGGAACAATATGATAAGCAGTGAAGCAAAGTTTCATTCAAAATGGACATCCTTGGACCGTGTCTTTTATTTTATAAATACCATTCAGATTTTGAAATACCATTCAGATAAATGATGATGTGATGTAACAGAGGGATCTTTTTGCCAACCATAGCATGGGTGATAAGTACGTCAAAGGGAAAAAGCTCCTTTAGGTCTTGGAAAGATTTTGTTTTGTTTTTCCCACATCGTTCTCTATACGTTATCTTGGTCTAAAGATGAAACCAGTTCAGGATGCGTTTTTCTTTTTGTACTGTTATCTCCAACTTATGAACCTCACTTTGCACAATCTTTTATCATAGCATCCTTTTTTTTTCTGAAAGTAATTCTGGAATGTTTGGAAAGCAATTCAAAAATATTCAAAAGGAATCACCGTTGCATTTCCTCCATTGGCATTTGGGGTGAAACAACTAACTTGCTAAACAAACAAAAAGGGATGGAAGCGAGGTCTGTAACCACGCTGTTTTTCATTTGAATTGTGGAGGCACATGCATGGGTACAACGGGTGCAGTGGACCTAGCATGAGTTAGACACGACAGCTTCTCACAGTTCAGTTCAGAGTTTTGCCTTGGTGTTAATTTCGCCCAAAGTAATGTTAACATTTTAAGTCTTAACGTTTTTTTGTTTGGTTGCGCGCCACATGCAAACCCCATTGGAATTATGACAAGCATGTCTGAAACTCAGAACTAAACATGAAAAAAAAAAGATTGGCTACCAAACACATTGATAATAATGTGCATTGATATTCAAGTGGAGGGGGGGAGTTGGGGTGGAGGGGGAGAGTTGGGGAGTTGGGAGAGTTGGGGGAGGGGGGAGATTTGGGGTGGAGGGGGAGAGTTGGGGTGGAGGACGTTTGTAAAAAAATTTATTTGAAAACTAAACCCACTGAATGCCAGGTGAAGGATTGAGAAGTGAATGACTGCCACAGATTTCTTTAAATGAGATCACAGCATCACTGAAACTAACATTCCATTACCTTCCACACAAAACCTGCCCTATCCCCCTCCCCCCCCCACCCCTTTTCCAAATGTACAGAGGTCTCGGAAACCACGGGTGCCAGACTAGACCAGCCTTTAGAAACACTGCCACATATTCAGCGCAAACTGTACATTTAAAGCTCATCTTTCGTTTCACTTTTCTGCAAAGAGAGGGGGGGGGAGGGGGGCAACAAAATGCAAAGGTTATGACGTGCAAGTATTCGTGTATGACGTGCAAGTATGACGGTTATGACGTGCAAGTTCCAACAGAATGCGTTTATACAGCTTTTGGTGGCCATCAAATCTTCATAACAAGTCATGCTGCAAACACTATAATCTATCTATAATTCCAGCAGTGTGTGTGTGTGTGTGTGTGTGTGTGGTGTGTGGTGTGTGTGTGTGTGTGTCCGCTGTTTCTTGACAACCACTGGTCCGATCTCATTGAAACTTGCCAGATATATTGCTGGGGACCTGAGGATGTGCCTTTTCAAGGTTTGATATTAATCGGACAAGTGCTTCCAAGTTATGGCCATTTATTTACCAAACCAATGACAGGACACATTGTTGCGTGGGTGTGGCGATGCGGAAGGGAAGCTCAGCCGCGTTCGCCATTACAGGTTACAACGTACGGACTTCCGGAGAGTGATGACCGTGTTTCTAATAATTTCTCGATTTCTTATGTGCATTTATAGATAAACACAATGCCCCAAGTTATGATCGTTTTCATATTAGACGGTGCATAAATTTCGGTAACATCGGAGTGCTGGTGTGCTCCGAACCAGGAAGTAAAATTTTTTTCTCTCTCTTGAACAGGAAGTAAAAATTTTTTCTCTCTCTTCTCTTCTCTTTTTGTTTTTCCTTGCCACGACATTGCGAAAAGGTAAAATATTGGCGCTAATTGAATAATTGGGTATTAAAACTAAATTGCGAATAATCGTAACTGCGAATATGCCAACTTCCGGGCCACGCACGTGCGGGCACGCGAGAGCGAAGAAACGGCCTGTGTGGTTGTTGTTTGTTGCTCGCGGTTTGAATATTTATTTATTAATTTTTTGTTTGTTTTTTTGTTTTTTTACGGGCACGTACTAGTATGTTAATATGCTTTATGTATGTAATCCAGTGCAAACTTATAATTTGGCACCCTTGGGGCTGAGTAGTTGCCCAATCATGGAGAATAGAAACACCCGCTCCCGATGGAAGCAACTCCACTTGGCGATGCCCTCATTTGACTCACTCTCGGCATAGAATTCAGCTTCTCGTGCTACTTCTTCACATCGTATATTGTCGAAGACCCAACAGCAAAACGGTCACACACATTCAACTGGCTGGAAATGTATAATCTCCGCTTTCTGCAGAATATGTGGTGTAATGTGATGACGTGGGCCACGCAAGTGCCAGAGTGCATACAACGGAGCGCAGAGTCCGAGAAATGCGCAGTCCCGAACTTGGGAAGATAAATTACTCGATTTAAATAATATATAAAACATACCCATCAGAGATGGGGAATCCCCCGCCATTGAAAAAGGTCATACATATTCCAGATAATGAGGGAGGTGAATTGGAAACAAGACCAATTTGGTCATCATGTTTTCGAGCTATACAGCAAAAAGTTTAAATAAAAATTTAGGGCCTATTTCGCGATAGTCATTTTTCAAGATGGCTGCCTGGCGGCACATATTGATGTTCGACATGGCCGAAATTCAATAGCAACCTACTTCGTTCCGTTACCTACATTTCCAGCAAGTTTCATCAGAAAAGAAAAAAATTAGAGCCTATATCGCGATGTCGTTTTTTTCAACATGGCTGCCTGGCGGCCATATTGGATGTCCGAGCGGGCCGAAACCATGTTGGAAAAAGTTCCCCAGGGGTGAGGAACGTAGTAACCAAAAATAATTGAAATCAGATAAGTGGTTTTCCATTTATTACAAAAACTTTTTTCAAGATGGCCGCCCCAGTCGGCCATCTTTGATCCGGCCACGCCCAAAATCAATAGGGTTCTTCCTTTTCAGGTGGTACATGTGTGACCCAAATTTCAAATCGATATGGCGAACAGTTTATGAGTTTGCACTCACAGCTATAAATGTTGACGCCCAGCCAGCCGGACGGACGACCCGGGTGTGGTGTATGAGCATAGAGCGCTGAGGGGCCTGGAGGAGTTGTGATAATAGTCGCACGTCGGCTAGGCATGCATATATCTGTTCGCGCCCGCTGGAGGCTCTGAGTAGTGCGCATCCGAGTACGCAATAAACCACACCGGGTGACAACAATATCCCCCTTCCGCCACGCGGCGGGGATAAAAACAGGGAAGATACAAACTATTTTTTTTATTTTAAAAATAGATTTTTTGGGGATATTTGTGCCAGATTATCAATGTTGCACTGTGCATGCTTTACAGCAGTGAAAATATTCATGCGACAGAGGGGAACTACAATGGCTCATTGACGATGTAAACTCACCTCGTTTTCCTTTTGGCTCTCATCACTTCCATCTTCAGCATTCACCTCCTCACCCTCATCCTCACCGACAGTCGAATCCTCGACATCATCTTCCACCTGCCAGAGCAAGTTTAGAGAGATAACTGTAAGGTAAACACCAGGTTTTGCAAAGTTTCTCAGTCTGTAGTTCAACTTGAGATGCACACTCAAAGCCTTGCTAATTAATGCACGATGCCCTTTTATAAGCTTTCCAGCATTCCTGCTGCTTCCAGAAATTCACTCGACACCAGAATCGGATAATGTGGTACCGAAAAGGCTCGTCCAATCAATGCATTGCAAACTGACAGCAGTCATCGATTTGAATTGCTATTCCAGGTGTTGTGAAAAAAAAAAGTGCACAAAAATTACAGAACCAGGTTGAAAGATGTTGAGTAATAACATTCATAATATATCAAGAAAGCTGTTTGATGAGAATGTAAATATAACCTAACTAAAAACTGTTTATCAGATATCAGAACACACTGGAAGTGCACACCAACTCTATATGTAGGTGTGTATATGAACCTCATGGAATAAAATCCGGTGTGGCCAATATCCACCAAATTTTGCACACCTGCTTGCTGGAAGTGACCTGTGAGCCAGTCATGGGCACACAGACCCCTAGATGAAAAAATCAGGAGCGGAAAACCCTGCCCCTTTCAAAATGCCTCTCGATGCAAAGGATAACAATCACTTAAATCTCACATGCAAAATCACCTTCAGCATTTCTCAGGATTAATGGTGATTTTGTTGCAAAATTATTCACCATTGTCTTTAGAAAGCATCATTAATGCGATATAGATATACGAGCAAATACAAACCGACGCTTCGCTGACGGGAATATTAGGATGTGGGAGGGGGTGGGGGAGCGAGGAGGGGTGGGAAAACGAATACGGGGTGGAAAGCGAGGCCTCACCACCCGTTGCTATACACTCAGGGAGCAAGGGGGTGGGGAGGAAGATGGGGTAGTGGAGAGGGGAAGGGAGTGTTCTGGATACACGTTTCATATGGGAACTGGAGGGTTCGTGGGGGGAGGAGGGGGGAAATGGTGGCATGCTGGCATCAATACAGAATTGAACAAAATTGAGTACATTAAAACAGCATGTTCAAACGGGTCATACAAAACAACGCCCAGAGACGTCTGTGGGGAGTGGAGGGGATTTGTGAGGAGCGCGAGGGGAAGTGTAGGGGAAGTGAGCGCGAGGGGAAATCGGGGCGAGGGGAAGTGGAGGGGAAGTCAGTGCGAGGGGAAATCAGCGCGGAGGGGAAAGAGAGCGCGAGGGGAAGAGAGCGCGAGGGGAAGAGAGCGCGAGGGGAAGAGAGCGCGAGGGGAAGAGAGCGCGAGGGAAGAGAGCGCGAGGGAAGAGAGCGCGAGGGGAAGAGAGCGCGAGGGGAAGAGAGCGCGAGGGGAGAGAGCGCGAGGGGAAGTTAGCGCGAGGGGAAGTTAGCGCGAGGGGAAGTTAGCGCGAGGGGAATTAGCGCGAGGGGAAGTGAGCGCGAGGGAAGGGGAGGGGAAGTCAGCGCGAGGGAAGAGGGAGGGGAAGTCAGCGCGAGGAGAAGGCAGTGTGAGGAGTGGTGAGGCAGCATGGGGTGGGGGGGGGAGTATTCAGCTTCCGAGCATTAAAAAATATATATATATCTTCTTTCAGCTGCTCCCGTTAGGAGTCGCCACAGCGGATCACCGTCTCCATTTCGCTCTATCCTCCACATCTTCCATTGACACTCCAACCACCACATGTCCGCCCTCACCGCATCCATTAACCTCTTCTTTGGCCTTCCTCTTCTACTCCTGCCTGGTGGCTCCATCTTCAGCATCCTCCTCCCGATATACTCCGCTCCCTCCTGTGCACATGTCCAACCATCTCAATCTCGCCTCTCTCACTTGTCTCCAAACCGTCCTACCTGCGCAGTCCCTCTAATATACTCATTCCTTATCCTGTCCATCCTCATCACTCCCAATGAGAATCGCAGCATCTTTAACTCTGCCACCTCCAGCTCCGCTTCCTGTCTTTTTGTTAGCGCCACCACCTCCAAACCATACAACATAGCTGGTCTCACTACCGTCTTATATACTTTCCCCTTAACTCTTGCAGCTACCCTTCTGTCACAAATCACTCCTGCAACTCTTCTCCACCCACTCCATCCTGCCTGCACTCTCTTTTTCACTTCTCTGCCACACTCTCCCTTACTTTGGACAGTTGATCCCAAGTATTTAAACCCATCACCTTCCCACCTCAACTCCTTGCAACTGCACCATACCACCACCCTCCCTCTCATTTACGCACATGTACTCCGTCTTACTCCTACTGACTATCATTCCCCTTCTCTCCAGTGCGTACCTCCACCTCTCAAGGCTCACCTCAGCCTGCTCCCTACTCTCCCTACAGATCATGATGTCATCCGCAAACATCACAGTCCATATATATATATATATATATATAATATATATAATATATATATATATATATATATATATATATATATATATTCGTCAGCGGAGGCATAAAACAAAATTATATAAAATAATTTTTAAATACCTTTTGCAGCAAAAGTAATGGAACATCCTGTGAAGTTTAATGCTTTTTAAAGCAGAGCATTGGTTAATAAAAGGACTATCGGACTACGAGAGTTGGATTTACACAGAACTCAAAACTGTCCCCGCATTAATTTTTTTTTAACCACCATAACTCAAGTATTTCACAGCCTCCTCCAAAGAAATCCCTGTTGAACTGTAGTTTCATTCATCCCGAAACTAGCGGAAAAAAAAATCCACTTAAATCGGCACCAACTTTGGACCTGAAAGTCCCTGTCTTGTCCATCTTGTATACCATGTGTTCCCCACCCCATCCCTCTCCCTTCTACAGATCTTCTCATGACTCTGTTCCCCACTGTTTTGTCCTTCCCTCTCCCACCCCTCTTGTCTCCTGCTTCCCTTGTTGAACATTCTGTTAGCTCTCATCCAAGCCTCGACAGTGTGTACATAAAAAATAAAAAAAGAACATCAGGTTGCATTAGATTTTGGAACGTTTGCTTCAGATTTAATTTTGCAAGAACAGCACTTTCAAAATTAAGCAGAACGTATGAAAAACTACCAATTACTAACATGACCAAAGGTCCCCCCCCACCCCACCCGTTCAAAAACTACTCGGCCAAGAAGACCGTTCCTAGCTCAACGGGAGACTGCTTTCCTCGACTGGCTGAACACCTAGCCTCACATGTCTCTCCTGGATTATGTGAGATTCAAAGCACTCAACATCAGCATCTCCCACAATGAGGCCAAAGCAGGTCTGTTTCTCTCATCACAAAGGTGTCGGTGCCCTCTTGGCAATTTTTTTTTTTTCTAAACTGCCTCCACTCGTGTCTGGTGCCCTCTGTTCTCCAACCGTCCAATAACCCTCATCTCGGTCAACTCCCAAAAAGCAGGTCTTTCTGCCCACCAACTCTTTTCTCTCATTTCTGGAATTGCCTTACAGAGAGAATTAAATTGCACTGTTCTTCGGAGCTTTGAGCACCACATCTCGTCTTCCCCGATCCTTACCCATGATCAACCACCAATAAGCATTTTTCTCCTCTCCTCTGGTAGCTCATTCCCTTGCTTGTTGCATCCAAATGCAATGCAACTGTTGCCTCTTTACCCTTTGTAAACTTGCTATTCCATATTTCACTGCTGGAGATTTTATCCACAAAAAGAGAGGTTCAACCATTTGTCACAAGAAAGCAAATAAATGAATTCACCTTGGCATTGGGATCGATGTTCAGGCTGAGGCGCAGCATGCGCTCAATGCTGTCGGCATAGGATCGTGTGTCCTGGAGTGCAAATCCAGATCGTAGTGTTGCAGTCTCAAACAGCAGCACAGCCAAATCCTTCGCAGTCTTGTCTTTTGGATCGTCCTGTGCAATGAAAAAAAAACAAAACAAAAGTGTGCTGCCACATTCTCAAGTCAGTACAGCTCCGACCAATATCTACCTTAGTATTCATCACCATCCAAAAATAGCATTCCACTTTTAAAATATGGAGAGGAGACGACAGACATGGCATCATGCATGAGATTCACAGACACCATATGATACTCCAGGAGAAACGAGAGTTCCCAATTAATCGAAAAATTAAGACCGCCGAAAAGCCAAATAGCACAAAAATACTTACGACCAGTGGAAGGAATGAACGCACACTTCCCCCCATAAAGACACAAGAAAACAAATGGCAAGTATTTATACTACCCATTAATATCCAAACTGAGCAAGGAATAATACACTTCTGTTAACCCATTTAAAAACATCCAAATGAGGTTGCTCCAAGAACACAGCAGGAACACGAGGAATAATGTGGAGTACCTGGTGGATATGCTAAGGAGTCATTTACTACATATACGAACTGACAGAAGCTTTAACCATCCCCTTCACATATAAATAAAAGGCTCTCCAAGATGTTAATGACCATAAATAGCACCAAAGGCCAATCAAACTAGAGAGTTCATAGAACATATTACCGTGCGCATTCTTGAGAGGAAAAAAAACCAAGACATGGACAGGGTCCACAAGTGGCAAATTTGATTGGTCGAGATGTAAAATGTCATAATATTTTGTCCAGGTACTGCTAAGTGCAAGGATTTTTGAAAATGTCAAAAAGTCGATTTGTGTGACAGTGTTCAAATGTATGAAGCAATTGAAATAAAAATATTTTAAAGGTTGAAAAAAAAAATTGTTTTGGAGGTTTCCCGCTGGTGTTGCAGCAACTTTTGGACCACTCTATCTAAACATTACATTACTTCTTTGTCCTCGTTTGTGCTCTTTATGATGTTTTTATTACTATACAGTAAGTTTCCCATTTGGAATGATTTTCAATTTTGTTTGACTGCCAGACAGGCAGACACAATGAAATAATATTAACTCACTCCTCAATGCACAATCGGAATGAATGCAGAGCCAAAGTACTACTAAACTACAGGTTCGTTTTCCGAATCATGTTCAAAATAAAACATTCAGTTGACATCAACTTGTTCCTCGATCATAAACTGACGTTTGTAGACAGCCAACCAGCCAAAGTGAACCAATTGCTTAACCCTCCTTTTTGCTTCGCACACGCAGGGTAACAAGACAACGTTGGACCCAAAGCATGTCAAACGGCTACTTGGCCAGGAAGTAGTTTTAACATTTTCTCGCATAAAGAGTCATCCAGCAGACTCAGCACAGCTACTCAATCCTTAAGTATTAACATTCTATCCGAGCAGACCCTTTTGGACCACTAGAATGCAAATTGACAGTGCAACTTGGCCTGTAGAAAGACTGCACCTGAGAGACAAGTGAGGTGGTGTTGGATTTTGTTTCATATACTTCAGTGGATTGCTTTTCAGTTCCCATTTTTGGCATTCCACAAGTTTGTGGTTTTATTTTTAAATTAAATATGCAATAATGGACAACTCTTCAGCTCCACGAAGAAGATGCTTTTGGCAGTGTGAAGTGCCTAATTTTAGAGTCAACATATGTGTAGCTTCTATATAAATTAGCATATCACAGTAACTCGTTCAGCACAACCAGGTTTTTAATTGTAATTATCAAACTAAAATTTTTAGACATGGAAATGCATTGTATGGCACATTCTGCAACCAGGACAGTCCAGTAATACCTCGCTTAGCCCTCAGGATGCGTTCCTGGAGAAGAGAGCGTGAATCAAAAATGCTCTAAAAGGGGTCATTATACCATTGTTTATATGGAGATGCGTTCCTGAAAAAGTGTTAATCCTTACGCATGAACGGTATCACGATGATAATAAAATACATATGGTAAACACATTGTTTTATATATACTGTAATACAAATGGTACATAACACTTCAGTGAATTCAACGGCTGTCTGGTCGTCGATGCTCGCAGTGTCACCACTGATAAAGGATTCTGTGCAAGTTACGGCGATGCGCAGACCTGTCAAACCAAGCTTAACTGGCTCTCCATCTTTACGAACAATCTGCTCCTTGAACGAGTTAACTTTTGTTGGAACAAATTCCCACACTCTCTTCAATCCCACTCTTCCTTCAGGTCAGGTCAGGTATGGGAGCATGTGCCAGAACAGCGCGTCGCTGCGTCCACTTTCCGCCGGTACTCCAGGGGCCTCCGTCTGGCCTTCCCCCAGGCAGATGCCAGGCCCATCCCCATCTCCTTGAGATGCTGGTCAACCTGCTGCAACCACGAGGCACGTGGTCGGCCACTCTTCCTTCCAGGTCTTCAAAACAGCTGTTCACCACCACCTCACATCTTCCCACATCCAAAACCACAATCTTTTCTACCCCCGTTAATCCACCCCAAACCCACCTCCTTTAAATTCCCTGCATTCCTTCCTGAAAGTCCCTGTGGTGTCCAAGTTTACGCTGTTTTACCCCACCCCATCCCCTCTCCCTTCCACAGATCTCATGTCTCCGTTCCACACTTTTTTTTCCTTCCCTCTCTCACCCCTCTTATCTCCTGCTCCCCTTGCTGTACACGTTCTGCGTTTTAGCCCTCATACAAGCCTCAACATTGTATACAAAAAAAAATAAAAAACCTTATGGTGGACTGAGCAGAAGTTTTTCTCTTGTCTGCATTGTTCTAATGGTTCACAGAGACCCCATGACGCACTTCTACTTGATTGGCTCAGTGTGTGCATTTCATCGGTGAGCGCCGTTACAGGTTTTCTTCATTTTTCTTCAGGACAATGAGCTCTATAACAAATTAGCATGCTATGGGGTAGCACTAAGTGAGGTATTACTGCACTAAGTAGCAATAAAAACGTCATGAATTCAGACATGCATAGACAAACAAATAAAAAATAAGAAAATTTAAAAAAGGAGCATCAAAAATATCCCTCACCTTTACAAGGCCAAGAAGCTTCTTAATCAGTGGGTGTTGAGGATTGATTTCTAGTGTCTTTTTCTGGTTGGCATAGAACCTTAACAGATGAGAAAGACAAATTACTGTGGAACCCCGACATTCATGGTTTATGAAGTGTGACCTGCTGCTACAATCGTGCTTTTTTATTTTTTTTTCTTTAAACACTTCAAGGCTGGTGTCCTATATCCTCCACCACTGATATCAATTCAACCTGGGAATTCTTCCACAGAAACCTGCTCTCTCTTCTGGACAAATTAATCGCATCTCTTATTCAATAATCTGACATCCTACCGCTCTTGATACTCTGAATCCTGTTTTGCAGTTGCTTTGAAACAACTTGCATTGTACTCCTGGAAGGCAAATCCACCCCAAAGCCAACCTCAGAGCATTCCACAAAGCCCACAAAAAGTGTCTATCCTCAAGAGAGCCAGAAAACAATGTCTGTCCAATCTCAAGAATGAGCTTTCAAACTAGTCTTCCTCCTCTAAAACATGGTGGTGCCTTGTCAAGTCTGTCTCTGGTGTATGCTCCCCTTTCATCCTTCCCTCACTTCAAATGGAACCACAGTCGACTCTGCTCGAGAAGGCCGAATACCTCAATTCTGTGTTTGCTTTAATCTTGTGTCCCTAATCTGTCTCTGTCTCTGTCTCTGTCTCTGTCTCTGTCTCTCCATAATTTCCAGTCATACCCAACTGCTCTTGAAAAGCAGTGAAAGTTTCTGGCTACCCTTAATAATGACTGCAACTGGACCAGACAGCATCAGCTCGTGTCCTAAAAACCTGCTCTGCTGCTCTTGCACTTCTTATCTCTGTCCTTTTCACCGTCATTTACCATAGGTCACCTTCCATATGTTTGGAAATCAGCCGACATCACAGAATTACATTAAAAAGGTGCAAAAAAAAGAATCCCCTGAACAACAGAACTACAAAAAAATTACAATAATTAGCTTCCTTCCAATCATCAGCAAGGTCATGGAATCCATCATCACAGTTGACATAAAATCATTACTCTTCTCCAACAGCCTCATTTCAGAATCATTTCAATTCTATAAAGTCACTCTACCTTGGACATGCTGCTTCTATCCCAACAATGGATGGAGGACCTAAGGTCAGACATGAGATGAGGAACATCTCTCTGACATTACCTCGGGCTTTTCATACAGTCTGGCATCCTGCCTTACTCTCCAAACTGTCTGCCTGTGGCATCCAAGGCCATCTCCACACGTGGCTTTCTGAATTCCTCCACTCTCATAGACAACGTGTGGCTCTCAACGGAACTCTTTCATCTCCTCTCGCTATCAAGGGTAGAGTACCCCAAGGCAGTGTTCTTGGCCCCATCTTATTCCTAATCTTCATCAATGATCTCTACATATCTCTGGAAAATTCCTTTTCATCTCTTTGCTGATGACTCCACTCTCCACTGTGACATCTCTCATCCTTCTGACAGACAGCCTCTTCCCTCTCCTCAGACCTTGACAAAAATCACAAACTGGTCAAACACATGGAATATGTCTTTCAGTCTCTCTCTGCACCACATCGCAAATGGTCCCATCTACTTTCTCACCAGCCCTCTCAAAGAGGTTGTCACTAAAACGTATCAAAGTTTGCCTCCAAAGCCAGATGCCGATTGGGCATCCTCCATGTGGTGCTTTTTAAGTTAGGGAAGGGAAGCATACACCAGAGACAGACTTGACAAGGTGCCACCAGGTTTTAGAGGTGGGGGGACAAGTTTGAAAGCTCATTCTTGAGATTGGACAGATGGTCATTTTCTAGCTCTCTTGAGAGTGGACACACAATTGTTGCAGGCTTTGTGGAATGATCTCAGGTAGCCTTCAGTCATAGTTGCCTTCCAGGAGGAGAATGCAAGTTGTTTTAAAGCAACAGCCTCTCCACAGGATTCAGAGAACCAAGAGCAGGAGGATGGATAAGATAATTGTGGAAGAAGCTTCTTTTTTTTAATGCTGAAGGCTACAGGCACAGACTGATTAGTCCCCATCGAGGTCAAGCCTTAAACAAAAGAGCTGCATGAATAGAAAGGTAAGGAAAGAGAGAATAGTCGAAGAGTTTTTGAGGAAGTACAAAATCTGTTTTTTGAAAAGGGGAAGGTCATAAGTGTTTGGGAAGACGTGAGAAGGTAAAGAGCTCCAGAGTTTGGCAGTGGAGAGGGGGGAAAAAAACATCCTAGTGGCCCACCCTTGAGTTGCCAATGGCCACACAATAATCATGTGATGTAGTGGCTTGTCGAGTATTCCTTGGTCTCGCTAATAGTGGTGGTACACAAGCAGCAGGTTCTTGCGAGTAGAAACCAAAGCAATAGCTGTAGAAACGAGAAAGAGAGCCTACTTTGCAGCGAAATTTGAGCAGGTCAAGTTTTGAGGTCACATTAGTGGAGTTGACAAGTCGAATAACTTTGGATTCAATTCTGTCCAGTAAGTATGTGGAGCTGGAACCTCCCCAGATGTGAGAGCAGTACTCCATAAAAGGACGAATCAATCCTTTATGTAGATGAAGCAACTGTTCAGAGTAGAAGTATCTTCAACATCTGAACAGGACTCCTAATTTCTTTGAGACAGACTTGGCTATTTGAGTAATGTGTGGATTCCAGCATAAATTTGATGTTAGAGTGATACCTAGTAGGTTTATTGTATCACATGGTGGAATTGTAGAGCTTTCAAAGGAGATTGGAGAGTTGAGAGGAGTTTTAGAGAGATGAATCTGTGCATGAGAGCAGGTTTCTGTGGAAGAATACCCAGGCTGAATTAATAACAGCGGCACTGGATGTCGGAGACCAGTCGGTGACCGTTTCTTTTAAAAAAAAATTTTTTTAAAAGACAACCTAACCCCATTTTTCCCCATTGAAACAATGCCTCCACATTCGCGGATTCGACGTTCACAGCATTTTCCAAGAACGTATTCCCCGAGAATGTCGGGGTCTTACAGTAAGCATTACATTGCAAAGTATTTTAACAACTGAAAAATTAATTAATCAATTGATTTTTTTTAAACACAAAGCAAAATGTACTAATGGTTAGAAGGCAATAATCCACGAAACGAAATGTTCAACAATAATCAAGGAATCACTGCACAGCGACATCTTACGTTGCAGCAGGGTCTCGGCCCGTCTGGTAGGCCTGTGCCTTCATGATGCGCTCCATATTTCCAGACCAACCATATTGACTTGCTACGAGTGCACATGGCGAGTCAAGGAGTCGCTGGGATATCGCCGCTTTGTCAATCTGAGCGTTGAAAAGAAAATGTGGCAAAATTACAAAAAGCTCGGTAACCCTATCAAGTGTTGTCACATTTTGCGAGGACCAAGTCATCGTACGACTAGCAATATTACTGCACAGAACCCAGTCATCTCACAGAAATCACAATACTGAACAACGGCATGTTAAGCAAAAGTATTCAAAAGCCATATATAGCCATGGGATAGATAAAAAGGTGAGCAATACATTCTACTGTTACAAACTACATGTTTTCTGACAACAGCATGCTGTGTTTGGAACACGATTATCTTTGTCGACCGTGCCTTGAACATCGGTTGTGACAGAGATTTAAAATTAAAATAGTCCACCCTATTTGCCCCGTAATTACATCAGACATATTACATGTTACACATCGGACATCGGAGTAGCAAAAGAAACCAGCCGGGAGAAAAAAAAAAAACAACAATCGTGCAAGAACACGTCAGTCATGAAATCAAAATGAACACAAACTTTCATCCAGACCAGGAACGTACTCGTACTGTCAACACCAACATGAACATTAACTTGGCAGAGAATCTGCTTCACTCAAGAATGGGAGAGGGAAAAAAAAAATCCATTGGGATTTCCATTTGTGAAATGTTTTCCTCCAAAAGTTTTTTTTTTTTGTGAGTTCTTGTTTTGACATCTTTTGCTCCCAATCCATGGATTTAAACAACACACATCGATGTCACCTCCTCTGAACACAAGTGCGGAATAGAGGGACGGGGGTGGGCTGGGGAGGGGAGTCAAACGCACACATGGATTCTTATAACTTTAAACGGTGTAATTTTTAAAAGACAAATATGAGAGCCAGACATCACAAATACAGACAGCTATTCTTTAGGCTTGAAAAAAAAAAATATGAGCACTCACAGGTGCCAAATTTAAATAGCCCCAAACGTAACTAAGACAAACTTGTCAATAAACCTTTGCAAACCGTTGTCGCATACCTTATCTTCCAGACCATCGTCCTTGAGCCAAGAAAGCAGTGGCCCAAACTTCTTCTCAATGGCTTCCTGCTTTTCTTTAGCATCATCTCCCTCCTCAAACTGCAAGCCCTCCTTGGCAACATTTTGAAAGCGCTTCCCATCAAACTCTGGCAGGGCTTGGATGCAGTACTCATCCACTGGCTCGGTCAAGTACAAAACTTCGTAGCCCTTCTTGAGCAGCTGCTCTACGAATGGAGATGCCTCCACCTTCAAGTGCACAAACATTACTCCCTTTATTTCAAATGAACCACCACAATAGATGGTGAATGGTGGTGGAAACAAAAAACCAAAAAAAAATGTCTACTGCAGTTGTATTCATTACGAAATTTGTATTTCTTATTTATTCAGAAATAATTTCTGATCGACAAAGCAATTGGGGTTCGTACACGAGTTAATTTCACACGCAGTTAAACTGGAGGTACGAGTTAGCATTTAACGAGTCAAATAAATGTTTAAATGTCAAAAATACCAAAACAATGAAAGTGTCTCCTTGCACAACACATTGATAAAATGTTTGCACGACAAACCAGAGAAGCTTGAACGCAAATGCAACGTCTTTGGGCGTCAAAGGCCACAACTGAATTCTTATTTCTGCAAATACATCAAATTGTACGAAACATTTTAACACCTGGTCAATTTCCATTTGGGCATTGCTCTAATTTCTTCACAGCTTTTGATTTTACTTTCGTCTTTGCTGAATTTATTGACTTTTTTATTTATTTATTTATTTTTACAAACACTTCCTGCTTTGCAAAATGTAATCACTATGCTACATGCTGCATTTTGGGGGGGGTGGAGGAGTGTTATCTCAATGCTCGCAATCCAGCAAGTTTCCGATCTACGTCGTGGAGGAGTTCCTAAAAACTGCGCAGATATTTGGATACGATTTTCCCAGAAACAGTGTTATAATAGAGGGGCGGGGGAATGCGTTGCCAGAGAAAAAAAAAATTCGGTCACCATAACTTAAGTACGTATATTATACGGTATATCAAAAAATACGTAATGAAGCTGCATGTGTACGAAGCCTTCAAACCTATTGACTGGAGAGCTGGCTTGACACCACCCACAATTGTCAGGAAAGAAAATATTACGTCCACCATGTTAATTTTCTGGTAAGCCCAAGATGTCTTCAGAAATCTCATATTCACAATTTGAATTATCCACGCTGTGTAACCACGATGTATTATAGAAGCACATAAGGAGTAGGCATATTTTTGCTTCATGTTCACAAGCCAGGATTTTGTTCTGTTTCCCCAGGAACAATCAAGGCAGAGATCTGGCCAATACACCATCCAAATAAAACAATGAACAATTTGTATAATTAATGAATATTTTTGTAAGTAATTAGTCCGAGCTGTCAAGGATGACTAGCGTGAACGTATCATGTGACACTATTCCTAGTGGCAGTGGCAATACAAGTTAAAATGTAATAAAATGTCAATTCTCTGCAAGAAAACCATAGACATTGGAAATTATGAGCATACCATCCTAGCCAAGGTTGGATGTTGGCAAGCTGAAGGATGAGAGGATAGCTGAGTTTATGAACAGGCTGAGTGGGGATTTGGAGGGCTGGGTGCTTTGGGGAATCCTGAAGAGTTGTGGAGTGCGGTCAAGACTAACATCCTTGATGTTGCCAGTAGATGTCTTGGAACTCACCAGAGGGAGAAGAACTTTTGTCAATGGGATCCAGTGTCCCTTGAGATGTGAAATAGCAAATAATGCGACATGATGTGAACAAACATTGGCTTAAACATTTAGTTCCGATGCAAATAGTGGGGACAATTGGGGAGAGAGAGCCAATTAGAAGGTCAATCAGAAATTGACTGCTTTTAAACTCTATTGTACAGCGTTTACACTTCAGTCGCCTTGCTTTGACTCATGACTCCGATATGATTAGCAATGGACACGACAGTTGTGATAAATGGCAAACCAGGAAATAAGGTGGAAGGCATGTGCGGTGAGTCGAGTTTTTATGTTTTTCTTTCAGGTTGCTTTGGCTTGCAAGTACACAAGGCAAATGGAAAAAAATAAAAATAATAATCCTACCCACAGTAAAAAATAATATATATATATATAT
>CM068954.1:122521358-122537809 GCA_035128595.1 Eptatretus atami | reverse complement strand
ATATATATATATGTGTATATATATATATAATTTGTATGATGGAAAATGTATTCTGCGCATTATATTGAAATGCAATGCACACTCAATTGAGTGACATTCCAGTATTATTTGATGGAAGAAGGGGTAAAACAAAAATCCTTTACCTCTTGGCGACTTGTTCCTGCCACAAAATAAATGCGTTCTTGGTTCTCTTTCATCCTTTCAACATACTGCTCCAGGCTTGTGAGGTCTGACTCATGCAGGGATGACTGGAAACGCAGCAGTTTCGCAAGGCGCGTACGATTTGAGTGATCTTCGATGACTCCCAACTTCATGTTTGTGCCAAACTCCTTCCAGAATTTTTTGAAAGCATCACCTGTAATTTTCTTGATCATATCCAGTGTTTTACGAACTAACTTCTTTTTGATAACCTGCCAAAAGGATGCAGTGGGAGAATAAGACTTGCAAAAAAGGAACATTCAAATGAGAAAAGGGGCGAGATGATTTTTTTTACAAATACCTTAAGAAGCTTGTGTTGTTGCAAAGTTTCTCGAGAAACATTGAGGGGCAGGTCATCAGAGTCCACCTGTTACGAACAGAGGACAACGGACAACATTCTGGTGCAAAAACAAAAAGTCACTGCTGGATTTATGGAAATTTAATTTCAGTGCATGCAAGGAACATGTTGAGGAACTACAGAATCATAAGCAAGTGTTTGCACAAGTTATTGAAAGGGCAAAAAAAATAAATATCATAATCTGCTTAAAGTACCTGCTTAGCAGGTGGAAGACAAGCAAAACCACATTGCGAAACCTGCTGACCAAAATAAGGTCTCTACCTCAGTATTGTTTCCTGAGGTTTAACAGACTTCAACCATGTCCTGGCGGTGGAGTCGCACTGTACATCAACCACTCCATTTCTCACTCTCCTTGGACTGATCCTGCACCTCCCAAACCGCAGGAGTACCTTTGGCTAAGACTTCCTTCATGTTTGCCTGTGTGTTGTACCGTCTTCCAAACAGTGACACAACTCCATCTACAGCTTTCACAGACATGGATCAACTTTTAACCACTCACCACAACGCTCTCTTCCTTGTATGTGGGGATTTCAATTATCACCATGCAAATTGGCTGGGTATTGGTAGCTCTCTCACCAGCCATGGCACTTCAGCCAAGCAATTCTGTGACTCCATAAAACTGACTCAATCCATGAACTCTCCCACACAGATTTCTCCCAATCGCAAATCCTCCCTTATGAATTTGGTTATGACCAACTTCCCTGCCAATCTCTCCTGCTCTTTCTCCACTCTATTTCGTTCATCTGATCATGTGCTTTTGAAGATCAACATCTTTGGCCATTCTTAGAGAGCAACCTTAGTGCCAGTGAGACTGACAGTTCACTCAGGCAAACTGCTAAGGACTGATATCCTATATCTACCACCCCTGATATTAACTCTTGATTGAAATTCCACAGAAATCTGCTTGCTCTTATGCACCGATTCATCCCATCTCATCTGGAGTTATCATACCCACCCTCCTGCAAATGGTACACTGAATTATGTGGTGAGACGGGCCAGCATCAGCTCACGTGTCCTTAGAACTTGCTCTTGCACCATCAGCCACGATCTTTCTTGAGCAAATTACAGGACAAACTCGATCTCCAAAGCAGGTCGCCGACTGGGCAAAGTCCTTCCTTGGCACACCTGAACTCTTATCCACCAACAAAGCCTTCATCCGCAGCTTAAGGAATACTGCAGTCCCCTCTGAGCCGACTCCCCTGCCTCACCCCTTGCTCAAGATAATGCCGTGGAAACCAGATCATTGGAATCTCCCGCAATGAAGCCGAGTCTACGAGCTTATCACTTTTCCATTGCAGACAGGTTTGTGGTCTCTCTGTCATCTACCCAACCTCATTCTGGTGTTGCACCCTCTGCTCTTTCCACGCTTTGTTTCCCCCTAAGTTGAAGAACCCCCCCCCCCTCCAGATTTCTTTTTGACAGAGTGCACACAGTCCACAATCAACTCCCCTCTGGTGAAACTCCAAAAATTCAAGAATCACTGCTCACCTCCACTCATCCGTTCCTCTTTTTCCCTACCTATGGAACATGGAACGAACTTGCACATCTTCGTTACCCCTGTTAACCACCCTCCCCCACTCCCAAGCCTACCTCCTTTCAAATTTCCAGTTTTTCCTTCTTGAGAGTTTGCTCCTGTATCCATCTTGTCCACCTCCTGCATCTTCCCCTACCCCTTTCATACCTGCATCCTTTGTCCTTGTTCGTCCATTTTAAATCTCAGCCCTGCTGTTGGTGTCCCCTCTCCCCAAACTCGCTTTTCTGCTGTTCCTTTTTTCTGTTTCACCCTGATCCGATATACGTTCTTGTTTTGTGTGTGTATATATATAATTTATATATATATATATATATATATATATTATATATATATTACAATTGCAGTTTAAACATATACATTAATACCATATGGTAAACAAGAAAAAGAGCAATCAGATTGCAGCCCTTGCCAGGACTTCTTTGTGTGGTGTTGACACTTTTGTGTTGGTTGTGTGGTGTGTGTTCTTGTGTGTTGGTGTTGTGTGGTTTGTGTGGCATTTGTGTAGTGGTGTTACGTAATTAAAGAGACATAATTAGAACTTCCACATTATAACTGCTGGCAGTGATGACCGGGTACCAAGACGTCCCACTTTGATCGGACACCTGACCATGACTTTTATATTATTTTATTCATTATTCAATTGAATTTAGAATGATTAAAAAAAAAATTCAAATCAAAAGGAAGACCAAATAGGTACAATCCGAAATTGGAGTAATTAGAAGGAACCCAAACAAGCAAAAGCAAAGATGAAGTCATCAGGAGGAACCTGGATAGGATTTGGGTTTCAGCTGCTACTCCTCACCCTCAAACTCTACCCAAGTGAGCCATATAAAAATAAATAAATATAATTAAAAAAATAATAATCAAAAACAAAAAAGAAACCATATCAAAACACTTAAATAACTGGCTGCCAGACCATGCGTTGATCAAGCTGAAATTTAAAACATGTATTCCCCATCAGTACGAGATGATAATTGTGAAGTTTCACGTAATTGATTAAGCGGTTCCAGAGAACATTATTCAATATTCTCTTCAATCCAATATGACTGCCAAACCATGTGACATCAATTTTTCTTGAACAAACTTGTATAGTAATGGCTTGGGGAACATTTGTGTGAAATTTCCCCTCGATCTGTCCATCCTTCTGGAGAAGATGATTTTTTATGTTTTCGGGTAAATGCAATAGGGCTGCCAAACCATGTGACCTATGACATAATGTGTGACCCTTTTGTTCCTCAAGGCTAGGCAGTCACACATGTAAAGTTCGCCTCGATCTGTTCAGCCACTTCAGAGAAGTTTTTTTTATTTAAATAATATGGCTGCCGAATCACGTGACCAATGATGTCATCAAATTGTTTTCTGTGGACCATTTTATCCCTCGATGACCCTCAAAAATTTTCGTACTGATCAGACGTAGCATTCGTCATATGCAATTATGACGTCATAACGAAGACACCTTTGACGTCATCAAAAAAACCCCTGATTCCCCATGAGGAGTACTTGCCATGTGCTAAGTTTCAATTTATTTTCCTTGGTGTGGTTTCAGAGATAGAGACCCAAAGTTTTTCCAACATGGCTGCCACACCACATGACCTAGGAAGTCATAATTATGATGAAAACATACTACATGAGTAGTCGCATATTTGGTGAAAATTTCACCTCAATTCGACAAGCGGTTGCGGAAAAAACACATAAGTTCCGTACAGACAAACACAGACAGACAGACAAATGGACCCAAACGCAACACCCTCTCCTTCGGCGAGGGTAATAAATACATTTGAGGCAAATGGCAAAATACAGAGTTATCAGGGCAATGGTGCAGAAGGTGTATGGAATAGTGCTCTACAATGAGGTAATACATACCACACCCTTGACGAAGTTCAGGTACTTTGGCATCATATCATGGAAATCATCAGTGATAAAGACACGTCGTACATACATCTGCAAAACAAAGCAGTTAGGTCTCAGGTCAACCTGCACCTTTTGTTCAAGATGATCATAAAATAACAGATTGCCAAGAGTTTGTGGAGCCAATGGTAGCGAGAGCACGTATCAAATGGAGAGAAGTGACGTCTCAACTACGCAAAGCATTTCAAGATTGTGGCAAATAGTCACCTGCCGAATGACAGCATTGTAATGAAGCTTCTGGTGACTGGCTCAGTTTAAAATTTATAGGAGAGAGCTGCACTGTTCAGAAAAAGAGTCTCTCACACCGATGTGATCGAGTGATGCAAAATGTTTAAACGAGAATCAGTAATGGATAATGGCCATGCTCACAAGTAATAAAGTGCTGCCACTCCTGCAAATGTTAGCGTGTTGAACAAATTTTGGGCTATTGCCGCATCATTGCAACACATTTCAAGTGATCCTCAAACAAAACATCAAAGTACTGATGGAAATTAGCAATATAATGCACAAAACAGCAATCAATGTGGTTCACTAAATATTATTGGCCACTCACAAAGTTAGTCACTCCATAAATTATCGTTTGGAAGTCAGAAAAAAAAAAGTTTCACGCACCTTTATGTAATCGGTTAGCTTGGAGCCATATTCATCAAAAAGACCTCTTGGGGCTGCCTTGGGCACAAATAAAATGGACTTGAAGGTGACCTCACCCTCTGCTGTGAAGTGTATCCAAGCCATTGGGTCTTCAGTTTCCTGCCAACACAAACATTGAACCATCAAGCGTCTCGGCCAATAACACGATTCATCACTGCAACATGTAATTTGATGGGAAGGTGGTGGACCACACCCCTGGGTCAAATCGGGAAGAAAATAAAAAATAAAATAAAAAAGTTACATATTTCATCATGCATCCCTAATAGTCAGGGCTGTTAGGCATAAAAGGGGCCGTTTGGTTCACATTCTTCCAAAAGCAACAATTTTGGCCCAGATGTCGCCTACATACTTTTTCGATTTTTGACGGGCGCCAAGATGGGCGCCCCCCGGGCCTCCATATTGGTCAAATCCAATATGGCCGCCACTCGGGTTAGAGGTAAATCTAGTTAAAAATCCAAAAGGCTAGAATCATGAATAATACCACGTTTTAAGGTTTTCGGGTATGGGAATCTGATACTGGTCTATTTCAATGATTTGAGGTCAAGGTCACCCTCAAGGTCACCCTAAAGTCATTATGGGGTCAAACCCGGTGTTTCTGGTGCGTCATCCCAGATACAAAAAATATTAAAACTTCAAAATATTTACCCATTAAATACTAGTATTGGGTAGAAAAGTCAAAATATGCCATTTGTTTCTGTTATTTAACGAGCTCCTGTAACTCATATATTATGAGAAATAGTAGATGAACCAGTTAATGGTAAAATAGCCCACCCACTTAATAAACAGACGTTCCGAACCACCTTAACTCAACTTTTACTGTGAAAGTGCCCCGAGGCCCTTACACTGTTTATGCTGGCTGGACCTGACTGTGCACGGATAGTTAAGAAGTTTGAGGCCATCCTCGACCAACCATCGTCATCCACCGCTCATCATGAGGAAGGACACAGCTTGCAAGTGAAGTTTCGAAAGGATATACTATCGTTTATCGAGGTGGTTGAACAGCTGGGCAACCCTTTCCTTGCTACAAGTCAGGAGCTTGTAGCACTTGATACACAGAATGTCATGGAACAGTCGTCGCTAATTCCTATCGCAAATCCATGAAGCTGGCCAAGCCCTCATGAAACATATGTCATTGAAAGACTGGAAAAGGCTTCAGTACCAGTATCTGATACCATCAAGCGGAACAACATGCTAACCTTCGCAAACCGACCTGACCCCAAGAAAAAAGGCAAGAAGGACAGTTGCATACAGAGGCAGAACATGACCTTAATCACGCAACTTTTCCTCTCACTCCAGTCCCGTCCCGATGCCGACATGACAGATTTCTTTCGGTTCGAAAATCAGAGAGAGCCACGAGCCTGGCGGATCGAGGGTCGCTGCGATCTGGGACGAAGTCCGACATTCTTCAATGCTCAATGCACCCACTGGCCGCGCACTCCTGCCAAACAAGCCACGGTCGTGGTGTTGGATATGGCAGCAGTGATCCACATGGTGCGCCCCACAACAGCAAAGACATTCAGCGAGTATGTGCCGCTCCACATTGTACCATTTCTGGAGCCCAAATGAAGAGTGGTACCCAACGCATTGATGCTGTATGGGTAATTACCCCGAGGAAAATAACCTCAAGCTCTCACGCAGCTATGACGTGGGAAGGGCCCACGACAAGAATCGGCGATGGCAGCACTCCAATCCCGAAGCATGAATGGAACAGTGGCTTCCTAAAAATGAGGAGAACAAAAAGGAGCTATTCTCATTCATCAGCACACAGATCTCCAAGACTGACATGGGTGGAAAGCTCCTCCTGAGTACCCGCTTCGAGACCGTGCTCTCCAACAAGCATGTGACCTCACAACACTTCAGCCGTGCAACCATTCGAGGCGGACACCAGGATCCTCTGCATCTGGCACATGCCGCAGAGCAGGTTATACAACAGCCTATGTTCGCACCGTGGACAGCGATGTCGTGGTTTGGCAATCAGGTTTTTCGAGACACTCGGCCTATCAGAGCTCTGGGTGGGCTTTGGTACAGGTAAAAGTACGTGACATTCCAGTCCATACCATCAGCTCCTATCTCGATCCATCAAAGTCCTTGGCACTACCCTCTTCCACAGCTAACGGGGTGTGACACGACCACAGTTTCTTGGATGTGGCAAGAAGACCGCTTGGGCAGCCTGGATAAGCATACTGGACCTTACCGATACACTAGTGGCTCTCTCGTGCGACCCTGACCTCTTCACTCTCGAGTCCGTGCATATGCAACGGATTGAACGCTTCGTCGTAATCATGTACAGCAAAGGGTGTGGTGCAGCTGGTGTCGACTCGGCCAGGCATCGCCTCTTCACCACTGGAAGTGATCGCTGGAAAACATTCCACCTACCCAAGCCGCGCTGTTCCAGCATGTGAGCGAGCACTACTACAGGCGAGTTTCTACTGGAGTCAGGCCACCTCGGTCCAGCAGGAATTCCTGACTTCAGTGAGTGGGGCTGGCACAAAGATGGCACCAGTACTGGCAACCTCTATGGACACACTTAGCGATGCTTCAGTGGCATGTGATTCTCTTGCACTGGCTGCCTCAAGGCATGCACAGGAAGGTGCAAATGCAACCGCGCCGGTGTCCGATGCATGGCCATCTGCAAATGCGAAGGCAGGTGCGTTAATAATGAGGGCGTGATGACTAGTAGTTCTTATTGCTGGCCATGGTATCATACAGCGCAAGCCAGAATCTATAGGTACGTAATCATTGGTAAGCTAAAATGATCCTGTAATGTTGTATTGTATTTAGAACATTTATAAGCACACAGCGGCACATAGCATTTGTCACGTTTGTCAGTACAGCAGATGTCATCTCCGATTATTTTTAATAAAGTTGTTCCTGAATAATCTTTGTTGGTTTTTTTTAGTAGAGAGCTGCTGATCTTTGACTTTTGACCCCAAAATGTGGTGCCCATGTCCTCAAATCGTCAAAATAAGATTATAGATCAGAACGGATTCTCAGAGACTACAAACCCTAAAAAGTGGTATTATGTGTGATTCTAGCACTTTTGGTTGTTTACCTATATTATTGACCTATGGTTGACCTCTCGGTCGGATGACCCCTATCATGACCCTGACATGCAAATTGCCTCGAATCGTTAAATAAGGTCAGATTCGGGTTAATCAACCTGGAAACTGATAAATGAGTGATATTTGTATATATTGACATAAAACAACTAAAATTACGTATATTGACCCCAAAATGACTTTAGGTGACCTTGAGTGACCTTGACCTCAAATCATTGGAATTAGATCAGAATCAGATCCCCAGACCCTGAAAAGCCCTAAAAAGTGGTATTATTAAATTCTAGCCTTTTGGATTTTTAACTAGATTGACCTCTAACCCGAGTGGCGGCCATATTGGATTTGGCCAATATGGCGGCCCGGGGCGCCCATCTTGGCGCCCGTCAAAATCGAAAAAGTATGGTATGGGCGACATCTGGGCCAAAATTGGTGCTTTTGAAGAATGTGAACCAAAAATCCTAACAGCCCTGACTACAATGTTGATTGCATATTCAAGTTTCATTTAAAAATAAAATAAATTTAAAACATTTTAAAAGTGCCCACAATTGCACTTTTGCATTTGACTGTTGATCTACCCCAGGGGGTAGGGCAAAACTGCACTGCTCTTGCACCTTCTGTCATGTGGCAATATAACCATCAATTTTGTTTCACATTTCTACACAACCATTTGTGAGATAGCATGACGGGCAGAGACGGACAGAACCAATTACAACAAGTGGTGCCAGGCACAACAAATCCTTCCCATTTAAGGCATAAAGTTATTTGGGGATCAAATTTAAATTTGATACATCCTCAACCTGATGTTTGATTATAAGGAATTAAAGGAATATTTTAGTCTTAGTTTGAAGTCTATTAAACCATTTTGACGAAGTTATGACCGTAAATGATTTTGACCTTTTCGTGACCTGACCTTGACCTTTGACCTAATTGGACCCAAAAGTTAATGGGTCGTCCGAGGTTCATTACCCACCTGTGGATACAATTTGACAGTGTTTGAGCCAGCCGTTTCCCCGTAAAGTTGTATTTTCGTAACCATGTTTTAGTTTTAATGGAAAATTTGTAATTTTGACCGATGACCATGACCCCCAAAACTTCGGACCCTACCGATCTTCACAAATATGCATTTTCACTATAGGAATGGGTAGGATTATAAGTGACAAATAGAATAAGGTTCACTATAAGCTAGTTAGAAGTAAATCAGATCATTTTGACGAAGTTATGAGCGTAAAAACGTATTTTGATCTTTTTGACTTGTTGACCTTGACTGCTTGATCCAATTGAACACCAATATAATGGGTCGTCAAGGTTCATTGCCCACCTGTGGATTAAATTGATAGTGTTTGCTAAAGCCGTTTTGCCGTAAAGTTGCTAACAGACAGACAAACAAACAAACAGACAATAAACCAATGTCACCCGTAGGGTGATCCGTATCTTGCCAAAAGGTGACCACGTGTGACTTCTTTAAGGTCACACTGAGGTGAACAGAGTGCTATCCACCAGGAGCGACTCCTTGAGGAATATCTGCCTACGAGAGATTCCGATGAATCGTTCTACAGAGTAACCATGAAAAATATGCGTTTGCCTCAATAACGTCACCAAATCACGTCATAATGTCTCAAGCTTGATATATCTAGAAAGCACTCATCGAGGTGTTCAATTTGAGGTACTACACGATATGGTTCCTAAAACTTGAAAATTTGACCTTGGGGTCAAATATGTTTGACCTGAGGCGTTAACCATGAGGTCAAGGCCAATCGCCACCAAATTAATCAGCTGAATGCCAGACCATGAACTATATTCCCATGAAGTTTGAAGACGATCCGATCAAAATTACTCAAAAAATAAGGTTTCGTCGACTCCCCTGATTTGCGACAAAGTGACCTTGACCTTTGACCTTGACCTTCAAAATTTTATGCGCTGAAAGGACCTCTATAGGCCTCTGATATGCGAAGTTACAAAAATTTCCAATGAAAACTGTGCTCTGCAGAGTGATTTATACGTGATTACAGAAAAAAAAAAAAACAAAAACAAAAAAAAACACATGAAGGTCAAGGCAATCGCCACCAAAATTAATCAGCTGAGCGCCAGACCATGAACTATATTCCATGAAGTTTGAAGACGATCCGATCAAAATTACTCAAAAAATAAGGGTTTTGTCGATTACCCTGATTTGCGAAAAAGTGACCTTGACCTTTGACCTTGACCTTCAAAATTTTATGGCCTGAAAGGGACCTCCATAGGCCTCTGATATGTGAAGTTACAAAAATTTCCAATGAAAACTGTGGTCTGCAGAATTTTTTTTCGTGATTACAGACAAACAAAAAAAAAAAAAAAAAAAAAAAAAAAAAATACAGACTGACTAACTATCTTGCAAAAACTTCGTTTTGGCAAGATAACAAACCGGACGATTACAATATCCCGCTCCCTCCCTCCGGGGGGCGGGATAATAACCCCACAGAAAGCTTGGGGATAAATACTGTGGTCTCATTCTGGGTTGGTTTGCGTTTCCAGTAAAACATGAAGATGACTGCAATGGATAATCAAATCATGAAGCGTTTAAAAAAATAATAATAATAATAATAATATCGCTGCCGTTTCCACCGTTCCATCGAAAGGACAGCGAGTTGACCAAAAGATTTGTACCTTTTGGCTGCATTGTAATTGAGAAAGGAAAGACGCACTTCATCTTAGAAATGATCTACCATCTTGCGCAGATAAACCTTTTGTTGCAGCAAATTACAACTTACACACGTCTTTAGAATATTTAAATACAACAGTTATAGTTTGTATTGAAACTTTTTTGTTTGTTCGTTTTTGGTTTTTTTTGCTTGTTTGTTTTGTTTTTAATTCCTACTCTTTCCCATAGATATCTCTTAGTTAATCCAGATTATAGGTTCGTTTGAGTTGGTTTGTTTGCTGTTCCCAGCTGAGCACATAGCTCAATTGTATTACGCCATGTTCATTCGTACACAGTCTCATGTCCTGCATGTAACATATACACAAACTTGTCCACAAGCTTGGGATCCCCATAAGGGAGAATGATGCACTCATAAATGAACCAAGTTTGGCGTGTAAGAGTGGAAATGATCTGAAGGTGTTGTGAGCACACGGCTCAATGTGGTTCGCAAACAACATGAGCCCGACGGGTGGTTAGGGCAAAAATTTGGAATTTGGCCAAGAACCTGGCAATTACTGCCGACTTTGCAAAATACACCGGACTTTTTTTAATGACTACCAGCAAACCATACCAATAGGTCTCCAGTTTAACTTCCCAGCCAATGGATAGAGCAATCATCGATGCCACGTCCTGCCTGCAGAACACTGATGTGACATCGTGTTGGAAATCAAAGCCAGAATGGACAAGTTAAAGGAGTGTGTACTTCTGAGCACATCGACAAACCTACATCCCCCCTTTGGTTACCAAACATGTGTGGAAATTAATTTTTACATTGACCCTTCAAAAACATGATGCTTTCACCCTTTCATACCAGGTTTATAGTATTGTTACGGCTGTGGAAATTCACAGGACACCATACAAGTATATCCCCAAGATCAGTATATTGCTAAGTGTGTGTTCAGATAGATTTCCCCACCGATGTCTAAGGGATTATTCGTGTAACCGGGCTGTGAAGCTTTGATTTAGCCGTTTTTCTTTTACTATCGTTATTTGGAAACCGCCATTACTACCACCATAAAGCTCCCACCAACAACAACCACGATCACCACAACCACCTTCTCGTCAACGCCAACATCCCAACAGACAAGAACAGCCGCTTCACAACAACCACCTTAACCACCACCGCCAACCACACCACTCACTACCACCACAAAACGCACAGCCACGCCACCATAACGCCAACCACACACCACACACGTTGCCACCTCAGCAGGGTTGCGAGAAGCTTGACATTTGTCGGGAGAGAACGGACGACGGCCTCACCTCCCCCCCCCCCCCAACAAAAAGCACGTGCGGAAGAGACGCGGGAGGCAGTTCTTAAAACAAAAGAGCTGGGCCGATCTCTCCTGGAATTTTCCTCCCCGCGCGCCGCGAAGGGAGGGCGATGGGCCGTCGAAATAAAAGGGACACGGAACGAGAGGTCGTGTGTGTGGGGCTGTGGTTCTGGAGGTCTGCAGGTCGTGGTCGCTCTCTGCCTGAGGGTGTGGGCTGTGAGTCTGGAGGCGGTCCGTGAAGTCTGGAGTCGGAAGAACACAGGCGGGGCGGAGTCCAGGAGAGCGGAGGACAACGCGAGACAGAGAGCGTGGCTGAGCTTGCTGTGCCGCGCAGACCTGCGCGTTCGTGGGAGAGAGCCGGAGAGAGCTCACCAGCCAGCGCCAACGGTCTGAGGTGATCGGGCTTCAGGACAGTCCGAGCGTCGCTGAGGAGCGGACGGGTTCTTACAAAGAGCATCAACTTTGAAAGAGCATCAAAACCCGTTCGTTCCTCTCAGCGCGTCGCCGGCTGAGGCCCTACTCACCCGGCGCTGGCAAGGCCTGGGCGCAACCGCGGTTACGCTACTGCCATGGGGAAGGAGCGTCGCGGTCGCCCATCGAGGCACCACGAGGGTGGAGGTAACCAGCAACGGTCTCGTGGAGCTCCTTCGGTCCGCCAAGCTCCACGTAATAAAGGCCTACGGGCCCAGTCTGACCCCTTGTCTTTGAGGGGTCTTTTCCTTGCTTTTATTGTGTGAATGTTGTGGCACCATGTCCCGCAAGTAGAACTGTGTAAGTGCTTGTGAATAATAATAATAATAATAGACGCGTTGTAGTGCTTTGCCTTGTTCGTGTCTTGTCCCTTCCACCAATTCCATTGCTTTTCTGCATACGTGCATGTTGGTGTTTTGATTCATACCTGCATGCTTGATTGTATATGTGTCGTTTATAAATAAATGTCCTTGTGTGAATGTTAACCCGTTCGTCGTGTCCTCTTTCCCCATTGAACCGCCGTATTGCTCTCGAATAATAGCGGCTTTTTAATAGCCGATAAAAGAATTGGGTCCAGCGATGCTCGCGATAATCACGCTCGGTTATCCCAGAACGGAACGGACCGCTTAAGCGGTTCGTGTCCAAGCAGACCTCGCTGAGGTACGGTCTCTCGGTAGTCTGCCCGCGCGAATACTTGGTATATCGATAATTCGGCGATTGACCCTGTGCGCGCGGTCGAGTGTTGACTAGGCCGTGGTGTGCGCTTGGAGCACACCCGTGACGGTTTCCAGCGTTGTTCCGGAAAGTCGCGACTGAATTGTTCGTCCGTGGGCGTCCGGCCACGATTCGGTTTAAAAGCGGTCGTTCGCACGGCGGGCGGTAAATTCATACAGTATTGTCACAGTGACAGAAATGTGACGACAAAGGTAGAAAGTTATGACCACATTCGTTGCCAATGAAAACAATAAACAGTACTAATATTTTGAAGGATTAAGGACCCAACTCAGTGCTCCGTTTACTGAAAATATGAAAAATTTCACTGAAAATACTATGGCAGCTTACAAGCAAAATAACCAAACCTCACCTTAGAAAATGACTTGTAAAAAGCCTTGTACTCATCCTCTTCCACCTCCTTACTAGATCTTTGCCAAACAGGTTTCATGTCATTAATCAGCTCCCAGTCCCATACAGTCTTTTCCACCTGAAAGGTCAGCAAGAATAGTTTACACGTCAATTAATCAAATTGGTAAGTTAATTTAAATATTTCATGATTTACCAGAATTAGCGAAGAACCCTTCCCCCCAGAATTGGCACATTGTAGTATTTTAGTACAACTTGTAATATCCACTCCCACCAGGAGCGGCACTATGCCATACACATTTACATAAAGAGAATAGAATAGCAACAATATCACAATTACACATTTAAGCATCCTACTATAAAGGGTGCAAGTGCATGAAAACATGTCCCCTGGCTACAAAACCAAATGTCCATGATCCAGTACAGCAGCCTAAATTAGTGCATGGAACAGCTTCGACAATTCACCCCTGCCCCTTCCTCAAATTGCCTTCAATAAATAAATAAACGACGTTATGAATAAATCAATGATGCCGACATCATACAATTGTAGACTAACATTTATAAGAGCACAAACCATACAAGTAAAAACACACCTTTTTCGCTTTTTCTTTTTCCACTTCAACCTCAGCATCATCCTCGCTTTTTGTTTCTTCACCCTCCACTTCTTCTTCTTCTTCCTCATCCTCAGCTTCCTCCACCGTCTCAGTCTACCCAAAAAAGAAAAGTGCAATGTTCACAATTGATATTATCATGACTTTTTAGAGGTCATCATTCACAATTATTTAACAGAACGCCATTTGTTCATCGCAGTCAAAGGAAGCAAGCAATACATGGGGTGCAAACAAAAATCAGATTCGGGGGGGGGGGAAATCAATAATTCTTCAAAAAGGCTAGCCTGAGTTTGAATCCCAAAGCAACTATAAACTATCATCCTGGTTTTCACAAGTAAGGTGATTCATCAATGTGTTGTGCAGCCCCTCAGATGGATGTTAAAACTGGGCGCATCCTGTCTACCGACATTAGTTTGTGGATGGTAAAGATCCCACGGTGTCCTGTGCAGAGCGGAGGTGAGCTATTGCTGGTACAATCAACAAATTCCAGATTCCTGCTCCAACTACTGCAAAGGGAGAGATGGCAAACCACCCAGCATGACCCTTGCCTACAAACTGCTTCAGCAGAACCAGCACCGTGTAATAGTGAGTATAGTACAGTACATCAGATCGGAGTAAGACTTAAACATATCAACAAATTGAAAGTTTCAATAGGTTTGATTTGCACATGCCATTAACAAAATTAAAATAGTTGATCACAGCATATGATGAACTTGCAACGGAAAGTAAATGGATTCTATATTTCATGTGGTCGCAAGTAGGGAGGATCTTTTCTTGTACATTCGAACCTCCTCCCCCACCCCCTACCCTCCACCCTCCATGATGATGAATGATCATGACATCAGCACAAAGCTCAGAGGTGTCTGGTTTTGCTGTCACATGATTAGCTGAACAAGCGAGTTACTTTGGTATTGATTGAAAGCCATCGTCTTGAAAAAAATTTTTTTTTAAGATTTTAAAGAAAAGTTAAAAAAAATAATAATAATAAAAGTTAAAAAGTAATTGGGGTAAAGGGGTTAAGGGGATGATCTGGACCATATGGGAGCTAAATTTCCAAACATGCAATAGCCATAAGGAACACTTAAGAATCTCTGGAACTGATTAATTGGACCTCAGCTCTCCCCACTGTTTCAACACCAATGTGTCAGCAAAGCAGTAAACAGGCAATGCAAGACAAACTATTTCAAGCCTAAAAACAAATTATCCTGTTTGGAGGAAAAGATACAAAACAAGGACAACTAGACATAATTAGATGTCGAGATGTCGACCTATATGCCTCCGCCCACATCAAGTCTTTAACCGAAAACCTCAGGAACATTTGACCTCAATATCTAATCTGTGCATATGCATCATGGTACATGTACTTAGTTTAGTTCAAATACCTACCTTGATAACATTTTAACCTCTGACCTCTTTATGCTAAAATCGAATCAGTTCATCTTTTATCAAATTTGGTCAAAATCATCACTGGTTCACAAGTTATGGCGGTAACAGGATTTTACCTAAGATAACCTCTGACGTTAGACCTGACCCCCCCCCCCCCAAAAAGAATTATTTTAAAAATCGAATGAGTTCATCTTTACATCATTATCCATACTGGTACCAAGTTTGATTTAAATCCCTTCAGCTGTTCTCAAACATCACATTTTTACCTTACACGACCTCTGACCTTTGACATCCTGATGCCAAAATCTAATCAGTTTATCTTTACATCATTATGCATTGTTGTACCAAGTTTGACTTGGATCCCCTTCAGCAGTTAAAGCTATTGCACGAACCAAAACCTATCACGGACGGACAGACAACCCAAAAACAATGCCTTTATCAGCAGAGGCATTAAAAAAAACAACTAAAAACAAACCAAGAAAGAGCAATCAGAGATTGCAGACCCTCACGAGGACTTGTTTGGTGTGGTGTTATGTAATTAATAAGAGACATATTTAGAACTGCCACTTTATAACTGCTGGCTATAATGACCGGGTACCAATATGTCCCACTTTGATCGGACACCTGACCCAGACCCATGACGTTTTTTTATTATTATTCAAATGAATTCAGAATGGGATTAAAATTAATTCACTTCCAATCGAATGGAAGACCACTAAGGTACGGTCCTGCATTGGAGTCGTCAGAAGGAACCCGAATAAGCAAAAAGCAAAGATGAAGTCATCAGGAGGAACCTGGATAGGATTCGGGTTTCACCTGCTACTCCTCTACCTTCAAACCCATCCATGTGCAGGCAAGTGAGCCTTATTCAAAATATATATAATCAAAAATAATTATGGCTGCCAGACCATAGTGTCCAATCAGGTTGAAATTTAAAAACACATTCCCCCATCACTACTGGACATAATTGTGAAGTTTCACGTTGAATGATGAAGAAATTCTTTCTTCACCGCTTCATCGAAGGAAACTGCTTCAAGATTTTTGCTCAATCCAATATGGCTGTCAGACCACGTGACTTTATTATTCGTGAATACCCTGGTATCCCCAAGGCTTAGGGAACATTTGTGTGAAGATTCCCCTCGATCTGTCCAGCCGTTGTGCAGAAGTAGAATTTTTTGTAGGTTTTAAGGTAAATCCAATATGGCTGCAAAACCATGTGACCCAAGACGTCATATGTGTGAACATTT
>CM068954.1:122492442-122503253 GCA_035128595.1 Eptatretus atami | reverse complement strand
GACCAGTGATGTAGGTTTTTACTATGAGGAGCGTAAGTGTATGTTATCTCCTCTGAGAGGAAGTGTCAACGTGGTCTTATGGAACTTGCATTATTGTACCTTGGTATACATGACTGGATCGCTATACTTTTTGCTCACAAGCAAAACTGTACATACTCGTCATATTTCACCTGTCTGCGACTAACATTTCAAAAAAAATTGCTGTGACAACATATTCGGTGTCTCCGCAATTGGACTATCTTCAATCTACAACCCCATAAAAACCACTCAGGAATCGACACCTTATTCATTAAAAAATGGCATGCAAAAAAGGAACAAATCGTGACTGCAGATCTCCGACCGCGAAGGACATATAAAACTCATGGACACGGGGGTAATCTACAAGTATCAACAAGACAGGACTGTCATATAGATTGAAAAATGTCAATTTTCGTCATAACAAACAAACAGACAGACAGGGGTGAAAATTAACTCCCACTGTTGGTGCGAGGTAAAAATAGGACCAGCTGTCCTGAAGCCTCACCTGTGATCAGCGATGCAATAGTCACTCAAATCCCCTGCAGACCCCTCTTAGACCCTGAATTTTTAACTTGCATGAAAAACTTGTTGGACATCACGGGTGATATAAGGTTGTGGTCAAGTTTCGATTGAAATCGTGTGTTAGTTTCAAGTAAGAGAGCAAAATACCTATTTTTTGGGGGGGTCCATCCCCCTCCCTCCACACATTAGACACCCCTTGATGAGTGCCAGATTTTGATGCGGGTTGTATACACTTTGGTACATCCGGCGTGAGAATGCTGTGGTTAAGTTTCGTCAACAATTTTGTGATGTAGTGTTCGGAAAAGAGTAGCAAATACCTTTTTTGTTGGGGGGGGGCGGTCAAACCCCACCGTTGCGACTCCCTCTAATGAGCGGCATAATTTGCCGGCTGTTACATATTTGGTACATCACAGGTGATGAAGGTTTGTGGTATGTTTCATGGCAAAATCCATCGTGTCTAGTTAGCGAAGAAGCAGCACAATACCTACTTTTGGGAGATAGTTAACCCCCCCCCCCCCCCCCGCACCTCCGGAAGACCCCATTCATGAATGCAAATCTTGAATGTGGTCTATACACTTTTGCGTACCATTATTGGGTATGAAGGTTGTGGTCAAGTTTCATCAAAATGTTGGTGCAGTTTTGGAGAGGAGAGCAAATACCTATTTTTTCGGTGTTGGAGGGGGGGGAGGTAGGAGTGTCAAAACACCCCCGGAAGAACCCCCCCTCCCAATGAGCGCATATTTTTATGTAGTCAATATCCCTTCATTTAGGCCCTGTCACACCTTGACGATTTAGCCAACGTATGCCTGACGTATGCAAAATTGGGCTAAAAACGCCGGCACCACTCGATACGGTTATGGGTAAGTTTGTATACGTTAAGAGCACGCTGAAAAACACTGCCATACATCGTAGTTACGCTGGCTTTCATCGAGTGTACTTTGCGGTTGTCCTCAAATTTTAGCATGCTTGAAATTTTGGACGTATGCCAGCGTATGACTCAACGTTCGCTACGCTGGCCATAAGTTGTAGGCACGTTATGCATCGTTGACACACGCTCACACACCGTACGCTTGTAATTACTCATAAGTCGAAACACGTCGAGGTATGATTAGGTACCCGAACTTATTTATAACCTATGATAACGTGTTGTAGGCACCGTTACACGATCGTTGCACACCGTTGAGGCACGTTATGCGATTGTTGGCACACGTCGAGGCACGTTACTTGTAAGTTACTCATAAGTCGAAACACGTCGATGGTAATGCTTAGGTACCCAAAACTTATTTCTAACCTATGAGTAACGTGCTTGACCTATGTGTAACGTACCTCCAACGCATATTGAGGTATGTAGACATATTGATATGACGTCTTCCGGACGACCACAGAAACTTACTGAACGTGTTCTAATTTACAGCTACGTATAATGAGCGTATTGGCAACGTTAAAAAAATAAAACAAAAACAATAACTTCCGATATTTCGTCACGTGCCGTTTCACGGTCACGCTTGATTGCCTCTTCAGTTTTGCTCATGTCTTATTCTTAGTTCCTCCTCTGTGAATATTTTCTGTTGAGGATATTTCACGTCGACGTCGAAACTTAAAAGCAAATGTCCGAAGAAATTTTAAAATTCGTGATAGACTAAAAAAAAAATTAAAAAAAACAACAACAAACAACAAAAACTTCAGAGATTTCGTCAGTGCCTTCACGAGCCAAGGGGAAAAAAAGAAAATGTGCCTTGACGGAGAAAATAAGTTTCGGGTATGCTAACCCATTACCATCGACGTCGCTTTCGACTTATGGTAACTTACAAGGACTTGTGTCGAGTGTGTCAACGTTCGCATAGTCATGCCTAACAACTTATTCCAGGTAGCGGAACGTGTGAGCCATACGGCGAGTACGTGTAAAATTTTCAGCATGCTTGAAATTTCACGACCGTACTAAACGTTACACGAAATAGACAGCATACTTTCAATTGCGTTTTTTCAGCGTGCTCGTTAACGTATTCACAACTTACCATACCGTTATTCGAACCATGTGCCAGCGTTTTAGACACATTTTTCTTCATAGGTCGGTTATACTGCTGGCTAAATCGTCAAGGTGTGACTGCGATGTGATCACTTCCAATTTTTAGGCGGTTATGATTAATCGGCTGCGCAGGTTTTTAACAGGCTACGCACGAGTTCGTCGGCGATCGTGCAGGCGCACGCTATGCCTTAATTAACACTATCGTTGGGCATAGGTTTGAACGCCGACAAACAGGTAAGCATTCGTTGGCTATAAGTTATCTTAAGTAAACGAAACGTTCTTCTCCGTCAAGGCACATTTTCTTTTTTTCTCCTTGGCTCCGTGAAGGCACATGACGAAATATCTGAAGTTATTGTTGTTGTTGTTGTTGTTTTTTTATTATTTTTTTTTAGTCTATCACGAATTTTAAAATTTATTCGGACATTTGCTTTTAAGTTTCGACGTCGACGTGACAATATCCTCAAACAGAAAATATTCACAGAAAGAGGAGAGATTCCAGAATAAAAATTCCAGTTTTCCCTTTGTGAGAGTTTGCTCCTGTATCCATCTTGTCCACCCCCTTCCCTACTATACCCCTCATCATTACCTGCATCTCTTGTTTGTATGTCTATCTATTTTCTCCCTCGGCTCACACTGTTGGCATTTCCCCCTTTTCTTTCTGCTGTTCCTTTCATGTTGTGTCCTCATATATCGTTCTTGCTCTTCCACGAGCCTCAACTCTGTATACAAGATAATAATAAATATAATAATATATAATAATAATTTAAAAAAAACTGTGAACCAACATTTATTCTTACACGTGTGCATTTCAAAAATACCCCAAATCCACTTCACGGTAATAATAGTGGTATCAAAATGTTCAGGATAAATGCTTTAACGGCTGGTATTGTTATATATTCCTGATCCAAAGTGCAGAATGATAGGCTACGCAGATCGTTTTATCCCTGGTGCCGTCTCGTTTTGGAATTCACTATCTGAATGTGTTTCCCATTATCCTACGATCCACTCAGCTTGAAGAGGAATGTCAATTCTAATTCTTCATCTTTGAGGTTCCATCACATTTCACCGACCGGCTACTTCCTGTGACTTGGATGTTTTTTTTGGGGGGGGGGTTTATTTTGTTTTATTCTTATCCTCTTTATCTCACCTTCCTTAGCCCTTACCTGGAGTGGCTTTATGTCTTGTTTGGGGTGATTTCCATATTAAATAAATAAATAAATAATTTAATTTACATGAGTACCTTTTCTGACAATTTATGCCTTGATACAAAGGTATCATCTGAATAAGAGCCATTATTTATTTTACATTCCTACCGCCTGCCCATTCCATCCTTCCCCGGATTGTATGAGCAATTTCCTTGGAATTCCCGATTTAAAAAAAAAATTGGACTTCAACCTTGGGGGAAAATAAAATGAAATAAAAGGAAAGTCATTGAGCAATTGATTAATAAAAATTTTGGATGCTACTTTGCCAACAGCTGTGAAACAATTAGATTGAGGTATCAGTGCACACGACGAAAGGTCCTCACCTTTCAACCACCTCGTCATCTGTGCGAGATGCGTCCCGGCTCTTGCCAATGTCCTGCTCCACTACGGAAGGATCATCATCGTTCTCTGCAGCTCTGGCCTTGGCTTTGACAAGTGGTAATGAAAACATTCAGGAAGGCAGAATTAAAACACAAAAGAAAGAAAAAAACACCAAATACAGTAACACAAGCTGGGACCTGAAGTAACCCGAAATCCATCCAAGGCAGGTTACCTTTTCCATAATGCACAAACATTGTCTGCTCGTGAACGCAATGTCCAATATCGTAAATCATTTCACTTTCATCATGTGGCACTTCCTTCCTCTGTTACTTAAATCTGAACTTCAACATACATACATTTACACACAGCATTTCAATTCTGAGGAAGAAAAGGAAAGAAAAGAAAAATAAAAGGATATCTTCATCATGACCTTGTTTTCGGATGAGATAATAAGCTTCACAAAAACAACATCTATGTGACAACTTGGGCCCAGAAAGTAGATGTTCACAATAGTTTGAATCACAAAAGTGGAAATGTTTGATTAAAATAATAACTAGAAGGGCACACGGTAGAGCACATACCTCTGCCACGCAATGCCTCATCCAGTAGAACATCTCGGGGGAAATAGTGGTTTTTTTGAGATATTGTGCTATTATATATCGTTTATGACCTCATCTCAATGGTGAAGAATCACAAACAAAAAAATATATAATAAAATTAAATAATTCTAGTATCCAGATCTGGATCTTCACAAAATCGAATCAATTCGTCCTCGTCACACACCCAACCTGTCCATCAACTTTCGTCCGAATCCGTCCATTCTTTTGGGATATCCTACTCACGGACACACAGAGGGTGTCAGACAGACACACAGACAGACAGACAGACAGAGGGGTGAAAACATAAACTCCGTCCACTTTCGGAGGCGGAGGCAACAACCACAGCAAACAAGCCAATACAAAACGAACAACGATTGTAAAAGCAAGCTGTGTCTATTAAAACAACTATGTCACTACACGTCATCAATTAAAATACACCTTCAACCGGGGAACTGCACACCGTGACCTGCGGTATTCAAAAGACAAGCCATGGTTATCTTTCATTCGTCTGAAGCGAGCCTCAAATCAATCAAAGTGCGCCGTTTCTCCAAGATGAACGATCCACTACCCACACTACATCAGAACGAGGAGGTTTTCCTCATTTTTATTTGTTTATTCTTTAAGTTGGACCCTGCAGGGGCTCACACAACATCAGAACGAGGTTTCCTCATTTTTTTATTTTTAGCAGCGTCTCGCGTAGCGAACACTGCTCTAAGAACGCTCGGCGTTGTTGGTGCTTCTTCTTCTTCTTCTTGTGAAGACAAAACCTTTATATTTGGGACTCGGCTCTTTTATATACACGATCCGGATCTCGTTAAATACTAACACTTGTACACATCCTCGCATTGAGGGTGCCTTTTTGAGAGCGTTATCAGAACTTTAAATATATTCGGACATTTGCTTTAAAGTTTCGAAAGTTCACGTTACTATTTAAAGATTATTCATTTAATGTATTGTAAATTCGTAAATACATTATTTATTTCGTAAATACACGATATATCGTAAATACGTAAATACACTATGACAGGTCTCGCTATTGCTTAATCAGGCACATGACGAAATATCGGAAGTTGTTGTTGTTTTTTTTTTTTTATTTTTTAGCCGACAAAGCCTTTAGGACGCTGCTCTTGGACACATTTGTCCTTGTTTTATTTATTCTTGAAGTTGGACCCTGCAGAGGCTCACACAACATCAGACAAGGTTTTCCTCATTTTTATTTTCTTTTTCTTCTAGTTGGATCCTGCCAGAGGCTCACACTACATCAGAACGAGTTTTCCTCATTTTTATTTTATTATTCTTCAAGTTGGACCTGCCAGAGGCTCACACTACATCAGAACGAGGTTTCCTCATTTTATATTTTTATTCTTCAAGTTGGACCTGCCAGAGGCTCACACACTATCAGAACGAGGTTTTCCTCATTTTTATCTCTATTATAATACCAAGCTTGCACACTAAAACTGGCTCGCCGTCCCAACGATCCCTATGAAATTGCTGTGGCACTTACGGACATGCGAGAATGTTGTGGAAGTCTTGGCGTTCCATAGTTCCACTTGCATTTTGCACAATGCGTATTTTTGTCATTCCCCGTGTACGGTCTGTCGTCTGCTACCAGCTATGTTGTACTGCTATCCCGTGCATGTGCACGGGTATCGCTAGTATATATTTATTCTTCAAGTTGGAGCCTGCCAGGGGCTCACACTACATCAGAACGAGGTTTTCTCATTTTTATTTTATTTATTTATTCTTTAAGTTGGACCTACCAGAGATCAAACGCATTGGAACAGCTGGGGGTTCATACTACCAACCGAGTACCCGAGTTATCCCACCAGCCGCGCACACCACCACCCTCTACTTTACGAGTTTACGGATCGTAAACTTTTGAGATTACAAGAGAACGTGCGGTGTGCGATAATTCAGGAGCGTCGCCTCGTAACGAATCGCCAAATCAAGGACAGCCGGTAAAACGTAACGGGCATTGGAAACCTCACCAAAGGTAACCGAGAGACAGATGAGAACCAGCAACCAAGCGCTCCTCGCCATGCCGCGAACACCGAACCAGCACACGCCGCTCGATTCACGTGCAGTCACCGATCGGTGCAGCCGTCACGGCCCAAGGTCTCTCCGTGAAAGCGGAATGACCTTGGTCAATCTATACTGACAGCTTTGGGGTGAGAAAACACCCGAGCCTCCGATATCGGTGCAGAACCACACGAATATAAAATGAACGTTTACTCGGCACGAAAAATATACACGAGATATGGGAGCGACGACACGTCCACTGGGGGCCAATCAGCGAACACCACGCAGCCGTGCGGGCCAATGACTGAGCGTCGTGAGAGCGTGGACCTTCCCGATTGGCGATAACAAAGCCACCGCGATGTCGTCATCACGTTGCGAGTTTGATCAAATGCAACGTGACTGACGAAACGGCCGACACGTAAATGCGTCAATATTTCATTCCGGTGTGTGAACACAGAAATTAATTACGGTATTTTAAATTAAAATAATTCCAAAATAGTATTCAACGCCACAGCTTGAATGTTTATCGCAACAATAAATAACGGGTTCTCTCAGGAATCGGATGCGGATGGTCTTTGGTGATTGAAAAAAACAAAAAAAAAACGATGAAATTCCGCGATTAAAACCGAAGGGAAACAGGAAACAGTGGACAATCAGCGCTAATAATCATAATAATAATAATAAGAGGAAGTGAATATTAATGCTATTAATATTGATGATATTATCGTAAACGCTCTTCCCATTGGATGGAATAATAAATAAATATTTCCTCAGCTGTCTCGGACGGCCGCGCACTGCACGGTGTCGAGACTGTGGTGCAGGCGGCCGTTGGTCGTATCGAATGACAGACATGACGATCGAGTTCAAAATTTATGTTTTGGAGGTTTTTTTTGTTTCTGCGAGTGTGAATTTGAAATATTAGCAGAGCACCCGCCCTGCGGACGTTCTTCTGACGCATACCGTTATTTGTGCGGTGTATAAACAACCGATAGCTCTGTATAGGCAAAAAAAAACTCGGATTACGTGCATGAGGCAAAAACATATCGACTGCTCGTGATTCAAAACCACACTCACTGCGATGGAAAACGTGGGACAGGAATACTATACTGTACTGTAAATGGTGGAGACTTGTAATACCCTCCCCACCTGGAGGCGGCGCGACACGATACATAAACTGTAATGGAGAATTGGCGTCTCACCTCCCTCACCTCCGAAAACCACCGGGGAAAACACCGCGATACATGAATTGGGGTCATGCTGATCCTCTGTGGCAAGTCTGGATGTAATTGGCTCAGAACGTCACCTGAGAATACACAGTTATATTGAACACGAACACACACACACCAAATACACAAAATATATAACATACACATACACACATACACACACAACAGACACACACATATACACACACATATAACATACACATACACATACACATACACACACATAGACACACACACACACACATATACACACACACATATACACACACACAATACACACACAAATACAACACACACACACACACACTACACACACACACACACACACACACACACACACACACACACACACACACACACACACAACACACACATACGCACACACACATACACACAACACACACATACGCACACACACATACACACACATACACACACACACAAACACACACACATACACAAAAAAACACACACACACATATACAAAAACACACACACACAATCTTTTCTTGGGACAACCATTATTATTAAAAGAAAGATGTGGGGATGGTTTCACATGATCAGTTCTCGTGACCATCCTTACCTTTTTACATACTTTTTGGAGTAATATCCCTACATCCTTTTGCATTTATAGCTCACATGGGCTTTAGTCAGGTGACCTTATGCGATCGAGCAGTGTCCATAGGCGAGTCAGTCAGTCAGTCCGTCCGTGAACACTTCAGTCATTATCGCTTGAACCAAATGCACGATTTGATGAAACTTGGCCACAAGCTTCATATCTCGTGCCTAAAGGCGCTGTCACACCTTGACGATTTAGCCAGCAATGGCAACGTATAAAAATGTATGTACAACGTTGGCGTACGCTGAATTTTGATGTTTTTAAAAAGTTTTGGTCGTATTCATAACGTGTTGGTCGTATGCATAACATATTAGTAACGGGCACAGAACGTTTCGTTGTCTTATAGATAACTTATACAACGAATGCTTAGCCTGTTGTCGGCGTTCACAACCTATGCCCAACGATAGTTTAACTTAGGCATAGCGCGCTGCACGTATCGCCGACGAACTCGTGGCGTAGCCTGTTAAAAACCTGCCGCACGCCGATTTAAATCATAACCGCCTAAAAATTGGAAGTGTCAACATCGACACACCTTGACGATTTAGCCAGCGTATACCGACCTATGAAAATGTGTCTAAAACGCTGGCACATGTCGAATACGGTATGGGTAAGTTGTGTATACGTTAAGAGCACGCTGAAAAACGATGAAGTATGCTGTCATATTTCGTGGTACGTTTAGTACGTCGTGAAATTTCAAGCATGCTGAAAATTTTACGACGTACTCGCCGTATGGCTCACACGTTCCGCTACGCTGGAATAAGTTGTAGGCATGATATGCGATCGTTGACACACGTCGACACAAGTTCCTTGTAAGTTACTCATAAGTCGAAACACGTCGAGGTAATGGTTAGCATACCCGAAACTTATTTTCTCCGTCAAGGCACATTTTCTTTTTTTCTCCTTGGCTCCGTGAAGGCACATGACGAAATATCTGAAGTTATTGTTGTTGTTGTTGTTGTTTTTTATTATTTTTTTTTAGTCTATCACGAATTTTAAAATTTTATCGGACATTTGCTTTTAAGTTTCGACGTCGACGTGACAATATCCTCAACAGAAAATATTCACAGAGGAGGAACTAAGAATAAGACATGAGCAAACTGAAGAGGCAATCAGACGTGACGTAACGGCACGTGACGAAATATCGGAAGTTATTGTTGTTGTTTTATTTTTTAAACGTTGCCAATACGCCATTATACGGTAGCTGTAAATTAGAACACGTTCAGTAAGTTCTGTGGTCGTCCGGAAGACGTCAATCAAATATGTCTACATACCTCAATATGCGTTGGAGGTACGTTACACATAGGTTCAAAGCACGTTACTCATAGGTTAGAAATAAGTTTTGGGTACGCTAAGCATTACCTCGACGTGTTTCGACTTATGAGTAACTTACAAGTAACGTGCCTCGACGTGTGCCAACAATCGCATAACGTGCCTCAACGTGTGTGCAACGATCGTGTAACGTGCCTACAACACGTTACTCATAGGTTATAATAAGTTTCGGGTACGCTAATCATTACTCGACGTGTTTCGACTTATGAGTAACTTACAAGTAACGTGTGTCGACGTGTGTCAACGATTGCATAACGTGCCTACAACTTATGGCCAGCGTGCGGAACGTGTGAGTCTACGCTGGCATACGTCCTAAAATTCAAGCATGCTAAAATTTGAGGACAACCGCAAAGTACAACGATGAAAGCCAGCGTACTACGATGTATGGCAGTGTTTTTCAGCGTGCTCTTAACGTATACAAACTTACCCATAACATATTCGATGTGTGCCGGCGTTTTAGCCCAATTTGCATACGTCAGGCATACGTTGGCTAAATCGTCAAGGTGTGACAGGGCCTTAAGAAGGGATATTGACACATAAAAATGCGCTCATTGGGAGGGGGGGTTCTTCGGGGTGTTTTGACCACTCCTACCCCCCCCCCCTCCAAACACCAAAAAAATAGGTATTTGCTCTCCTCTCCAAAACTGCACACACGATTTTGATGAAACTTGACCACAACCTTCATCACCCATAATGTACCAAAGTGTATAGACCACATCAAATTTGCATTCATGAAGGGTCTTCCGGAGGTGCGGGGGGGGGGGGGGTTAAACTCCCAAAATAGGTATTTGCTCTCTTCTCCTAAACTACACGCATGATTTTGATGAAACATGACCACAACCTTCATCACCTGTGATGTACCAAAATGTAACAACCGCAGCAAAATATGCGCTCATTAAGGGAGTCCACAAGGTGGGGTTTGAACCG
>CM068954.1:122477078-122492417 GCA_035128595.1 Eptatretus atami | reverse complement strand
GGGGAAAAAAGGGGAAAAAAACCCCTAAGAATAAAGACATCCGCAGTCAAGACCTGAGAGAAGGAGCACATCCTTGCACGCATGAGTACGGTTGGGAAAGCGGCCAACCTCGCTCTGAAGCATCGAGTGAAATAGAAGGAATTCGCGCCCAGTTTATCGTTTAATTTGTTGGTATTACTCTTCTTTAAATACTGTGGATTATCCACATCGTCTCGCCCTCGAAATCTGAGCGAAAGCCCTCCATCTCCTGATAACTGGAGGATAGCTGTACCCAAGTTCACCTAATGGTGGAGAATAATCCTCCTCAGTCTCTGAAGCTGGGAGCTCCACTACCTGAATGTTTCGTCGCTCCTCCCTGAACTGGGAATTGCCTCCCTGACTGGGGATTCCCTCACCTGAAACTCGGGACGGGAACGACGTAAATCCCCACCCCTGAACAATGGGAAATCTCGGCTCTACATTCCCTCAATGAAATACCTCTGGGAAAGGACTACCGTCCCCAAACGTTTCATAGACACAAGACACGCATAGGCTCTCAGAGTAGGAGAGCAAATAGGTAATGGATAGTATATCTAGGAATCAATAAATAGATAACTAGCCGAACACCCATCACAGACTGGAAATTCACGTGTCATTAGAAATCAAAAGTACCTATCCTCGTGGTCACACATTGCTAACCAAACAACTCGGAGGGACATAGGACTCTTACACCGGCAGGCGTGCTTGCCTCCCTCGACGCTAGGCTCAAAAATTGCCTCTCTCCGACTCTGACTGACCCTGGTCCACTCCCTCTACACAAGCTAGCCTCCCAACCCCCGTGCGCTTCATTTGCTATCCTCCCGACTGGCCCTAGAAAATTTTATTCAACCAACGATCGCTAGACGGCCCCATAAACGCTGCCCGCCTCTTCACTCCCGAGGCCGTGTGTCCCGAACCAATATCGCGTTGATGTACACCGTCGCCGCCACTTGCCCCCGTGCCCCCACAGTCACACCCCATCCACCTGCAACCTGCTATTTCACCGCCAGCCCCCGAGCCTCCACTCATCCCTCGCCCCAATTTCCCCCCCGCTCCAGCATTCATTTGCATTACCGTCCTCTGCCCAAAAATTTGAGTTTATACCCTTATGCACCGCCCTCCTTCTGTGCACGTATCCCGTGCCCGTCTCTTCATCTCAAACTATCATCCCCCGCCCTCACCTCGACGCGTCTTTCGACCACTCCTCTGCTCCCACCGTTCTCTTCAATGACGCTGCCTAACCTCGTCATCTTCACAAAGTCCTCCCCCGTCTCAATCGAAAAAGTGTTTATATCTGCTCAGTGTGTTGATAAGTGTCTCACCGATTGCCACTATTGTTGATGGTCAGTTCTGTTACACAGGTAACGAAGTTTCTTATCAGTCCAGGTCGACTTAACCGCATAAAACGTGGCCTACAATTATGAGAGGAAACGCTGAACCGCGAACAAGCACAGGGAGGAAGCAACAAAATTGGTCCTTCCAAGTGAGTTAAAGTATATAGATATCAATAACGATTATCGTGAGAAGATAGATATAGAGAATGGATAAGAATAAGATAAAAATATAATAAGTCAATAGATGTTCGGACGACATATTTTACAGCATAGAGTGCGTACTCACCGTGCTGTTTCTTTGCTTGAGCTCAGCTATTCAAGTCGGTATTGATAAATGAGCGCGAGGGCATAACACCATGAGACCGCATAATTGAAATAAAAAGGGCTTCAAATTTCAAGTCAAGCGGTCTGAGGAGTGTCAAACGAGACTACAAGATCCCTGATACGAACATCAGAACATGGCGTGAGATATAACGCTACGTATAGGCACTGGTCAGTGAGTGACTGTCTTTCACAGCGTGGTGTAAGAGTTTGATATGTTTCATAAAACTTGATGACCCAAATGAACAACCTAAAATTTTGATATCAACACCGATAGTCACCCATTGTTTTTTAACTATATTAATTTACAAATTACATAAAAATCGAGTGCATTATTAAGTGTCTAGTGGCTAATACATTTAACCAAACGACTCACAGGTTACCTCGGGCGACATTTAAAGCAAAGTATGAGAGGAGAAATGGCGCGAATGAAGCAGCATGCAGCTCTTTGACAAGAGAAGACAGGATGTAGAGTTAACACTTGAATAGATACATGTGTATGGAGAATCCACTACGACGCTCCTGAAAGAAGGTATGCGAAAGTTCTATTCCGAAAATATCCATCAATAGAGATCGTAGTTGTACTGACACATACTGGTGATGTGTAGTGAGTCATTGATGAACTTCTCATATATCCCCCGACGTGTATTGGTATTAAACAGTAAATAAATGTTGAAACTTCACTATATGAGTAGTGAGTTTTTTTTTAATAACAAGATTTAGGTCCGACTCATAGGACTAGGTTGGTGGTGTCAAAAAAAATAAGCGTTGAGTGATGATTCATATGAGCGTGGAATTTTGGATCGCAAACCGCAGGGGTTGTAAACAGATCACGCTGTGGTTGATGCGAGGTAGAAGTCACGAGTCGTGGCTCTCGCGGGATTGAACTAACGCTGTGTCTGTCAACACATACGTGATCAACGAGACATTTTTGTTCATCATAAGAATTATTATAGAAGTGTTTACGAAAATTAAAGACTTTCAAGCGGTAACTAGTTTCTGGCACAACAAAAAGAGTTGAGGATTTTCGGACAATTTTAATAGTTTTGCCTGTGGGAATGGGAAATGGTATTGTATTGTTGAATATTTTTTGGAAAACATTCGTGCTAAAGCGCAGCTGGTTGCTAGATAGTGGCAATCGGATTAGGGATTTGTATTATGTATATTTTTCAGTACAAATTCATCGGGTGGTAGCATGAGATCTGACATCGTGTGAGGTTTAGTCAGGATTGTTATTTTATTATTATATACATCTCGCAAAGGACTTGCTCGAGTAGGATGAGAACTGGTTAGATAGTATTATTTTTTTGTATTTTAGCTATTTCTTCTTGAAGCACGTGTGGTGTAAGCGACTGGTTAAGGGTGTAAAAATATTTTATAATTGTGTTGTCTGTGAATACATTGACTGATCACCCGTGTAATCGCGCGCAGAAGCTGTGATTGCCCCAGTGGTCAGTGGAAACAAAAAGAATAAGGTGATGCCCACATGGTTATGGATCGATGACTAAGGTATTTGATTTTTAGCGAAATTCTCACGGGAAGACGAAGAAGTGGGTTGGGATCGTCGGTGGAGCTGGTATTGACATGGAGGAGTAGAAAGTATTTTTAATTTATTGTATTTTTTTTACATTCTCTACGTTTGCACTGTGTGACTGGTAGATTTAAGACAATAATAGGCTAGAATTGTTTAGATTTGATGTTTTAAAACATGTCTCGTATGGCTGTGGGTGACTAAAATTGGAAAGTGGTGGAGGTTATAGAATATCGGTAAATATTATATTTTTTGAGCACTATGTTCAATAGAACCCTCTGCAGTCGTCACCTGTCATGGTGGACTGGCTAAAAGACTATACATGATTGGGTATTATTAAAATATTCGGGTACGGCGTGGCTGTGTGGACGGTAAGGCTGTATCCTCTATAAGAGTTATAACAACCCGTTGTATAGCACAAGGCTCTCGCGTGGAGTGTTGGACAACGGTAAGTCACTAATAAATTTAGTTCATCTTTAACATTGCTCTGATAACTACGTGCTAGTAGCTCCGAGCTGAGTAAGTAGGTATAATTAATTATTATTCTAACATATTATCCAGTACGAGTCATGTGTGGAATATCTGTAGGTAGAGGCTGATGTAATTCTTTAAATTTTTTACACATTCTTCAGTGCTAGTGTCAGGATCTGGTTAAAGTAATATAATTAATATCACTTTTAACATCTCCGGTGACGAGCTGAATTAGAGTACTGGAGTCGAGAGGTGTAAATTATTTAATACACTTTTAAGCATTCTTCTCACAGTGCTGTGTGGACCCTGGTATATGATATAAGTGAGTAATAATGGTTTTCTCAACAGTCTCATGCAGGTGGCTGTGTGAACTCCTGGATGAGGATCATCATTTATTTAGTTTTACATTCTCTGCCGGTCGCGTGCTGTGTGGACTGGTAAGGATGTAATTAATTTATTTTTAACATCTGCTCCGTAGGTGTCGAGGCACTTCGGTGAAGGGTCTGATAGATGTATATTTAAAATTTATATTAACATTCTACCTGACGCGAGGTGTGTGTGTGAGGACTGGGATAAAGTTCGTGATATTTATATTTGAGGTATTTCTAGACATGGTTTATCTCTGTAATACGTGCTGTGGTTGGACCTCGTTAAGCGTAACGGGCGCAGCTGTTATGTTTATGTTACATTTTGTTACATTCGTCCGTGCTGTGTGGACTGGTAAGGTATACACATTATTATTATCTCTTTTTTAACGAATATTCTTTGTGGAGACAAGGCGGGATGATATCACCTCTCCAAGTCCTTACCGACAACGAAAGTCAAAGATAATTAATTTCTTGTCCGACTCCTCATAGGTTGGGAGGGAGCCTCGTGAGCAGAGAAGGAGTTGGCAAGTGGTTGTGGCTTGTACACTCGACATTCTCTTTCACGCATACGGGTTAGCAAAGAGCAGGGTGAGATAAAAGCTATAATGAACCACATCATTGTCTCCACATCCCTGAGATCTTATACGGCGAAGCACTCGAAGAGATGCAACATGCTTTCATATCCTCAATTCAGAAGCTCACGGATCCCCAGATCGGTTAACGCAAACGCATATTTCGGAATCCTCGGGGGGTGTGGCCGCCATGGATTCAGGGGTACCAGGGCCGACGCATGGGAGCTCGACACGGCCGCAGCCACAAGTGGTCACTTAGCAACGCTTTCGGTAGGAGAGCTATGCTTATGGCCGCTTGGCGACTGCTCCACGAGAGCTTGGTAAGCCGGTGAAGCCACAAGCCCTCGATAATCTGGCGCTTTGTCCCCCAACTCTCCTAAACCAAAGCAGACTCTCATAGTCTGTCGGTAACTGCAACCGCACAGAAAGTGACCGACACAGTGGAGTAGGGCGCACGTGTGGGGTGCGTGATTACGCGCACAGCTTGACAACAAATACCACTCCGTGCTGTGAGTTATGCGTGTGAGCAGTATAGCTTAACTCAAGATAAACTATAGGGTTATGAAATATTGTACGTGTTCAAATGTGAAAAGCAAAAATGATGAACTAATGATTAGAGTCAACTAAATCAGTGAATGGAGAGCGGTATCTCACCTTGAAGAGGAGAACGCATTTTAGTCACCATACAATGACATTCGTCATATCAACCAGTGAGATTAGCAACGTCACGTCATCAAAGCGAATCAATTTTTCTCACTTCCACCCAACACTATCCTGAAGAGGCATCAAACAGTGATCGGCATAGACTGGGATCCCACTAAAAAATGAGCTCCGTCCCGACGCCCCCAGACCGATTGCAAGCACAAAAATCTATCCATACCACAAGTCCGGTCCCATGTCTCTTGCCTTGATGAGACGAAGCACGATTATCTATTGAATAAAGCTGAGAACATAATTAGCCAATGCGTTCATAGACTATTGCAAGATCACTCCTATTCCTCAATATATGAACATTCCACATCAATACCCGACGGATGCTATAATCAATACATCTAGTGATATATGTGGCTAGAATCTAATTGTGGTGGCCACATAGTGGGTAGACCAAACATTATCCCAAGGTACTGGTGACACTAATGTTTTGGCTATCTGCCTGCGATACTTATCACACACATCACCAAAGGTCGAACATTTAATCTTTCACATCAATCTAACAACAGCTCGATTCCCATACGCCACAGGCCAAACAGGCAGCGGGACAGATGTAGATTGCTTAAACTTCAGTGCTCGCCTGGTATAGTCCAACTATAAAAATCCCCAATCCAGCGGAGGTTTGAGGGGTGGCTCGGAGAAGTGCATTCTCCTCTATTACATTTCAGGGGTGGGGGTAGCGGCGAGTGATAGTTGTGTGGCATGAGGGAAAAATGAATACATATGGGTTTTTTAATGCCTCAATTCACACCTATCTCTCACGGTCACACTGTGCTTCAGTTCTGCAGGAATCTGCAACAATCACCCAACGTTACCACATCCCTGCATGGGATGATCCGGGAACCCGGTTGTTCGAGCTGCCAGGCCTGTCTTCTGCGCACAGTGTGATCAGGCCCTTCTTCGCTCACATCTCTCGGCCCATCCTAGGCCGATCTCGCCCAAATCTTTGATCCCTCAGGCCATTGCATGTGCGACAAAAGTGTCCATGGGCACATAGCAGTGCGGTCTAAAGGGCTCCATGATGCTCCATCAGACAACTTTGTTCCAACAACTTCTTCAAACCCAACCGCTAGTCTCGCCTGTCTCTCGTCGCAGCCGTGTTGTCGCGCTTCACCACGTGTTCACTCATGTTTTCTAGGGCCTGCACAGTGTCTGCCTCTTTTGCTGAGCTCATCGTATTTCCGCTCCTTGCTCGAGTCGCGCAGGCGGTCACACAGTTTTCCTTCGTGATATGCTTATATATCACCGCACTTCTCCCGACCGCCATATCTCCCTTCTCTAAGGCAGACTGGAGCTATCGAGTCGCCTAGATCAAACCTTCGTAACCCTGCGCGTCGCTTCAACCCGCGGCCGCACCGTCCACCCAGTTTGTCGGCCAATCCTGCAGTCAACCGTCACCACATTGCGCCCCTATGCTACGCTTGGTCCTCAGTTGCGTTCCAACACCCTCTGTCTTTGTTGGCACTGCCATGCATCCCGCCAGATCGACTCTCAGTGACGCAGAGCGGTCAGTGTTGCCCAAATCCATCACCCTGTTTCCACGCGTCACCTCCTTCTCTACCCACTCTGGGGCCACCTGAATCCAACTCATTGGACCCCACACTTATATATATGGATCTCTTCAAGACACCTATGGCCTCCTCTGCTACAACCCAGACACACCCACATCGTTCCATGCTTTTCACGCCCTTGGTATGATCCCGCTGCCCTCAGCAATACCGCCTCACCGTGCCCCCGTCATCCCGCTCCGGCCAAAAGGCGGAGTCACTGTGATACCGCAGACCACAACCAAATGGATCATAACTCACCGAGATAGTTTGACGTTCGCAACCTGCTCGTCCCGCCTCCTTCCACTTCACTTCCGTCTCGTGTTTCGTATCCGCATCTCACTAATTATGCACAGTCAGCTGGTTTCATTGAAGATTTTATTAGATTGGAGGCATGTGTATGCTATTCAGAAAGATGTATTAATACGGATATTTTTTAGAGTGGTTCAAAAGTGTGCTCGTATATTCTCAGGGATACTGGGCAAAATGCAAGAACAAACGCACGTGAGATCCATAAGGTTCAAGACAGGAGATATAATGATATTGAATCACCACCCATCTGTTAGTGCTGGCGGCACCTCATTAGCAGAGCTAAGCTCTCGTCTCTGCGAACAGCAGAACTTCTGGAGAAAGTAACAGATATATGGTTCTTCAATTTATCGTTGCATATCTCAGTTTTTTTTTCTTAGGCTGGCATTATGAATATAATTAGAAACATGTACAATATTTGATTTTTTTCAAATCTTTTTCAACAGGCAATGTGGAAGTGACAGGCAAGCCACGAGGCGCAGACAAAGAGAAGGAACAGCAAACACCTGGTGATATATGACCGCATTGAGTTAAGTAATAGGGAAAAAATCCCTTCATGAATGTATGACTGAAACGCGCTGAGGATTCTGGGTTTCCTGGGGCAAAACTAAGATCCAGGCTTTAAATGACATCTTGGATGCTGCTATCCCTTACCTGCACCCTTGTTTGTGGGCAGAAGGATGTTGAGGTCAACGAGAGATGTGCACTTACCTTGGCAGTGATTTCATTCAATATCTCTGCTGGTGTGACACAAAGAGTTCCAATAGATGTCTGGTCAGCCTTGGGAGTCATGGATTCAAATTGGATCATGGGGTGTGGCGTTATGTCATCATGTGCTGAGGACCTGAGCCCTTCGAGTACCGAATTGAACTGGCAAGCAGAGCAGGAATGATTGGGAATCATGGAAGAAGACATCTGGCTTCTGCATGGACCAGTAAGATTTTGGGTCTTCAATGACATGTGACAAGAAAAGCTTTCTGTCTAGGGGAGAGAAAGAGCTCCGCAAGTCTTCAGGTCTTAGCGTTGGTGCTTCAGTCTTGTTGCTACTATGCAACGGAACGGATGTGAGCACTTAGACTATGTAACTAGGTTTGAGGTTGGGGCAGCGGAGGCAATCTCTTCGAAACCACCTCCATGATGTCTGAAAACATACGGACTTGCTGGTCGGCGAGAAATCCTATGGTATCACCTGATTCGCCTTTGTGTCCAACGAGCGTATTGCTGAGTAGAGACTCAAATGAGTTTCTTACCCCAATCTCGAGGCTCATAGTAGCAACGTGAGCGTGTGAGGGAGCAGCTGGTTGTATGGACATGTGCGCATCGTTTCCTGACGCTCGATGTCCTGGCTCACCGAGATTTCTATAGTGATGGGTTACGCACTGTTAGGGTGGAGAATGACCAATTAGGAGCCGACCGAATAACACTCGATGGGTGCGCTTCACTCAAGGTTGGGCAGGCAGTTGTCAGCTATCTCAAGAGATGGGGATGGGCCAGGCAGCCACCATGGGGGATGCCAGATGGAGATCCTCGGTAACTAGGGAGAAAGTGGCATGCAGCGACGCGCTGCTCTGGCAACGAGGAGTGCTCCCAGCTCTATCCATGACCTGAGTATGCTGCCTGGGTATCAATTTAGCAATTTGGCTCATTAAGAATTTCTGGCTCAGCTTTTTAAGTATGGTGTGGAAATTAAGATGAAGCACAAACCTGCACAGCTTTTCGATGATTGAAGGAAAACACCCTTTCCTTCCCTTCCTTTCCCCTTCCCTCGGACACTTACCTACAATTCCTCCCAAAAAGAATCACACTCTGGGCGGCTGAGTCCGGTTGGCGTCTGTTTAGTATTAGCCGGGTTTGAGCATACGACCGGTAATTTTAACTGGGCACACAGTTTTCCGTGTGCAGACCTCACGTAGTTAATTACGCGTAAGCGCTATGTATAAAAGACATTCGCCACTGAAGGCTCGGTTGGTGGGATTCCTCCCCCTTGCTTCCTCGAAGTCTCGCCTATCACACGCAGTCCGAGATACCCTCGCCATCACTCACAGACTATTAGTGTCTCTCTTTTCGTCTGCCAGATTGTGTAGTCCTCTCTTCTCTTTTCCTCGCGCGCAACGCATCCTCCATCACTCCCTCGCCCTCACTCCGAAATGTATATGCATCGTGTCCTGTGAGCCTGCCCCCCTTCCTCACGTCTCCCCCTTCGTATGGCAACTCTATCTCGAGTCCACTTCCTTAAGTTCCTCTTTCCTCACCCTGTGTCTTTCTCAACTCCCCTCCTCACGACCCCGTCTTAATATCTATTCCGTAAATGTATGTTGTGGTAGTGTATATAATACTTGCCCCTGCGAATGTCCAACAGATCTTACAAGAGCTTCAGGCCTTTTTGTTGGATTTAGTTGTTGGGGCTCTGAGTTTTGGGGGTTTGATGGCTCCCCCCCCCCAAAAAAAGGTATTTGCTCTCTTTTCCGAAACTACACACAAAATTTTGACGAAACTTAACCACAGCATTCTTCACCCGTGATGTACCAAAGTGTATCAACCGCATCAAAATCTGCACTCATCAAGGGTGTCTATGTGGTGGGGGGAGGGGGATGGACCCCCCCCCAAAAAATAGGTATTTGCTCTCTTCTTGGAAACTACACACGATTTCAATGAAACTTGACCACAACCTTCATCACCCGTGATGTACCACAGTTTGTTCATGGCATTAAAAAATTCAGGGTCTAAGAGGGTCTGCAGGGGATTTGAGTGACTATTTCTCCTGATCCAGGTGAGCTTCAGGACAGCTGGTCCTATTTTTACCTCCGCCACCAAAAGTGGGAGGTTATGTTTTCACCCCTGTCTGTCTGTTTGTTTGTTATGACGAAAATTGAAATTTTTCATCATATGACAGTCTGTCTTGTTGAGTACTTGTAGATTACCCGTTCCATGGTTTTATTGTCCTTCGCGGTTCGGAGATCTGCAGTCACGATTTCGTTCCTTTTTTGCATGCCATTTTTTTAATGAATAAGGTGTCGATTCCTGAGTGGTTTTTATGGGGTTGTAATTGAAGATAGTCATGCGGAGACACCGAATATGTTGTCACAGCATTTTTTTGAAAATGTAGTCCAGACAGGTGATAATGAGCGAGTATGTACATTTTTGCTTGTGAGCTAAAAAGTATAGCGATCCAGTCATGTATACCAAGTACAATATAGCTGAGTTCCATAGACCGTTGACACTTCCTCTCAGAGGAGATAACATACACTTAGCTCCATCATAGTAAAAACCTACCATCACTGGTCTGTTCTGTGGTTGGCACATGATAGCACTGCACTGGACCAATCATGTTCAGTGATGTATCTCGGGCTCCATAGGTAATACTCGGTGGCCTCGGCTTCACTTTTTAACCCCCATAATTTTTGTTCATTCGCTCATGATAGCGAGCTAAAAAGTATAGTGATCCAACAATGTATACTCAGTACAATATTGCTGAGTTTCGTGTACTGTTGATGCTTCGTCGAGGAGATAACAAACACTTTGCTCCATTATAATATAAATGTTTGTCTTTGAGTGCGATAACTAGCGAATGCTTTCAGCTATCTTTGTCAAACTTTATCAGAGGATTCCAAAGGACAAAAGTGAGGCTATTAATGTTTTTTGACTATATAGGTCAAAAGGTCAATGGAGACAAAAGGTCAACAACTTTGTCAAATTTCTAAAATCCTCAATTTTCATCCGATTGATGGGAAATTTGAACAGAAATTTGCACGTCAGGTCACTGAATTCAACCACCAGTTATTTTTGAGGTCAACATCGGCCAAAAGGTCAGCATAGGCCAGATTTGTAAAATCATCAATTTTTGTCTGATTGACTTTAAATTTGAAGAGGAGTTGCATATTTGTTCATTAAATTCAACTCCCAATTATTTTTGAAGTCAACATAGGCCAAAACATCAACATAGGCCAAAGGTCAACAACTTAGGTGAGATTTTTAAAATCCTCAATTTTCATCCGATTAATTTGAAAAGCATTTATATTTCAGGTCACTGAATTCAACCAGCCAATTGTTTTTGAAGTCAACACAGACCAAAAGGTCAATATAGGCCAAAAAGTTGACCTTGGGTTAATTTCTAAAAAAAAAAAATAACAAAAAACTCGGGTTACGTGCATGAGCAAAAACATATCGACTGCTCATGATTCAAAACACCTCACTGCGATGGAAAACGTGGGACAGGAACACTGTACTGTAAATGGTGGAGACTTGTAATACCCTCCCCACCTGGAGGTGGCGCTACACGATACATATACATGGAGAATTGCGTCTCACCTTCCTCACCCTCCGAAAACCACCGGGAAAAACACCGCGATACATGAATTGGGGTCATGCTGATCCTCTGTGGCAAGTCTGGATGTAATTGGCTCAGAACATCACCTGAGAATACACAGTTATATTGAACACGACAACACACACACACACACACATACACATATACACATGTCCATATACACATACACACACACATACATATACACTATATATATGGTGTCCCAAAAAAAATACAACTTTAAAATGCTTCGTTGATCCTAAAAAAGCAGTAATTTTGTCACTAATGCTTCATTTCTTGTTGCAGAGACCCTGAATACGAGCCTCGACAAGGTATACAAAAAAAAAGAAGTTTATTTTGATACCAAGCAAGCGCCAGAAAAATGCAAGACTGACCGTACAACAACAGACGAAAATTGTTGAACTTTGCACCAGACGAAAAGTGTCATACAGGTGCAACGTCTTTACTCGAGACATTTCGGTATCCACTTGCGCCATGCACCAAACTTTCGGACAATAAAGTGCACCATCGCAAAGTTTACCAATGTGGGAACCATCTGTGACCTTCACAGGGTCACAGTGTCGGAAGAGGAAGGTCGTAGTGAAGAAAATGTGGAAATGGTGAGACAGGCGGTCGTTCAGAGTCCAAAAAAATCGATTCGACGACTTTCTGCCGAGACAAACATTCATAAGAGCACCGTTCAGAGGATCCTTCGCCAAGACATTCATGCCTTCCATACAAAATTCAAACGGAAACGTGCTTACTGATCAACAGAAACGCAAACGACTAGACTTTGCAAATTGGTTCTCAGGAAGTTGGAGGAAGATGCAGACTTCCTCAAAAACTTCACATGATGGACGAATGCCATGCTCACTTGTCCGGGGAGGAAACAAGCAAAACTTGGTTCTGGGAACTGAAAATCCTGGTAATGCATCAACTGAACTGGTGCCTCATCTGTTCTCAAAGTCACCATGTGGGTGGCGGTTGGTTGGTATGGATAATTGGTCCATGCTTCTTTGAAGATGACCAGGGACGCACTTGCACGGTAAACCAGAGAACTGTCGCGAAATGATTCAAGAATATATCTGCCTGAGCTACGTACTCAGCCCGTAGGAGAAACAACCTGATCAGATGAGAACCCAGTGGTTCCAGCAGGATGGGCACCACCCCATACAGCCAGGGAAACAAGGCGTTTTCTCAACCAACATTTTGAGGGCCGCTTTATCTCCCTCTATGAAGACGTTGATGGCCACCGTATTCCCTGACCTTACTCCTCCAGACTTCTTCTTGTGGGGTATCTCAAGGACAGATCTATGGAAACCTAGCCTCAGACTCTTGATCAGCTGAAGGAAAACATCCACCTAGAAATCCAGAACATTCCTCAGGAAACGTTTCCCAAAGTGATGGAGAACATGACAACGCGTTTGCAGGCAGTGATCGGACAACGTGGAGCCTACGTCGAACATGTGTCTAAAAGAAAACGATAATTCTATACCAAAATTTAAATTTGGTGGATTTTGACATTGTACAATAAACTTCAACCTTCAGCTTTCTATCCAGCCTATATCTTTAAAAAATAGTATGTTATGACCATCCTCTTTGCAGATGAAAAGTTGTATATTTTTTTGGGACACCCTGTACACATATACAAAATCGGACATATGTCCAGAGAAACGGCCCTCATCTCATGTCTGACATTGAGGGCCTCCACGCATTGTTGGGATAGCAGAAGCAGCATGTCCAAAGCAGAGTAACCTACTTTGAATCCAATTTGATGATCTGAGATGAGGCCGTTGGAGAAAAGGAAGGATTTCATAACTGTGATGATGGATTCCATAACTCATCTTCACCCCCTCCCCTTCGTCGTCAATTCAAACCCTCATTGGACGGTCATCCATTGTTTTCTCAGCCTTGTCCAATGAATATTAAAAGATAATGGAATTCTATGAGAACCAACGGGCTTGAACTGGGTGCGAGACGTGTTTGTGCATGCCGCTTCAAAACAGTGGCCAATGGGATTTGAACCCAGCCACGTCCAGACCTTGCCAACTAACGAGGGAGAGGAGTGACTTGGGGTCATCAGCAAAGCAGTCTGCACGACATTTTGAAAATTTTAAACTATTCTCACTCAGATTTCAACAACACTGTAATACATATTAAGTTGTTTCAACTTTCTTTATCAGTTTTTTCATCATTCAGAATGATTAGTGAGAAGAAAGAGTCAAAATGATTCGTTAAATGACTTATCTGCATACGTGCTGTTGAAATTGATGACACATCATCATCGGCATATATCTGACCATCGAATTGCTCTTGAAATTTATTTTGCTAATATCGCTTTTGGTAACCATCCTTGCTGCTTATATCTTTACATGAGGCGAACAAAAATAACTTCCTCTTCACTGCAAATCTCCATGGCGGATTATTTGATTTGAACCTCCGCTTATGAGTGAAATGAAACATTTTCAAAATTTTGAATTATTCTCACTAGAAGCACCCGCTCCCTACAGGAGCCGTAAAAGGGGTCATGTTATGATATTTATGCCTATTTTACTCCAAGGGGTCCCAGGATTATACACCCAAAAAATGGTTGCGATTGGTTCAGCCATTTTTGCGGTACCTGGGAACAGACAGACGGACAGACGGTGAATTATAGTAAGATTATTAAGTTGTTTGAATTTTCTTTATATAAAAGGAAGATTATTTGTAATACCAGACACCATAGGGCACGCTAGATGATAGACATTTACATTTAAAAAATTGGGGTCTTCCCCCGACCTTGAACACCCTCCCCAGATATGTTACTTTGACAGAAACAATACTTGGAGTACCCTGAGGCAACATGCAAAATTTGATTGGATTTAGTTCAGTAGTTTTCTTGTTTTTGAAGCATTTATAAACTAGGATGGCACTCGGTGGAGCGCATACGTCCGCCAGGCTGAACAGTTTGTGTTTCGCATCCCACTGACAGGCCGGATCTGGATGATTCATTCACAGGCAAGGTGATTCATCAATGTGTGTGCCATCTCTTGTCAGCATCACCATCTGCGAATCCCCCCCCCTTTTCCCCCCCCCTCCTTTTCCTCCCCCCTCCTTTTCTCAACCCCCCCTCCCTTTCTCAACCCTCCTCCTTTCTACACCCCACCCTTCTTCTCACCCCCCTCTTCTCACCCACCCCTCTTTCTCACCCCCCCCCCCTTTCTCACCCTCCCCCCATCTGTCTCCTCTCAACTGACAGCTCTGTATATGCAAGAAAAATAACCGGGTCACGTCATGAAGAAAAAACATACCACTGTTTAAATCAAAATACCTCACTGCCCCTGGAAAATGTGGGATGGCAACACTGCACTGCAAATGGTGGAGACTTGTTCTGTAATACCTTCCCCACCTGGAGTGCACTACACATACACATTTACATAGAGAATTTGCGTCTCTCCCCTCCCCCAAACACCCACGACCACTGGCAAAGACAAAAGCACCCCTATAAATTAATTGGGGTCATTGCTGATCCGATGTAGCAAGTCTGGATGTAATTAGCCCAGAACTGTGGAGGAGTAGCGTCACACACAAACCACACACACACCACACACACCACACAACACACACACACACACACACACACAGGTCCATGAATTATAATAAGGATAATGTTTCATTTTTATTTTCCCCCTTGCTCTAATGTTTTTGGTTAATTGACTGTTTTTAAAATTGGAATGCCAAATAATCTTAGTCACATACAAGGCCTTCATCCATAGCATAATGGAGTACTGCTCTTATCTGATCGGAGCTGGAGCTCCTCCCTCACATCTTGCTCAGGTTGACGCTGTGGAAACCAAGGCGTTCAAGATCAC
>CM068954.1:122460213-122476788 GCA_035128595.1 Eptatretus atami | reverse complement strand
GGTATTAATTCAACAGCTGAGTGGGATTTGAACTTAGGATCCTCGGATCCCAAGCCCACCACCCGAACCAGTAAGCTAACACCAGGCATATTTGGAAACAATGGCATGCGAAAAAGGAATGAAATCATGACTGCAGATCTCCGAACTGCGAAGCACAACAAAATCACATGACCACCACTACCTCTGTTACCCGTCCATGGGACAGGCTTAATTATCTACTAAGTTTATTTAACTGCCAATAATGTACTTCTGTTTGAATAACTGTAGTACTGTTAAGTTTGTAGTTGGGGGGGGTGGTGTGGGTGAGATATTCCCATAGAGCAGATAGGAATGTATAGAGTGGCACGGTCCATGTACGGGTAGTTAGCCAATCTTGATGTCATAATTAGGGAAATGTTAGCTCAAGAATTGGTTTTTGTGCACCATACAGGGGGTGGTGCGTGGTAGTAATTAGTTAGGGGTTAAGGGAAGGAAATTGTGTGTAAAACCTCGGCAAGACTCTGCAAGAGAGAGAAAGAGGGGATTGCCGAGAGAGCAAGGGGAGGAGCGGTTGTTGCCTCCCAAGGGGCAGAGCTATAGAACGCCTTCAGGGGCGGAGCATTACCCAGGGAGAAGAGGGTGGAACAAATCAGGCAGTTGGTCTGTGGTGAACAGATGGAGGGAGGAAAAGGAGTTTTGAGGAGGTTGTCTTGCCTGTCTCCCTACTATTTCGTCGTTCCTGCCTTGCCCCATTTGTCGACCTGCCTGTATGCCTTCGTCTCATCATCCTGGTATTCATCTCAACATCGTTGATGAAGTGAGCAGTCATCCTCCTCATCCCTCCTCTTCACCTGCTCGTTCCCTGCTACCACCAGAGGCCCATGGTTTTTTTATTTTGTCCCCTTCCTGTCAGTGACTGAGTCTGGTGTGTGGCACCCTAGTTCTTTAGATTTCTTTTATTCACCTTGTATATAATTATTTATTACTTGCATTCCCTTCCTTCCCTCCCAACCTGCTGTCGTATTCCTTTCGTCGAGTCAATCTTCCCCTGGTTGTTTGGGTTACGGGAAATAAATCCGTTGGTTTTACAAGAAGCTTTAAGGTTTTCATGTCTCTCCTCACGACCTGCTCACGCGTTATCCGCTATTAATTCGGAACGTTTCCTCAGGAGTTAAGCTGCTTGGGACATCGCAGGTTTTTAACCTCCCGCCACCACAAGCTAGACGTTAGTTGAGCCGTCTACGTGACAGTACATTGCCACCAAAATTGCAACAAGTGCACACTGGATACCATGAGCACAACCAACTCTTGTTTTTTTCAGAAGTCCAACGTTTCAGCCACAGAGTGGCCTGTGTTGGAGAGAACTTGGACTGCAATAGGTGTTTTTACCTCTCCGCGATTCTCACAATTTCAGTGACTTTGGATTCTCCCAATTACAATTCACGACTGTTCATTGATGCCCTAAGTTTATATACAGTTGCTCGTTCGTTGTAAATTGGCAAGGGTAATGTAGCGATTGTGTATGTCTGTTGTTTTCACAGCTGAAGCTGCAAAACTCTGCTACCCTAACATCCAGCAGGCCCATGTTGGATACGTCTATCTATGGTGAATAGCCTATGCCATATTATGTTCTTTGAGCTTGCTGTTTGGTTGCAGTTGGACGTTTCTTTCTGCACAGGCTGGTGTGTCTTCAATTTCCATTGCCACCTGCTTGGGATTTTATACAATGCATCTCAATATGAGTTGAGGGGGACCTTTATCTTGCAGTACTGCATACTGTAATAGGCTGGTTTATGGTATGGTGTTTTTTTTTCTTCATTTTTTTTTCATAACGCTTCACATTGCTGAGGCCATTATGCTTTCTATCGGTCATCGGTCTATCGGTCTCGGTCTCTCTCATATATCTCATTATATCTCATATACATATATATATATATATATATATTGTTACGGCTGTGGAAATTCGCAGAACACCATATAGGTCCTTAGTTCAGTTATGCCGATAAGTCCGTGTTCAGTTAGATTTCCCCACCGTTGTTTAATGGGATTTATCCGTGTGGACAGGGCTGTGATCTTGAGTTAGCCGTTTTTCTTTACTATCGTTATTTTTGACAACCACAACGCCAACCACCAACCACCTTCTCCACGCCACCCACCAACCACCACGTCAACCACCAACCACCCTCTCCACACCGCTTCATAACATCGACATCTCCCCACCATCTCCTAAACCGCATCTCCCCAATAGACCAACCCGAATAACATCGCCTCACCTTCATCCCCGAAGCGACGCCATCTTTTGCACCAGCCGTGGCGAGTCCGCATCGAACGGCATCGCTGCAGGCACACGCGGGGGTTTGCTCGCCGCGCAGTTTGGTGATCTCGCGCACGTCCACTCACCGAGCAAGTCTGGTAATCTCGCGCACGTCGCTCTCCGCGCAAGTCTGGTGATCTCGCGCATGTTCCGCTCCCGCGCAAGTCTGGTGATCTCGCGCACGTCCGCTCTGTGGAAGTCTCGGAATCGGATCAAAAGAGAGAAAGGGCGGGGCCAGTGGGGGTCGAAGGTCGGAGAGCGGAGATCAGATCTCGTCTCTCGAGCCCTATAAAAGGCGAGCGGAGCGCCAGTTCGCGGTCGTGAGTCGGTGGAGTCAGTCGGTGAAGTCTGGAGTCTGGAGAACACAGTCGGGGAGAAGTCCAGGAGAGCGGAGGACACGCGAGCTGAGAGCGTGGCCAAACCTGCTGTGCCGCGCAGACCTGCGCGTTCGTGTGGAGAGAGCCGGAGAGAGCTCGCCACCAGCGCCAAACGGTCTGAGGTGATCGGCTTCGGGACAGTCCGAGCATCGCTGAGGAACGGACGGGTTCTTACAAAGAGCATCAACTTTGGAAGAGCATCAAGACCCGTTCGTTCCTCTCAACGCGTCGCCGGCTGAGGCCCGAATCACCCGGCCGCTTGGCAAGGCCTGGGCTCAACCGCGGCTACGCTAGCTGCCGTGGGGACGGACGTCGCGGGTCGCCCCATCGAGGCACCACGAGGGTGGAGGTAACCTGCAACGGTCTCGTGGAACTCCTTCGGTCCGCCAAGCTCCACGTTATAAAGGCCTACGGGTCCAGTCTGACCCCTTATCTTTGAGGGGGTCTTTCCTTGTTTATTTGTGTGAAAGTTGTGGCGCGTGTCCCGTTAAGTAGAACTGTTGTTAAGTGCTTGTGAATAATAATAATAGATGGTTGTAGTGCTTTGTCTTGCTCGCGTCTTGTCACTTCCCGCCAATTCATTGCTTGATTGGATACGTGTAAAAAATAAATGTGCTTGTTTAAATGTCACCCGTTCATTGTGTCCTCTTTCCCCAATTGAACTGCTATCTTGCCTTCGGAATAATAGCGGGCTTTTTGATAGCCGATAAAAGAATCGGGTCCAGCGAGGTCTCGCGATAATACCCCGCTCGGTTATCCCAGAACGGAACGAACCGCTTAAGCGGTTCGTGTCCAAGCAGACCTCGCTGAGGTACGTCTCTCGGTAGGCTGCCCGCGCAAATAATTAGGTATATCGACAATTCGGCGATTGACCCTGTCGCGCACGGGTAGAATATTGACTAGGCCATGGTGTGCGCTGGAGCACACCCGTGACTGGTTTTCGGCATTGTTCCGGAAAGTCGCGACTGAATTGTCCGTTCGGTGGGCGAGACGCCGCCATTGGCTAAAGCGGCTGTCCGCACACCGGCGGGCGCAAATTCGTAACAAATATATATATATATATATATATATATATATATATATATATATATATATATATATATATCTCAAAATACACCCTGGGCTTGTGAGAGCAGAATTGCAGGTTTAAAACTGTTTGCTCAAACCTAAGTCCATAACCAGACTTGGTGGCATCTTATATATTATTTCCGAGTTTGTGGTTTCGTGTCGCGCTATCTTCGACTTTGTTCTGCGCTCGAGGAACGTGATATTCGGCTTACATTATCTCAAAGACCATATGAGGTGCATGGTACAAAAAAAGGAAATAAAATGGTTCTGAAACAGTGAAATCGTATTCCACTTACTGCGTTAAAGTAAAATTACTACTGATACTCTGCATCAGTTCCTTTCTCAACACCCACCCCAACATGTCGCGCAGAGGCGCGGGTTATGCTCGTAATGGTTAAGTTAGAGTGTCCGCTAGTTTGGCGGTTCAAATTCAACCCTGCTGAATCATACCAAATATTAAGAATCATACCATACCAAAGATCATACCATGAGTCTTACCGAAGTACATGCTGCATACTTGCTTGACATTCTGCATTTAAAAAGAATGGAGCATCGGTTGGCAACCATTGTGCAGGCTTGATGGGCCTAATGGCTTTCTCCAAAACTGAAGTTGCTTGTAAGGAAATGCATATTATTGCATGCTTTTCTCATTTGGCTGTTTGTTATCACCACCAGAGATGAGATGAATGATCTGAAAATGTATTCAGGATTCACTTTGTCTGTCATACATTATGGACAAAAAGGAAGTCTTAAATTATAGCTGCAATATCAATCCTACATGTGACATCCATTCTTTCAGCATCCAATGTTCTTGTTCACATTCCTGTTACTGCAGCGACTGCTTGCCTCCATATATTGTGTTTCTTGTTATCTTTTTAAAATAAACAGTTTCTGTACTCCTTTCCCTGCTCGCTTATGTGTGTATTTATTGTTTCCGGAACAGGGAACTCCACATGTGGACAACGGGAAATTTATCATAGCTTGGGTATGACTCGCATCCCAATCTTTAATGTTAATAACAACTGTTCCAGTGGTTTCACTGCACTATTTTGTGCACGCTAAGTCATCGAAGGAGGTGTGCCACTTTTTTTTAATTTTAATCATGATTGTTGTGTTGGTACTGGTCTGAATGTGCATCTGAATTTGTTGCCTCCACTGTTTACATACTGTATCCTTGAGCTAATGGAGATTATATAGTGAGAAATAGAGCACACTGCGCCACACATAGAGCATGACTTATAAAACTGCACCATAATTGTGTTTTCGATACCATGAATCTATGAATTCATTTTTATCTGATGCAGGCCCTTTAGTATTTCAAGACCACTCAAGGCAAATGCAATTGCCTCTTGTCGAACTAACAATACAACTTATTTTCTTACCAATCGTTCCTGCCCAATGGACAAAAGTAAACACCAACACTAGCTTAAATGCTAGAAGTACATTGGGTAGTTCTCTTTTTTGTTGTTGCACACAATATTGAGGCTTGTATAAGAGCTAAAACACAGAATGTATAACAAAGGGAGCAGGAGACAAGAGGGGCGGGAGAGGGAAGCACAAAACAGTGGGGAACAGAGACATTAGGAGATCTGTGGGATGGAGAAGGATGGGAAGGGTACACGGGGTAAACAAGTTGGACACAACAGGGACTTTCAGGAAGGAAAGCAGGTAATTTGAAGGAGGTGGGTTTGGGGTGGATTAACGGGGGTAGATGTTAATCTCAGAAGGATGACAGGCTGAGTCAACCTCCTGGTGTATTTTTATTCAGCGGCCAACAGGGCTTGAACTCAGGACCCTAGGATCCCAAGCCACCACTCTAACCACTAAGCCAACACCAGGCTTGCCACCATTCAAATGAAACAAAGAATGGAGTGATTTTGTATATAGATCCTGACATCCAAATTTATTGCGATGGGCGAAATATAATACTATGTTAACAGATGCGTGAAATATTTGTCAGTTATAACAAAGATTTACAAACACGTACTGTAGGCTACTCCGGAAGAAGTAAACGAAAGGTTACTTTTTTGGGTTTGCAAAACCGCTTTATATTGAACCAATACTCCAAAGAACACCATGCCCTGAAACAATGCAAAGTTCAAGTAAATGTTTTGTTTGCTTCCAAAGGTCTGCCGGCCTATTCTAATCTTCAAACAATCCAAATGCATTGTTGCACTTCATCGTCATAAATCGGCGGCACGCCCAAAACGCTGATTGGACGACTGTAAAGAAGCTTGACCAGTGGGAAGCAACTAAAATGGGAAAAAGCTCGTGTGGACGTTCATTGAATTACTCTGACCAAGTGGCTTTTATGATGTGAACAACGACGAAAGGGGTTATAAGAACAACAACAACAACAACAACACCTAAGAAGGCTTTGTGGACAAGTTCATTCTTCAGCTGCTGTGAAATGCGCGAAGGTTAACACACGATTCTAGTTTAACGTGTTTAATCACGACAAATAAAGCTGTTCAGTGGACACTGGTCGATTACAGTCGTAAGTGCAAACCTAGTTTTATATACACTGTAACCTAGTTATATATATTTATATATACATATATACATATATAAATATATATATATATATATATATATATATATATATATATATATATATACTGTAACCTAGTTTTATATAAACTGTAACCGAGTATATATATATATATATTGTTTACGGCTGTGGAAATTCGCATTACACCATTCAGGTCCCGTAGGTGAGATATATTTCTGAAGTACATGTGTAGTTAGCCAAACCCATTGTTTAGAGGGAATTAATGTGATTCATTCGGGCTGCGATCCTCGAGATAGCCGTTTTTCTGTCTCTTTAATTTGAACAACAACCACCAACCACAACGCCGCTTCTCAACACCGCGCACCCCACCATCCACCGCAGCCACATCTTCGCCCCTCGCCGTTCAACAGGCTCCGTGCGGCTACGATCTCCGCAGCGCTAGCAGGAGGATGCGCACGTTTTACGGCCTGTTTTTTCCCGTCTGGCTTCTCCGCGCTTGGAGGAGAGAAGCGAGGGGAGGGCAGCTCGCCGCGATTGGCGGATGGACAGTGTGAGGCGGTCGGGGTGAGGGAACGCCCCTGTTCCAGAACCCTCTCGAAGGAGGGTGGAGCCACGAACGGGGGCGGGGCAGCGGGGCGGGGCGCCGGGGGTATGAGTCAGAGGCGCATGAGTTTTTGGTTCTCTCCGGCGCGTGCTGTTCTTTGGTTCTCTCCGGCGCGTGCTGTTCTTTGGTTCTCTCTGGCCCAGGTTCTCTGGTTCTCTTCTGGGTTCGGCGTGTGCTCTCTCTCTGTTCGTCGGTGCTCGGTCCGTGGCATCGAGGGGCCAGCACGGGCAGGCACGAAGCACGCCGGAGGATCTCGCGTCGAGGGGAGCGGAGAGAGCTCGCGGACCACGGCAGAGGACGGTCGCCGGGACTTGAACGCAGGGAAGTCGCGACTTCCTCATTTTCTTTTGGGTTTTGTGTAAATGTGTGTGTGTGGCGCCGAGTCTTTATAAGTAGTATTGTATAAGTGTTGCCGGGTGTACGCGTTAGTCGGTTGTAGCTCTGCGTCGTCGTTGTTTATTTTCTATTTGTTATATGTGCATTTCTTTAATTATTATTGTTGCTATAAATACTTGCTGTCTTATGTGTGCTATTTGTGTGATGTGAATTAACGTGCTTTTGTTGAATTGTTTCCCCGTTTCGCTGTGTCCTTCCTTCGTTGGGTCTCCATCTTGTTTTACGTAAAGGGTACGTAGTGGGCGCGGGGGCGCCCGATAATTAATCGAACCGTCGAGGCCGACGATAACACGCTCGGTTATCCGATAGCACGGAACGGGTCGCTTAACGGCCGTATCCGAAGTCGACCTGCGGCGAGGTGCGGTCGCCCGTTTTCCATCCGCGTGGGTACTTAGGTAGGTCGAGTTTGGCGAACAACCCTATCCACGCGGGTGGCCGATTGGCACGATCGTGGTGAGGCCGAAAGGCCACCCGTGACTGGATCCCGGCGTTAGTCCGAGAGGGTCACGACAGAATTGTCCGTCCGGTGGGCGAGGCGGTCGGATTCGAGTCACGTGGCCGATCGCACGCCGGCGGCGCGAATTCGCAACACTGGTGTCAGGAGTGGGATAACGGACTCTCTTGTCTCCAAGCTAAATTCACAGGGAATCGGTCCAGGGGTGAGAGGAGCGACCCCCGATTCCCTCCAAATTACGAGCGAGTTAAATTAACCCCTTACGTGGAATAAGATGGCGTCTCAAGGCGAGCGGAGCCGGGGGTAGTAGAGATGTATATGTGTGATAGTAATTTAGAATCCATGGCCCAGGACGAGACACCCGAGCAGGACATTGGTGTGCAGGAACAGTTTCCCCCAACCAAACGCAGAGCCCGAAATAGGTGCGGCGGCCGCGGTGTAAAACACCTCCCTTCCCCTCTCCACCAAAACCCCCCGATCCTGGCCGAATCGGCTCAGCCGAGTGCACCCGACATGGCCCAGCTATTCGCCATACTGGCAAAAATGGAAGCGAATTAAACAACAAAATGGATGAATACGCAACAAATGAATGCGAATATAAAAGGTATGAACGAAAAAATGATGGAATGAAAAAACGAAATAAAGGAGTGAACAAGCAAATGAAACAAACACAAACGAATGAAAACGAATATGGAAACATGCGCAAGGTATGAAGGAAGAAATGAAAGAAATGCGGGGTGAAACGCAGCAAATGGGCCGGAGCCTGCAGGCGGGCAAGGGCTACAACAGCGAAGTGCGTAATGGCGACGCACATGTGGGAGCGAACGAGCTGGGAGGGGGTGCAACGGTTGTCAGGCCGCGGTGAAGGCGGGTGAGGAAAAAATAATTCGGGAGACGTGCACGAAGGAAATAAAAATAGTGGAGTGTGAGAAAGACTTCAAGACATGACGAAGAGAGTTTATAAGCTGGACTGGGAGTAAAACGGAGACAGAGGAACTGGGAAGACGGATAGAACAACACAAGGGGAAGCCGGAAGAACAGTTAGAAGCCAAAGCAAGGTCGGAGGGTGCGGAGATGAGAAAAGAATTAGAGAAGAAAACTGAGTTCAGAAAACCAAAACAAAGAGACGGAATTACAAAACGGCGGAGGATGTTGAGAGAGGAAAGAACGAGAACGGAGAATGAAACGTTAAGGAACCACGCTGTACAGATCGAACAGCTGGAAGCAAAGGCCAGATTAAAGAATGAGGAACAAGAAAGAGTACTGAAAGAAAAGGAATGAGACAGGAGAAAGAAATCTGTCAGTTGAAAGAAATGACGAGATTACAGAACGAGGAACAAGAGAGACAGTGGATAAAAAACTGAAAGAGTATGAATTTGAAATTGAACGACAAAACGAAAAAATAGGTTGGAATACGAGGAGAAGTTGAAGGAGCAACGAATGAAGCAGGAAGGAGAAATGAGGAGATTGAAGGACACAACGAGATTGGAGAGGGAAGAACGAGAGGAACAATGGGATAGAAAACAAAAAGAACATGAAGCTGAGGTTGACCAATTGAAAGAAAAGGCAAGGCTGGAGTGCGAAGAGGTAGACAAAGAACAGCGAATGAAACAAAAAGGGAAATTAACCACATGAAGAAAACCATGAAACTGGAGAAGGAAAGACAGGAGAAGAAACAAGGAAGATAATGAGACAGCAGCAACTGAAACACAAAAAGGAGATTAACCAAATGAAGCAAACCATGAAACTGGAGAAGGAAGACAGGAGAGGAAGCAAGGAGGGTAATGAGAGAACAGCGAATGAAACACAGGAAGGAAATGAGCCAATTGAAAGAAACGATGAGATTGGAAAATGAAGAGCAGGAGAGACTGTGGGATAGGACAAAAACAAAACGAGTTTGAAATTGATGAACTGAAGGAGAGAGTAAATTGAAATCCAGAGAGATGGAAAAACTCCAGAAAGAAACAGAAACTAATAAATGTATAGAGACGCGGGAGACAGAAAAAGTAGAGGAGAGACTGCACGATAAAGACGGGGTTAAAGGAACGAAACACACACACACAGAGGTAGTGGAGATAATGGGGGTGAGCTCGCGGAGCGTGTGGGGACCGGTGCGAGCAGCGGGATGGCCGCCTCCAGGAACGAGGGGAGGAGTATGCCCCCTTGAAGCAAATCACGACCAGGTGGGTTCGGTCGTGCCAAGCGGAGTTGAAGGGACGAGTGCTGTGGATGGGTGCACGTGCAGCTTGGGGGCATAGAGGCCCCGGGAACCCTTGTGGGGACACGAATCCCCAGTGTGGTTGTGCAGGGGTGTGGGTTGCGAGTGTGCGGAGATGCGTGCTTTCCGGCGCATGTGTGGAGTGAGCCCCCCTGTGCAGTGAAAGGTTGGGTGTGAGTGAGAGGATCCGTGCGAGGGAGACCGTGTGTGTGAGTCTCTGTATGTAAGGGAGATGTCGGTGGGCATGCGGAGCATGCAGCCGCGTCTCCCGGTGTGAGTGTAATGGAGTGGAGTCTGTGCATCGTAACACGCAGGTGTGCGTGGTCGAGTGGCGACGACGACGGCGACAGATAAGGGACAAAAGCCGGGTAGCGGCTGTAGCTATTGTGGGAACCGCGCCGGTTCACCAGCAGCGAGCGCGAGGTCCGTGCTGTGCAACGCACAGACCCCCACGTGCTCGCTTGCGGGAGTGAAGCCCGTTCCGGAAACCGCAGCGGTGGATTTGCCGATCCCGCGGACGGACAAAGTGTAGGCAGGTAGACGGATTTGGCACGGATGGGTTCTCCACGCGAGCTTGTGTGAAGCTCCAACGGGCAGAGCACATGTGTTCGCGTGGGGAGCCCCTCGGAGTGCGAGGTTTGCTTTGGGGTGCGCAGGGTGACGTCATGGCTGCACGTAGGGTTGGAATCCGGCAGAGGATGAATCCCTGCGGATGGTACCGTCAAGAGGGACGAGGAACACTGCAGCTGCATGACGTCACGGGCAGGTGCAAAGAGCGCAGGCTGAGGGCTGCCGCGCTGGTGCTGCGCATAATTGGAAAAACAAAATTAACAAAGCAAGCCTCGCTTTCGGGTGAACAGGATTCCCGGTAAGGGTGGAAGACCCTTGCCTGGGCACAGGATGGACACTAGTTAGGGGGAAGGGTTAGTGATAGTTAGACCGGCTCCATGGGGCAGGGGTAAGTCCTCATGGGGCCCGTGGAATGGATTAGGTAGAGGGATTGTAGTGAGCTTTAGGATGGGAAATAATTTTTGATGATTGGAGACTGTGACAGACTGTGGATGTGTAGTGGGACGTAGCTTAGCTACGTAGGTTAAATGGAACGTGCTATAGTAATAGGGACGACGTGGGAGCACGAGTTAGTTAGGGGAGGTAGTTAGAAGGATGGCGGGATTCAGCGGTGTTTGTGTGTTGAAGAGTTGGTGAGTTTGTGTGGAGACATGTTGAGTGAGTGAGGCAAGCGGGTCTGTGTGTTTGGAGCGAATGTGGAATGCATGGTGCGATGAGTGATTGGGGGAGGAGTGACTCCCGCCCAAGGGACCCCGGGGTCAGTATAAAGTGAGTTAGGGGGTTAGTTAAATTTACAAAATGGAGGTCGTTTTGCTGTTGGTGGAGTGTAGGCTCGAAAACCATTTGGAGGGGTGCAGGAGCCCTGTTGACGGGCTGGGAGCGTGGCTGCGAAAGGTGAGTATCGCTGAGTGGGTACCCCGGGCACCGGCTAGTCGGCCGTGGTAGGCCAAGGGCCCATGGGAGGCCGGGTTAGCGTAGTGGGCACGGGTGCGCCCGCTTGGTGCGGGGGCCCGGAGCGCGTTAGCCGCGTGGGCAGTGTCGTGGGCACGGTGACCCTCGGAAGGGGCCCGGGGCGCAGCCTGCCACGTGTGCGTTTCAGGGGAGTTGCCATGGGGGCACTCCCGGTGTTTTAGGGAGCTGGTAGGCTCGGAGGCAGTGTAGTGCCCGGGGGTGCCATCGTAGGGGATTCGGAAGAGGGTCGTGCCTGCCAAAGGGAGCCACGCGTCCCCGCACGAAACCGTGCAAGGGCACGAGGGAAAATTCGAGGGCGAGGCCCGAAACTGAAAGGACACCAACACAGGCGACGGGAATCTGGGTTGTTAGAACCAACAGTGTAAGCGAGAGGCGCTTGTTGAAAGCCCCGGGGTAGTTTAACAGTTAAATGGTTAGGGTAGATTAGGAAGTGTACCCCTCCGCACCATCCATCCCTTCGCTCTCGTTGTGGGCCACTGGACCCACTTTGGGTTAAATCGCTGAGATCTGGGAGGCCATCCTGAGGCTTCATTGGCTCGGCACGAACGCTAGCTCTCCTTATTCCCTCGGGTAGGGAACGTAGGGGTTGGGAGTAGGCTAGGTGACAGAATAGGTTAGCCGAACAAGGACGATAAAGGGGGTTAGGGGACGATTTATAGTGGGGAAGGGATGAAAATAAAACAAACAAAAAAATAAGTTGGGGCTAAATTGGGTTTGACAAATTAAGGAGTGGGTATGGACAGTGACAGGCAAAGGCAATAGGTGGAGGGAGACCGTAGGGTAGGTCCAGCCCGCCTTCTGCGAGTGGCCAGCACCACCGCACTCCCTCCACAACCTGCACTGCACGGCAAGAGGCCGCCAACTTCATCGGCAGCTGTTGTTTTGCTGCAAGGCCTGTGCCGGTCGGATCGTCCGACGCGCGTTTGCTTCGAGGCCTGTACCGGCCGGTTCATCTGCCGGCTGGGTTTGCTACAGCGGCCTTGCCATGCCTTGCCTGCCTGCCTTTGCCATGCCATGCCACTGCCCTCAATCTACACCAGCCCGTTCAATTTTGCTTGTCCCCCCCCCTGTTCATTGCCATGTGCGCCATGATCAACAAGCAACAGTTGCAAGCTGCAGGAACTGTCCTGTTGGCAGCTACAACACGGGCCTGTAATGGAGGCCCGTGCACCGGTTCTCTGTTGACTCTTTACCTTTTTTTTTCTGCAGAGTCCATTGTCCTGGCCATGGTTTAGTTAGTGTAAAATTGGTAAGTTAAGGTGTTAAGATGTATTGTAAATACGAGTGCGCCCCGGCATGTCTGTCTAGCGCCGCAATTTATTTAAGTCGCCCGTATGAGTGAGTTTGTTTAGTTAGTTACTCAGCCTCAGGTTATTTATTTTGGGGACACGAATACCATGAATGTCGCACTCAGGGATCGAAGGTAAAACGTACTAGGGGAGAACTACACATGATGGCACACGATAATTTGACGACTCGGGACGAGTCTGTAAAAGGGGAGGGGGTAGTGTTACGGCTGTGGAATTCGCATTACACCATTCAGGTCGTAGGTGAGATATATTCTGAAGTACTGTGTAGTTAGCCAAACCCATTGTTTAGAGGGAATTAATGTGATTCATTCGGCTGCGATCCTTCGAGATAGCCGTTTTTCTGTCCTTTCTTTAATTTGAACAACACCACCAACCACAACGCCGCTTCTCAACAACCGCGCCACCCCACCATCCACGCAGCCACATCTTCGCCCCCTCGCCGTTCAACAGGCTCCGTGCGGCTACGATCTCCGCAGCGCTAGCAGGAGGATGCGCACGTTTTACAGCCTGTTTTCCCGTCTGGCTTCTCCGCGCTGGAGGAGAGAAGCGAGGGGAGGCAGCTCGCCGCCGATTGGCGGATGGACAGTGTGAGGCGGTCGGGTGAGGGAACGCCCCTGTTCCAGAACCCTCTCGAAGGAGGGTGGAGCCACGAACGGGGCGGGGCAGCGGGGCGGGGCGCCGGGGGTATAAGAGTCAGAGGCGCATGAGGTTCTTTGGTTCTCTCCGGCGCGTGCGTTCTTTGGTTCTCTCCGGCGCGTGCTGTTCTTTGTTCTCTCTGGCTCAGGTTCTCTGGTTCTCTCTGGGTTCGGCGTGTGCTCTCTCTCTGTTCGTCGGTGCTCGGTCCGTGGCATCGAGGGGCAGCACGGGCAGGCACGAAGCACGCCGGAGGTTCTCGCGTCGAGGGAGCGGAGAGAGCTCGCGGACCACGGCAGAGGACGGTCGCCGGGGACTTGAACGCAGGGAAGTCGCGACTTCCTCATTTTCTTTTGGGTTTTGTGTAAATGTGTGTGTGTGGCGCCGAGTCTTTATAAGTAGTATTGTATAAGTGTTGCCGGGTGTACGCGTTAGTCGGTTGTAGCTCTGCGTCGTCGTTGTTTATTTTCTATTTGTTATATGTGCATTTCTTTAATTATTATTGTTGCTATATAATACTTGCTGTCTTATGTGTGCTATTTGTGTGATGTGAATTAAACGTGCTTTTGTTGAATTGTTTCCCCCCGTTTCGCTGCGTCCTTCCTTCGTTGGGTCTCCATCTTGTTTTACGTAAGGGTACGTAGTGGGCGCGGGGGCGCCGATAATTAATCAGGAACCGTCGAGGCCGACGATAACACCGCTCGGTTATCCCGATAGCACGGAACGGGTCGCTTAAGCGGCCCGTATCCGAAGTCGACCTGCGCGAGGTGCGGTCGCCCGGTTACCATCCGCGTGGGTACTTAGGTAGGTCGAGTTTGGCGAACAACCCTATCCCACGCGGGTGGCCGATTGGCACGATCGTGGTGAGGCCGAAAGGCCCACCCGTGACTGGATCCCGGCGTTAGTCCGAGAGGGTCACGAAGAATTGTCCGTCCGTGGGCGAGCGGTCCGGATTCGAGTCACGTGGCGATCGCACCGGCGGCGCGAATTCGCAACAATATATATACTGTAACTAGTTTTATATAACTGTCACCTAGTTTTTATAATATATTATATTATTATATATATATATATATATATATATATATATATATTATTATATTATATACATATAATATAATATATATATATATATATATATATATATATATATATACTGTAACCTACTTTTATATAAACTGTAACCTAGTATAATATATTATATATATAATTATATATATAATATTATATATATATATATATATATATATATATGTGCATGGCTCAAAAGTGGGTATGCTGTGGTATGTTTGTGGGAAATTCCACATAAAACTATTATGAGGTACTTAGACAAACCATCAATGTTCAGAAATGAAAGTGGACATCTTGGAAACCTGATAGAAACCGGCAATATCATACTCTCCATTTCCCTGTTTTATTAAAGATGAATTAAAAGCAACAGAATATGGGTATTGTAACCTTAGAAATGTTACAGTTTGATTGGTAAAATTTTTATTTTACTGTACGTTTCTTATGTGACGTTATTTTTGAGTGTGGTGACTCAGAATGTGACTTTGGTGTCTCTTTTATGTTTTGATGATGTTCTGTCTCCCTATTCGGATTTTCTGGCATCTACCCTTCTGATGAAATAATGATTCGTACATAACGCTTCGTGTCCACTGCATCGAGAAAAATATGGAGTCCAGTGTTGATAATAATGTTTCTTATGATTTTTATTCCAAATCTCCCTTAATTCTTGGAAATATGACAGAAGTCTAACGGCAGAAAAATATAGATCAAAATTGTGATCAGAAAAATGAAATTCGGACCGCAAGTAATCCCGTCTTGATTTTCGTGTCAGTCCTTATGTAGAATCATCATCTCTCGTCGGACGCAATAACGCCAGCATTAGAAATCTTTCCTCTTGCAAACTTCCCTGATTGATGGATATAATAGGCACTTGCAAGCGTGTCAGCACATTTCCATTCGCCGTCGAGCGCAGCATTTGTCTTCGTGTCCGTGTCTTTGCGAGAGCCGTAACGTACAAATCCAGCGTGAGGACGCCGAGCCGAACGAGGTGGCTCGCATTTGTCTGATAATTCTTCACTTTAACCAACGCTAAATTTTTTTTGGTGCTTCGTGAAGATCTGAGAGGTAAGAATTATGTTTTTCTTTTCATGTTTAAAGTGATTATTTTCAAAAGTTCGAAAGAAATAGATTCGATTTAACGTTATTTTTTCGCTTACAAGTGTGGCTTTCTTTGCTACTGAACTCGTCTGTGTTTTCTTCGTAATTTAAAACATCGGACTCTCTCAAAATGTGTTGTTTTTTTCTTTTTCCTGTCACATAATTGAGCCTGTTTAAAAAGGCAGAGTAAAAAATTATCTGTTTCTTATCCCAAAAATATAAATTTACGTTGTTTTTTTCATCTGATTCCGTACATAACGCTGACGCCAAGCTCGAAATTCGAACGTGACATGGAAACCAAAGATTTACGTGTCAGCGTAATGTACGTAGAGGCTTCATAAATTACTTTGATTCTAGCCTAACTGAGATCGTATTTATCTTTTTAGTGATAGTTAACATAATTTATCATTATATCAATTGCACCAGAATGTACTTTTGATGCTGGAACCAATCATTTTAATCGAATTGTTAGATATTGCTTCCGTACATAACGCTGACGCAATTATTTTGTTGTCTGCAGTTATGTACGAATAGGAACTTGGAAAACATTACAACGCACCGTAAACGGTAATAAATGACATATTGGCTTATCTAGAGTATAAATCTACATGTTCTTCTTTAATATACAACACCAAAGTGGTAGTGGAATAGTTTATTGAGCGTGGATTAACCGTCTGTGGATCTTTCAGGGCACTGCTTAGATGTTGGTGGTTTAATTGGGTGGTTGAAAATTATTTTTGAACTTTTTGAATTCTAAATATTAATAACTTATAAGCTGAATAAATGGTCATTCAAGACATATTGTAACCGACAAGAAGTTGTCCTGTACACAAGTTTGTAGTTTTGCAGTATAATCTCTGCAATATGATGATGCTAAAATTGCATCCAATTTGGTGTCCATGTTATGTACTTATCCAGTTCAAAAGTGTTAGTTTATTATAATTTTGTTTGATTAAAGTCAGTTTTAATCAGGTCACTTAAATATTTTTGTATGTTTGTGTG
>CM068954.1:122423306-122446216 GCA_035128595.1 Eptatretus atami | reverse complement strand
CGGGCCCATCGCGTCAGGTTCTATTGGGTAGTCGACTACCCATGTCCGCCTACCGGCTTGTCTTTCTTGTTTGTCAGGGCGGTATCTCAGGCAACTTTTGAGCTAGGAAGCTGATATTTGGACACGACAGTGAACAAGTGATTTTGCTAATATGGAATAGGCTAAAAGCTAAGAACAGAGAAAGCGATGGTAGAGAATTCTCTTACATCGAGCTGCCAAATTTCCGGTTGTTTACTCGCCTCCCCTGGTAATTCAGGGAATTAGCAATACAAAAATTAAAAACAAAAATAAATCAGCGATCAAATAATGTAAATCACGATTAAAAAATATTTTTTGATGATGCGGGAGATATCTTTATTATAAAATTAGGTAGACTTAAAACTGCTAGAGTATTTACTCTCTAGTTTTGTTGTTAATTTTTTAGTCATAAAGGTGTGATGTGGTATACTATAGATCAAATTAATTATTTGTGCATTTCTATAACCGTGATAACACTACTGCATATTACCTCAACATTACCTTCACAACAACAACTACACCGCCTAGAACAGGATCTCATCTAAAAAAAATATATTACCTCAACATTATACCTCAACAATACCTTCACAACGACAACTACACCGCTAGAGCAGGATCTCATGTAAAAAATTAATATTACCTCCAACATTATGCCTCAACATTACCTTCACAACGACAACTACACCACCTAGAACAGGATCTCATCTGAAAAAATTAATATTACCTCAACATTATACCTCAACATTACCTTCACAACGACAACTACACCGCCTAGAACAGATCTCATCTGAAAAAATTAATATACCTCAACATTATACCTCAACATTACCTTCACAACGACAACTACACCGCCTAGAACAGGATCTCATCTAAAAAAAAATATATTACCTCAACATTATACCTCAACATTACCTTCACAACGACAACTACACCGCCTAGAGCAGGATCTCATGTAAAAAAAATTAATATTACCCAACATTATACCTCAACATTACCTTCACAACGACAACTACACCGCCTAGAACAGGATCTCATCTAAAAAAAAATTAATATTACCTCAACATTACCTTCACAACAACTACACCACCTAGAACAGGATCTCATCTAAAAAAATAAATACTAGAAGTGAACGTAGAATTCTTCTTACATTCGCTTCTGACTTTACCTATAACTTGTTCACAACTGTATATGCAATTTCCGGTTACTTCGGCCTGGATTCGGATCAGCGATCAATAAATGTAAATCACGATTAAAAATTATTTGTTGATGATGCGGGAGATATCTTATTAAAATCAGTGTGGGAGAAATATACACCACGTCTGATATTTTGGTCTTTCATGTCTCCGACGATGCCTTTATCTCCCGGCATGCATCATTCCCCGTGCCAAAAACCGGAAGCAAAAACCGGAAGCAAATAAAAACCGGAAGCAAAAGGGTCATAGCCAATGACACGGATTCCAAATTGCCAGGGTATTGTGTTGTTGTTGTTGTTTCCTATTCTCTCATGTGCACGCGTTAAGTATGAAGCTCACTACGTTCGCTATAAAGGGTTTATTTATTTATTGACCAATCAATTAATTATTTAATTTTTCGATGAATGACTTGATTTTCAAAAAGTTACAGATTCGGATGAAACAGTGGTTGGTTCGGTATGCTATAAGCCAATTGATTACAAAATTAATTATTTTACGATTATTATTTATTTATTCTAATGATGCATTTCAGTTAATCAATCAATTATTGTATTGTTAATCAATCAAATCAGTTAATCCGGATTTTTCAGGGAGCCTAGGGTGGGGAAGCCGAAAGTCCAAGGAGTTCAGGGTTCAAAGAGTTAATATATACCGATAACAAAAAAAAACGTTTACTCCCAATTCCGTCTCCATGTGCTGAAAGGCGGCATCGCTGGGCGCCAAAGGCTCCCCGGCAATGTCAAGTGCTGGAGGATTTGTTATTTATTTACTTATTTGGCGTGGGGGGCAGTGTACTTTGAATGTACCTCAACTTGTTTGTTTGTTTGAGTGCAGGATATATCAAATAGTTGTGGATGTATTCAGATGAAATTTGGTGGACTGATTGGGTGTGTGACGAGGACGAATTGGTTCAATTTTGGTGAAGATCCGAATCCAGATCCAGATCCGAGAATTTTTCAATTTGTAAGTGATTCTTCACCATTGAGAGATGAGGCCAAAAACAATATATAGCATGATGTATCAAAACCTTATTGGGCCCGATATGTTCTTCTGGATCAGGCATTGCGTGGCGGAGGTATGCGCTCTTCCGAGCGCCCATAGTTATCACTGTCATTATCATTATGTGCCGTTATCATAATAATTATTATTACTCGTCCCACCCTTCGCTGACGGTAGTTGAACAACATAACTTGTATTTATTGCCTTGGAAACACGATGTACTCTCACAGACTCATAAAAGTATATAATCAAAATATTATATCTGATTTGAGAATCGGATCTCGTGGACTAAATAAGTGTCTAAATCTGTTGTGAAATCTAAAAAATTTAACAAATTAGCAATTTTTATAACCAACTGTATTTATTTAAGCAAAGCATTAAGCTTAACTCTTTTTTTTTTCTTTTTTACTGTTCAGACAATTATTTTGACTGAAGAAAACATTAATGAATGTCCAGAAAGTGGAACTATCTTCGAGTGCAACAAAAATAATTAACCAGCAGGATCGAAGCTGTTTTGCAAGCCATGGCGATACAGCCCACAGGAGTCTTTTTTTTGGCAATTACAAACGCAGTTTGTTTCTTTCACCTATTTGTGTGATGTGCTTTCTTTATAAAAGATGAATGTAAATATATTAACCCTTTGAACCCGAGCGGCCATTTTACCAGCCACTATTCAAACTACCATATACCCGAGTGGCTGGTTTGCCGGCCGCTATTCAAACCTTCATGTACCCAAGCAGCTGGTTTATTGGCCGCTACTTAACCCTCTATATACCAGAGCAGCCGGATTTTTCTCCAGGGAGCCTAGGGTGGGAGTCCAAGAAGCTCAGAGTTCAAAGGGATAAATATATCCCGATAACGAAAAATTATTAAAGGTATATATTAATGTATTACTCACTCGCTGAAAATGTGCAATTTCATTTTATGCGTTTCCTATTTTATGCGATCTGCTTTCATTATACGACCTGTCACTTCGACATGGATAGATACATATAAAAATTTAACATTTTGTTGGAGTGCTTGCTTAAGTGTTTAAACCACTTGGCATGTGCTCTGCAAGCTTCGATCTCTTCAAGCTTCCATGGCGATACTGCAGCTCGGTTCTCCATGGGGATTTTTCCAGAATTACGAAGGCAAAAAAAATTAGATGATTACAATGAGAAAACTAAAAGGGCGCTCGAGAGAGAACGTACCTCCGCCATGTAATGCTTGATCCACGAGAACATATCGGGCCCAATACATTTTGGAAATATGCTATATAGTGTTTTTGGCCCTTTTTCTCAATGGTGAAGAATCACTTTAAAAATTAAATAATTCTCGTTTCCAGATCCGGATTCAGATCTTAACCAAAATTGAATAAATTCTTCCTTGTCACACACCCATCCTGCCCACCAAATTTCATCCGCATCCGTGCAAAACTTTTTGAGATATCCTGCACACAGACAAAGAGACAAATGAAAAGTCACTCAGTGACAACTTGTCGAAACGGAATGGCTCTCGGGAGAGCACATACCTCCACCAGAATGAATGCACCCAACCTGTCCAAGTTTCATTCTATCCGTCCACAACTTTTTGAGATATCATGCAATGTTGTTTTTAGCCCCATCTCTCAATGGTGAAAAATCAGTTAAAAATGAAATAATTCTCGTGTCCAGATCTGGATTCAGATCTTCACCAAAATTGAATCAATTCTTCCTAGTGGCACTTCCAACCTGTCCACCAAGGTTTGTGTGAATCTATCCATAACCTTTCGAGATATTGTGCTATATATCGTTTTTAGCCATATTTCTCAATGGTGAAGAATCACTTTAAAAATTCTCAGATTCGGATCCGGATTCAGATCTTCACCAAAATTAAGTGTTGCTGTCCTTGGCCGGGCGCCTACACACAAAAAAAAAAAAATCAGAATGATTTCTTGAAAACTGTGGCCAAAAATCGTGTGACAGACACTACAGACCAACATACTCAGTGAAACTTTTTTTTCAAGTAACAAACAAACAGACAGAGAGGGGTGAAAACATAACCTCCTTCACCTTTGATGGCGGAGGTAAATATGTTTTCAGTTACAAAGCGATGAATCGCCACATTACGGCAGGATAGCCGAGAGGTATGCACACTCGCTCTAAGCTGTCAAGCCTGGGTTCAAATCCCAACCCAGCTATAAATTGTCATCCTGATGTTTCACAGGCAGGGTGATTCATCAATGTGTCTGCTGTCCCTCAGTGGATGTTAAACTGGGCGTCACATCTGCCAGCAGTAGTTGTTAGTTGGTGTATGTTGCACATCCCATGGTGTCCTCCGCAAAGAGTAGGTGAACTATTACCAGCACCATGTCCAAATTCCAAATTCCTACTCTGAAGCACTGCTGGGAAACCAATGCCAAACCAACATGCATAACCCATGCCAAAAGAGTGTTTCAGCAGTACCAACATTCTGAACTGCAAGGCCAACATCAGAGGTGTGCAGCATTCGTTAGACTCCTATGGCCCTTATCTCACCTAGCTGTTATCTTGTGAACCTTTTTTGAAATTGATGTATAATTGTTCAATCAATCAGGTTATAATGCATTTTTTTAAAGAAAAATTGGACTGAACTCCTTGAACCGTTGCCTCTCTTCCTGGATCTGTCCATGTCTTGAAAGAATAGATGTTGCCATACAATCTGTGATTTGGGGGATTTTGGGCACAGTCGTTTTTATTTCTTTATTTATTTTAGGTTATTTCTCCAAAATAAGCTTAAAGTGGGTCCCAGTGTCTGTCCATTTGTCCGTGTCGGTTAACATTTGACTAAAACATCTTCTCCTCACAAACTACCCAACCGATATGGACCAAATTTGGTACGATGCATCAGAACAGTAAGATCTCATGGGGTTGCGCTCCCCATCTGGATGTGCCCCCGATAAAGGGGTATAAACGGGGATTTTGCTCCAAATATTGGTCTTTTGCTCAAAAATCTTCTTCTTCGAAACCGTCAGACAGATCCAGATCAAACTCGCCACGAGGCATCGGGACCATGCCCTAACCTTAAGTTGTGCTCCTCATGGCCGTATCTCCCCCAGAAAGGGGCCATGGACCCCTCCCCGAATCTTTCATTTTCACGAAAACATCTTCACCATAACTACCTGAGTGATATGGACAAAATTTGGTATGATGCATCAGGAGAGTAAGGTCTCATAGGGTTGTGCTCCCCATCAGGATCCACCCATTTAACCGGGGTTAATGTGGGGTTTTGCCCCAAATATTCATATTTCATTCAAAAATCCTTTTCTCAAAAACTGACGAATGGATCCACTTTATCGGTCCTGTCTCCGGTCACCCCACCTGTTGAGGAACTAACCATCAGTCCCCCACGGGGCTATTCATTTCATAGCTATGTCAATTTCGAGTTGCACTTTTGTGGTAATTCCAAGTTGTTCTGAGGTCACTCGTATTATTTTGCCCGATGTTACATCAGGTTGTTTGCCATTCCCTTCCAATGCAGGGTTAGTGTTAATTTAATGTTCTCTCCAAAATGAGAGCATAGTTATATTACAATGCCCTACCTACATTGCACCAGAGGAAATCTTTATCCAAAAACCAAACAAATTTGTGAATAGGGAACATTTATTTGAACTGTCGGCAATAACTGTATGGCTTGTGTGCATGTTGTATGTGCATTGTGCAGGATTGTGATGGCTCCTTTAAATGACGTGAATACGGAGGAATTCAAGAGTACAGCTGTTTTTGATGGCATAAAAGAAAAGTTGAAGCAGGTATACCTTGCACTAGGTCCTCCTCATGTTATGATTAATGATGCTGTTTATGGAAAATAAGGTGAATGAAACAGATTCCCCTCCTTTCTCTATTTGGCCTTGACTTAGTACACAGGTTGTCTTAGAAATGCTTTAGTGACACAGATCTCGTCCACGGGTGATTTTCGTTGTGCAGCACCAGGCTATTGATTGTATCGTGACTGAAGCTTGGCTATGCTCCTTAGGCAGTACCTACCCCCCCCCCCCCAAATAGATAAGGGCAGTAATCTTCAAATTTGACTGGAGAACCGCCACACAGTGGCCTACCATTTTCGAAATGTAACATGGGACCTTTAAAGTCCACAAGGCAATGCTTGCAAAGGAACAGCTGTCTTAATGTCTCCTCCAAATATAGCGTATTCATCATTTCAATGCCTAGACAGCAAAGCAGCAGGGAGGAATTTTTCACAAGTTGTGCTACTGACATTACAATACTAGTAGTCCCCGTACGTGCATGGCCAACGTGCAAAAAAAAAAAAATACTTTCAAACCGCGAGCCAGAAACAAAACCACACAGGCCGTTCCTTCGCTCTCGTGTGCCCGTACGTGCGTGACCGTACGTGCGTGCCGTACGGCAAACCAAAACAAAAAACAAAAAAAACTTTCAAACTGCGAGCCAGAAGAAACAACAACCACACAGGCCGTTCCTTCGCTCTAGCGTGCCCGTACGTGCGTGGCCCGGAAGTTCGCATATCGCAGCTACGATTATTCGCAATTTAGTTTTAATGGCCAATTATTCAATTAGCGCCAACGTATTTTGCCTTTTCGCAATGTCATCGCAAGGAAAAACACAGAGAAGAGAAAAAAAAACTTTCAACAACCACACAGGCCGTTCCTTCGCTCTGTAAACGACGCATGCACACGCACACGCCACACACAACACAGATTGCTGGAATTATATATAGATGTACAGTTAACTACTTTCTCTGCAGTGTGATGCCATTTTCGGGGGAAAAAAAAGTACCAAAACAGCAACAAAAAACATCTAACTCTAAAGGTACCAAAAAACACCTGTTGTTTAAATTTTGTCTCTACTTGCTTATTTTCGATCGTAAGTTATCGCGTGTTTAAAATTTACTTCCTGTTCGGAGCATACCAGCACTCTGATGTTACCGAAATTTATGCACGTCTAATATGAAAACGATCATAACTTGGGTATTGTGTTTATCTATAAATCGCATAAGAAATCGAGAAATTATTAGAACACGAAGTCATCACTATCCAGAAGTCCGTACGTTGTAACCCATAATGGGGAACGCGGCTGAGGTTCTCTTTCCCCATCGGCCACGCCCATGCAGCAACGTGTCCTGTCATTGGTTTGGTAAATAAATGGCCATAACTTGGGAAGCACTTGTCCGATTAATATCAAACCTTGAAAAGGCACATCCTCAGGTCCCAACAATATACCTAGCAAGTTTCAATTAGATCGGACCAGTGTTGTTGAGAAACAGCGGTCACACAACACACACACACACACACACCACACACACACACACACACACACACAGAGATGCTGGAATATAGATAGATTATTGGCATGACCTGATAATACCTTAAGTTTCCATTGAATGCACACCCCATCCTGCCATGATGATGTGGTCACCTACCTGGCTGTACATATCTGTTAAAACCTCAAGTGTTGCTCTCCATATTTTAAGATGGGAGAAAGTGGACTGTTCATTTAATTATCTGTTATTGTGTGCAGGAGGGAAAACAGCTTGTTGGAAAGGTTGGAGCTGTGTTTGCTTTCCATGTAACTAACGGTCCAGGGGGGAAAGAAAGCCGCTGGGTGGTTGATTTGAAGAATGGCAGTGGCTCGGTGGACCTTGTCTCAAATGATAAACGTAAGCAAATGTGCATTTGATTTCCTGTTGGACATTGCTTTGTACGTGCCTCCTTGAAGTTCTTCAAAGCTGAGTTTTCCGGATTGGATCCGTCTTGTCATTCTGTTGTTGTTTCATCCCCGTGTTGCTAATTGTGCTTTCTTCCAATTTCCTTGTCTTAATCGTACCTTGTTGGTGTGTATTATCAAATTCCATATCCTTGTGAGTGTTGGGCCTACACCCCAAGGCCTCAGCTAGTGAACGTGCCCATTCTGTCTCGAATCTGCCATGTGCCTCACTCAGCATATTTTTACGTAAAGTATTATCCTGTCACGCTCCTCAACTTTCTAATACCAAAAAACCTCTTTAACTCCAAAAAAAAATCACAAACATCTTACATGTTCTTCTTTTTCATCTTGAGCTATACCTCTTCTTCACACAGTTTCTTTCTCAATCCTATCGATCACAAACGCTCGGTCCATCGACCATCCCTCCATACTTAGAGCATGGCTTTTCTCCTTATTTCACCCCTCTCGTGATACCTATCTTCAGGTATCTGAATTGGGGATCATGAGAAGTCCTTTCTGCAAAGGTTGCAGAACATGACCATCAACTCCCCTGCACATCCATTAACCGTGTGAAACCCCTCCATGCCAGTACCCTCTCCCTGGTCTTCACGTCCGCATCCTCCTGCCTCCACCCATTCCCTGTGTCCCCAAACTCAGCGTTCCTCCACCCTAGCCCCCCCTCTCTGAATCCCCATGCCCTGCCCCCAGTTTTCCCCTCACCCCACCCCTTCCCTGCATCTTCCTCACCCTGCCCACTCCCAGATTACCCCTCACCGGGCTCCTTCCATCTTGCTGAAGTATGCTTCCCCTCCATCCCTTCCATCAAATGATACCAGAACCAACTCTGCTCATGAAAAGGCCAAATGCCTCAATTCTGTGTTTTCCTCCAAAGACTTTGTCCCCAACCCCTCACTGACTGTACACACCATATCCAGTCACACCCAACCGCTCCTGGACTTTGGTGTTTTCACCTGAGAAGATAGAGAAGTTTCTGGCAATCCTTGACTCTGATTCTGCAAATGTACATCTCGTAAAGAGAAGTATACGTTTATTTTTTAAGAGAAGTACATGTGTCTTAAAAACCCACTCTGCTGCTCTTGCACATCCTCTTTCTACTCACCCTATCATTTTCTTCCATCTACTGTGAAGTCAGCCAACATCACTGTGTCATGTAAACGTGGTGCAAAAACAATTTTAATGTACATAAACAGGATTACTTGACTGACAAAAACTTACTGACCTCCTGCCATAGCCAATGTGGGCTCTCACTGGGATCCTCTCCTCTCCCTATCAAGGCTGGAGTGCCCCAAGGCAGTGTTCTGGGCCCAGTCCTATTCCTAATCTTCATCAACGATTTTCTGACTCTCAGGAAAATCACCTTTGTCTCTTTCCTGATTACTCCACCGCTGTCGTAACATTCCTTACCTTCATATAAGCGCAGGCAGTAGTCTTTTCCCTCTCTGCACACCGATAGAATCACGAGCTGGTCCTACATTTGGAATATGTCTTTCAATGCTGAAAAATCTGACACACCCACTCCATCTCTCTGGAAAGACCATCTGGTGAACCCTCCCATCTACTTCTTTCACAATCCTCTTGAAGAAATTCAGTCACTCAAACTTTTGGGCCTCACCATCAGTCATGATCTTTCTTTGGTAACCACATATATAAGTTGGCCCCAAAGCCATATATAAATTGGCCTCAATGGGCATCCTATGTCATGCAGTCTTTCCTTGGCACATCTGAATTTTTATCGACTTTACAAGGCCTTCATCTAAAGCTTCATGGAAGACTGCTCCTTCTTCTGGGCAAGCGCCCCTGCCTTCACACCTTGCTCAGCTTGACGCCGTGGAAACCAAGGACTTCAAAATCATTGGTAAATCACACGATTAAGCTCAGTTTCTAGACCTATCACGTTCACATCATAGACAAGTGGGTGGGGTGTCTTTCACCACCTCCTTTCTGGTTACCCCACCCCCTTGTTCCCCAGTTTTCTTCAGGGCGAATGTAGTCTGCCAGTAACCCCCGTCTGGTGAAACTCCCAAAATTCAGACTCACTGCTCACCTTCACTCATTCGTACCTCGTTTTTCCCCCCACATGTAGAACCAACTTACTCAGTCTCTTCAATATCATTCTTCCCTCTAGGACTTTAAGACGGCTGCTCACTACCATCTTAGATCATCCCTCATCCACAACCGTGATATTTTATACCCTCATTAACCCTACATCTTTCCAGGTTTCCAGTTTTTCTTTCCCCTTCTGTGATTGCGTTTTTGTGGCTCTAACCATCTTGTTCACCCCCTGTGTCCTCCCCTTACTCTCATTCTTCCCTTATCCTTCCAAGTCTCATTCCCCATGTCCCTTATCCTTCCAAATCTCCCTCTATTTTATCCCTCAAACCTGCAGTTGGTGTTTTCCCATGCCCCCTGTTCCTACTGCTCTTTTTGTTGTGTCACATCCTGGTCTGTTCTGTTGAATCCTGGTCTCTTCTTCTGATACGTATCCTGGCCTCGGCTCTGTATACAATTAATAACACTAACTCGTCCTCTCATTTTTACCTTCGCAAACTTTGTTGCGAAGGATATGTTTTGATCGCTGTGTATTTATTTATTTATTTGTGAATATGTGTGTTTGTTGTTGTTGTTTGTTATTCGCATAACTCCAAAAAGTATGAACTGAATCGCAGCAAATTTGGTGGGATGATTGGTTATTATCCGAGGACCATTTGATTAGATTTTGGGAGCGATCGGGTCAAAGTCAAGGTCAAGGTCATGAAAAGGTCAAAATCGTCTTTTTACCATTGCGCGTCAATTTGTATCCAATTTGCATGCAACAATGCCAAAATGTTCAGAATTCAATGCCCCATCTTGTGATATGTGACATGACACAATGACGTAATAACCCTTATTAGCGGTTGGGAGTCAAAGGTCAGGGGGGGGTCACCACATTGCAAAATGTGCGTTTTAGTCATAACACGGTCAATTCTTATCCGATTTGCATGAAACCAACACCAAATGTTGACTGTTCTGTTCCCCACACTCTAATACCAATTACAAAATTAAGAGTACAAAGGTCAAGTCGAGGTCATGAAAAAGGTCAAAATCGTCATTTTGCCATAGTGCGGTCGATTTTTATCCAATTTGCATGCAACCAATGCCAAAATGTTGTGAATTCAATGCCAATCTTGTGATATACGATATGACACAGGAAATTTAATGTTTTAAGCCATCATAACACATATGAGATGGCAGATGTGGTATGGGATTAAATACCCTCACAATCAACGGTTTCTGGGGGGGGGGGGGGCAAAATGTAGCGTTGGCGAAGGTATGCGCTCTACTGAGTGCCCGTTCTAGTTTACCTCATGTTTTGCACTCATTTGTTGAACACTGTTTTCTGTGTAGCAAGATCATTTCCTTTCTACCCTGTCCCTGTCACCCCTGCAAGGGAGTTCTGCTGATTGCACGATTATTGTGGCGGACTCAGACCTGCCAGAGATATTGATGGGAAAATGAATCCACAATGTGTGAGACTAAGCATTTTTACACAATTGAACAATCCATCTCACCTGAATGCAAAATCTTGCATAATCTTCTTTTCAATCCCACAGCAAACAAAATAGTCATTAAAATAAATTGCAACCTGCAATGATGCTATTATAAAAATGGCCAACAGGTGGTATAGGTAGCAAATAATATCTGGTCAAGATATTGTTATTTTTTTATTTTTTTTTAGTGACTTGTTCTCATTGATGTTTTGAATGCATTGAAAGGGGAATATGTAAAAGGAACAGTGAGATCGGATGGACACCGTTGCAAAGTGGGTTCTTTTGGCAGGAGAACGAGGAATGCAATGATAATTATGCTTAAACAGAATAAAATTTGAATGTTTTTTCTCTATTTTACTTAAAAGGGAAAACTTTATGCAGCTTGCATTAGAAGCATGATGTTGTATGGCAGTGAAACATAGGTGATCAAAAAAGGAGGATGAACAGAAGTGTGAATGAAATGAAATGAGAATGGTGAGGTGGATGTGTAATGTGACACTGAAGGATAAGAAACCAAATGTGGAATTAAGAGATAGGTTAGGTATAGAATGCATTAGTGAGGTTATGCGCAGGGGTCGGTTGAGGTGGTTGAGACACGTGGAAAGGATGGGGGCAGGCAGCTGTGTGAAGAGGTGTACAAATATGAATGTGAATGGAAGGAGAGTAAGATGCCGTTTGAGGAAAACATGGGATGTGTTGCTGAGAGATGATCTTCGAGTTAAAGGCCTAACAAGAGGGCGAGCAAGCGATTGTGGAGCCTGGAAAGCAGCCATTAGGTGAACCACGGCTTTCACATGCAAGCATGGAAACAGCCTTAAAATAATGATGACGACGATGATGATTACTTCACTTGCATGTGATTTTGACATGCATCACTGTCATTTTGTTTCTTTTTTTTTGTCATGCCTCCGTATGCTACAGGCATTCATGAAAGGAAAGCTAAAGATTGAGGGTAAGATGGCAGCTGCCTTCAAACTTCAGAATCTTCGGTTGCGGACCCCCAAAGCTCGACTGTAAGCTGCAAGCCTCGAAACCTAACATGATCCAAACCATTCGTTTTGAAAGGCTAGTTTTATCTTTCCAGCTTGAGTTTAATATACCAGTGGATATAAAATGTTGATACGATCCCTATCATTTTAAAAGTGGACGACCTTGCACTTGATTACAAATAAATTACCTCGATTCGATGTGTGGAATAGCATTAATTTTAAATGACAATTTAATAATTGTTCTTCATTGCTTGGTGGCATTATTTAGAGTTCGAGTTGTCTCTGTCTCATGTACCAGACTCTTCAGTGCCACCGAAGCAGGTTCCTGAGCAAAGGTTGTACTGGGTGGTTTGCCATTGCCTTCTCAGCAGTAGTTATGGAAAGAATTTGGAATTTGCTCATGGTGCCGGCAATAGCTCGTTTACTTTTTATGAAGGTCTTTAACATCCATCAACTAATGTCGGTAGACAGGATACCCATTTAACGCCCACCGAGGGGCGGCACACATTGATGAATCATCTTGGCTGTGAAACATTTGGATGACAGTTTACAGCTGGACAAAGATTCAAACCCAGGCTACATAGCTTTGAGGGGAGTGTGCCATTCGGCTAGGGCCATGCTAGCATTATTTACAGCTTTTTAGATGATAGCTTGGATAAATTCTCCCAGGAAATAGTTATCAGGCACCAATTTCTATTTTGAGTGAGCTAGAGGACCGAGAAATTCCAGGAATTGCTTTCCACAGTTAAGGTCTTACTGTGAGACAAGTTCCTTATTAAAGTCATATCCTTTCTAATGTCCCAATGCATTACCCATCCTTGTGGTTCATGAAAAATTTATTGTGTCAAATAATTCCATTTATGTACATAAAATTGAGCCACAGTATACCAAACTCAGGTCACCAAGATGCTAATTAACCAGACGTCGTAAGGCGCCAATTTCCAATTCAAATAAGTGCCTACATGAATGGCTCATTTGAATAACTGTGACATCATTGATGGATTAAATAGTCAGAAAACAGTCTCATTGCTCGTTTACAGAGCACCATATCCAGAAGGAGGGGTTAATGGAGTCTTGGCAAGGTGTTGTCTTTGGCACCTCCTTCAGGTTTATTTCAACTCCACTAGCCATGCCAAAATTAGCTTAAATAACTAGAATTGTTCTCGAAGGCAAATGTTGATCTGCATCGGTGAACAAGTTAAACACTGGATGGAACAAAAGAGAACGTATATCGAGTTATGCTAACCACATGGGAAGCAAGGAGAAGATCAGGTCAGGTATGGGAGCATACGCCAGAGCAGCGCGTCGCTGCATCCACTTTCCGCCGGTACTCCAGGCCTCCGTCTTGCATCCATTCAGGCAGATGCCTGGCCCATCCCATGTCCTGAGATGCCGATCAATCTGCTGCAACCACGAGGCACGTGGTCGGCCCATTGGTCTCCTCCACTTACGACACTCCTCACTGAGAGAATCTGGTGAGCAGGATCAGCGTCAGGAAAACGAGCCACATGTCCATACAGCACAGCTGACGCTCACGGACTATGCAGGTAAAAATCTCATTTGAGTGTCTCTCGCACCGCATCGTTGACACAAAATCCGACCAGCGATAGCAAGGCTTCTCCGAAGAGACCTGGTACCAAAGGAATTAAGTCTCCGTCTCAGATCCCTGTCAGATCCAAGTCTCACATCATAGAGCAAGACTGGAATCAACAGGACCTGAAGACTCGGACTTTCGTCCTCCCGCACAGTTAAGCGCAGCGCACATCCCATGCATCCAGTGAATTCTGTGACTCCCAGGCGGACCCAGACATCTCGGTGGCTTACATCAATAACACTTTGTTCTATTGTGGTTAGCATAACTTAATCAGCATCCTGTTGATTTTATCCAATGCCCAAAATGAACCTTATTGACTTCATCATCAAGAAGAACAATAGAAGCAGCACCACCCTCATCCATTAATCTGCCAGACCATTGAAAATCATCTCACAATGGAAGAGAACCCAATGTTAGATTATTGGATGTAGCAGATGTGACTTTCATCACATCAAACCATCATCTGATGAATGAGTTTGAGTTTTGGGATGTCAGACAATCATAAAGTACAAGCTCATTGACTTCCAGAAATCCATTTGACGCAACACGAGAATCATGTGAAATGAGCCATAATGGAGGAATTATTGTACTTGTCTTTACCAACCAGTTTATTTGCTTGAACATTCCTTTATGCTGAATGCGTTCTCTCTGAAATGTTTTATTTTTATTTTTTTAAGAAACTGGAAAAATGTGTGTACAGTTTTGATTTTAACATGTATAGTTTTGAGGAAAACATGAATAAAATCATGTTTCACTACAACTGCACTCTGTAGAGCGCATACCTACGCCAGGCTGAACAGTTTACATTTTGTGTCACACTGAGGGCCGGATCTGGATCCCGACCTGAACCAAAATCTAATTGGCTTGTTCTTGTCACCTCCCCAACTGTTCCACAAAGTTTTATCATCCGTCCACAACTTTTTGAAATGTCGTGCTATATGTCGTTTTTGGCCCAATCTCTCACTGGTGAAGACGCACTTAAATTTATTTTAGAAATTCTCGGATCGGGATCGTCACCAAAATCATATCGATTCTTCCTTGTCACACACTCAACCTGTCCACCAAGTTTTGTCCAACTCCGTCCATAACTTTTTGAGATATCATGCTATTTATCATTCTTGGCATCCATCACTTAATTAATGGTGAAAACTCGCATTAAAAAAATTATAGTATCCAGATCTTCACCAAAATCAAATCAACTCGTCTTTGTCACACACTCAACCTGTCCACCAAATTTTGTCTGAATTCGTACGTAACTTTTTTGGATATCCAGCTCGCAGACACACAAACAAACACGAGTGAAAACATAACCTCTGTTCACCTTCGGTGGTGGAGGTAATAATGTCGAACTTCTTCAAAGCTATCCATACAATCAAAAAGGTGGGATTTGGGTGGTGAAGAACAACATTATCAACTAAGCTGATAAGAGACCAGAATCGTGAGGGTAAACCAAGAATACCAGAGTGGTCATAACGTACCAGAAACTGCACACACAAAAAACTCCTTTCACGATCCCCATTATAGGATGTCTGCTTTCATCATTAATTTTATATGCAGCCTATGGCTGCTGGTTGCATCGTTGCTGGGAGAGCGGTTGTGTTGCTGATGCAATGCCCCTTGTTTCCAGTAAGCCGATATATTCATTTTGCTGACCACGGAAAGATGACAGGCTGAGTCAACCCATTTGTAATTTAACGTATTGACAGGGGCTCAAAGTCAAGACTCTAAGATCTTAAGCCAGCCACCAAAACCGTTAAACTGACACCAGACTATGTCTTCATTAAAAGAGCATGTTTTCTCTCCAAAAGAGGAGAATGAGAATGTAAAAATATAACTTGGGTTCTAATTGCAGACGATTACATTGAAATGCTGAACATTGCAATGTTATGATGAAACACCCGAGTCCAGCTTTACACCACTCTATCTGTGTCCCAACAAACAAATCATTCAATAAACCCGAGTGTGATGTCATTGTTAGACTAAACCATGAATTGGATATCAAAAAAAAAAACAATGAAATCTAGTTCAACAGTCACTAAGGCCTAAGTCACATTTGCTCTACGGCGAGGATACGGCGGCCGTACGCCCTCTGAATTGACAGAACGGGTGCGGCGGCCGCAGAGTTTCTGCGTGGCCTCAGGGTGGCCCTACGCCGTTTGGCTATATTTTACAGGCCGTAGGGGTCGCCGTGGATTATAACGCGGAGTTATACTTTTTTCATTTCTACTTCGCCGTAGCAATTCGACAAGCCGAAAAAAAAAACTGGTAAAAAAAATAAATATTAACCCACTCGTTACCGTCCGTCTGGCCGCACTTCGCCTTAGGGCCCCCTGCGGTCACTCACCTTGAGGTTACCTTGCTCTGCCTTGAAAATTCTATGGCCGCCGCAGGGTCCCTTAAGGTCACCGTGCGACATCAAATCAAAGACCGTACGGCAACCCACGTTTTCGGTCTCCACAATTTCTAAATACGCCGTGCGGCTCCCCGAAAAATAAACATATGTGACTGCTACATTGTGTGACCGTGGAAATACTGCGGCCGCCGTATAATTGCTAGTGGCCGTAGATTTTGGGGACCCACGGCCAGCCGTGGCAAATGTGACTTAGGCCTAACCATCCAATATGATGATCACGCAACTTACATTTACAAGGAATAATTTATTGTCCAAATTGCACGGTGACACAGCTGGCCATCAAATAAATCCAGAACAAAATTGGTCATGAGAGTCCTTCGGTTTGAAAATAATGAGCATATCTATGGGAAGAATGGGTGAAGGTTTTGGTGGGGGAGGTTCCTCCCTTTTACTGTATTACAGAGGATGGAATTAAACTTGAGATTGAGGGGACCAACGGAGGCTGGGTTGTTCAGAATTCCCCCACAGGTTACGGAAAGCTGCTTCACTCATGAGTGAGACAGCAGCACCTGTGTCTACCTCAATTTCCATGACTTTGTGTGGAAAAGCTCATACGACTGAACAGTGTGGCTGTTTGGGCTGTCTCCATCAGTCGTGTCTTCCTGGTTATGCTCCGAGTCAAGGAGGTGGGTTTTGCATTCCTCTGTCCTTGCCCTCCGTTTTTGAGACAAGCATGCAGAGGCAATATGACCCACCCTTGTCGCCATGTAATGTATCAAGCAGGGAAAGCAGTTTGAATGCACCATCAATCTTTTATTGTGCTCCACACACAGAAACCTCAGAACCATCCATGAGCCCAGCCTCCTCGTGCCGCTATGTTCCTGCCTCGCGATGACCACACTTCTGGTTGATCTCATACATGAATACATGACAGTCAATGACTTCAAGTATCTTTGTTTCTGGGTTAACATAACTGCTCTGGACATCAAACAAAGGAAAACTGCCGCATGGAGAGCTTGCAACAAATTTTGAAGAACATACAAGTCGACATTCTTTTGGCATATCAAGAAGCGACTGTTCATGGCAACAGTTGTGAATCCATCCTGCTTTATGGAAGTGAAGTGTAGACGATCCTCACTGCGACCCAGGAGACCGGACTTTATGGATGTTCCTGACTTTATGGACTCAACTTTTTTGTTCAGCCTTGAACGTCCATTGGTCTGAACATAGAACAAATAAAGGCCTCTATGGTTCTCTTCCAGGGCTGTTGGTTAAAATTAGAAGACATCTCAGGATTGTTGGGCACTGCTACCGCCGCAAAAATGAACCTGTTTCCAATGTCATACTCTGGACACCTAAACGGGGCAGACGAGCTCTCAACTACATAAACACATTGAACAAGCATATGGGACAGATGAACTGCACACAGCAATGCTTGATCGAGAAGACTGGAAGCTGAGGATCAGTCATCTGAGTTTAGCCTAAGAGCCGACTGAAGAAGAAGAGAAAGACATAGGCCTCATTTAAACGGAATATTTGCTTGCATGTAATATTTTTATCGTTGAATAGACAAGATTAAAATAAACAATATCAGTGTCTAAGATTGTAATTGGTTGTACTCCACCAACGTCGAGCTTATGGACATGCACCACCATAAAGAACACTGTCCATGTCTGTATCCAGCAATTTCCAGTTCCACTGATTTGTTTTTAAGGCCTTGATCCATTTCATTTTCAAACTTGACAACAACTTCTTGTCATTGATACAGTAGTGGTGAGTAAACAAATGTAAAACAGTACGTAGTAGAATGTAGTTATTGCTGTTAATACGGTCTGGTCACATATATACGTGGCAAACCACTTTAGGTCCCAAAATTATGGCTTTATCAATTTAGTCATTTATCGAGCTTCAGCAAAGATTGTTCTCAACTCCAAATTCATATTCTCTACCCACCATCCGGGTGGGTAAACAGCCAGTAGAAATAAATACCAAGAAAGGAATTGAACCTGGAAACAATGGATATTATCAACTAAAAGTGTAAAAGCACATGTTTACCGCCATGGGGAAAAACTGTGACAGACGTTTTGAGTGTTCGTCCTTCGTCGGAGGAAAAACAAACATATTTTGCCCCGACAAAGGTTTAACACTCAAAATGTCTTTTTACCCTTTCTTTTTATACATACTTTTATTTTATTTTTTTTACATTGTTCTTAGGCTCATATTGGATCTGTGTATAAACCACATGCAAGACAAAGACATTAGTTATAGTCCTTCAGCATAACAGAGTATTTTTGTGATGAAAGCATCAAACTTGTACCATGAGAAGATTAATATATAATTTTCATTTTCAGATGTTGGAACATTTGTTGTTGCACATGGGTGCGCATGCACAGCTGATTGAAATGGTGTCCATTTGAGCTTGCTATAATACACGGCGACTCGTATTTGAAACCAAATGACATGAGTGCAGTTCATAAAGTAATTGAAAACAAAGGTAAATCTGTAAACAATTTTATCGTTATCTATTTTTGACAATACAAGTGTGAATGTGCTGTCATTTGAAAGAATATGTCTATTTTGGCCTGATATAAATACACAGAGGCTCATATCGTCGTCGTTCGTATGCAGCACAAGGCTGCAGGGCAGCATCATTGGCTGATGGCATGGCTGTGCTGCTGATGCAATGCCCTCTGCTGGTTAGGGCAGGAATTTGGAATTTGTTCATGGTGCCGGCGATGGCTCGCCTACTCCTTGTGAAACATACCGTGGTATCTTTAACTTCCACCAACGAATGCTGGCAGATGGGATGCCTGATTAACGTCCATCCGAAGGATGACACACACATTGATGAATCTCCCTGCCTGTGAAACAACGGGATGACAGTTTATAGCTGAGTCACGATAACCCAGGCTAGACAGCATAGAGGCGAGTGTGCGTAACTCTGGGCCATCCCATCAGCCCAGAGGCTCATATAAGATGCAAGTAGAAATGGCAGTTCAAAAAGTGATATTAGTACCTTATTTCACAAACATTGATGCTGAACAAGAATGTTTAAGGTCATCAAACTAAATAACTGGATAATTCTCCCTCACAAGAGCACAGAGCTGTGCATTGACGGTGAGCCATTTTGCTCTTGGAGCGGTTCTGGCATCCTTTCTTGTAGACTCAAAGAGACAAGCTCATAGCAAGTCTGAGAAGCTTCAGGGAGTGTCATCCAGTGTGCCTCATCATTCAACATCCATCCAAATCCAGCCCCAGCTTGTCAGAGAAGGAAGTGTAGGCCTCGTAAACAGTGTCTGGCCACAGACATGACCACCCTGGTAGTCTGTGCTCTTCACATGCTGCTCGGGAGCATATTGGTAGAATTATTTGCCTAGGGTTCCTCTTTGCAAACAGCTTCTTCCTGGCCTTGTTCACATCAATACAGGTGCTTGTTTGGTTGTAGAGCAGTATGACGAACCTCTCAATGGTATACATATACGATATTTTGAGATGTTATATGGGGCACATGCCAATCTTAGAAGTGCATCAATAAGCTCTGGCAGAGCATTCCAGGTAGCCCAGTCTGTTTTCTCACCATGCCCAGCAAATGTTGAAAGCATATTACACCCTTTAAGTGCATGGAACATTGGAAGACATTGGATTTCTCAGGTCCAATGCAGGTGGATATTTCATACGCGGCCAAATAACGGAAACTTCTCTCTTTTCCAAGTGCCAACCACAGTTCATCATCAGCTCGAAGCGTGTGCACCACCATCACAGACAACACCACAACATCAGTATCAACAGTGCATATGAGTATCTTGTGATGACCATGATGGGTGGCATGTGCTACATGCAGTAACGTACAAGTGGCTGTATCTTCATGGTTGTATGGGGCAAGTGAGTAAAGATCAGGTTGTTGTGATTTACTGAGAACCTGCTCCCCATCTTGACGAGTTCCTTGTCTGCCTCATCAAATGACTGGATAAGTGTCTTTGAAAGGAAGCTGAATAGCTCGCTATTGTTACTATCTACACGAAGGAAGTCGATCCAGTTTCCTGGTACAGGTGCAATCCCAACAAGTTACAACACTCCTTTGCGCTCCCTTTCCTCACTTTGCTCTCGCTATGCATTTCAGGGGAGTCTGCTATATGGCTGTCCCACACAAGATCTAGGTGTGATACATTTTGTAGTTGCCCTGAGACAAATGGGATAAATACTTTGTGAGCATTCTTCTTAAATGTTTTTGTAGTCCTGTACTCGTCAGTAACTGAATGATGGCAGCTCCATCAATAACTACACATGTAACAGTGGGTGGCTCAGACTGTCTCTTCGAAAGGTTTTCTCGGCACATCATCAGGTCACTTGGCAGTCTTCCCTTGTCAGATAGCAAAGGAGGACATGTCTAATTATTTTCATGTCTGAAGAAATCTATCGAGATTCCCATCCCTTGTCTAGCAGCCAATAAAAAGTTGTGAAAAGAGTTATACCCCTTTCTTCATTGAATTGAGGTGAGTTGCTTTCCTTTCTTTGAAGCCTTAGTCGTTGAGTTACTGAATAATGTTAACTTGTTGCGAGTTACACCATCATCCATTGGCTTGGTTCTTTCTATCAGGCGTTGTTTTATGAAGACATTGAACCGGTCTTTGCCAATTTTCTGCATGTTTTGAACCTGCAGATATAATTTTTCTGCATGAAATTATATCTATATTCGATTTTTTTGAATCCGCTATCACTTGCGTAAATACATGGAACACATAATGTGAAGATTTCGGAAGTATGAACAGAATATGTTCGGAGAAAGGTGTGTTAGAAGTTCCAGGCTTACGCCCATTATATTATGATATGATTATGATTTTATTAATATTCTGATTATGATTATGATATTCGATTTTTTGAATCCGCTATAACCTGCGTAAATACATGGAACACATAATGTGAAGATTTCGGAAGTATGAACAAAATATGTTCGGAGAAAAGTGTATTAGAAGTTCCAGGCTTACGCCCATTACATTATGATGGTGAAACCGTTATTGATTTTAGCCTTATTAAATTCCTTTATTTGTTGTTTGCTAATAGAGGTTCCACATATCTCATTATCTCCACCAAGTGAATAATATTCTTCCGTATGAGACATTAAATTATTTCACGTCTTGTAGGTTTATTTTAAATGACCAATTATACCCGAAATCATTCATATCATATATCTCCATGGTTCGAGTCTCATAAAAACTATATGCCCTTCTTTATAAAATCTAATTTCAATTGGAACTGTGAATTCTGTCTGACCCAGAGAAAATCAACATTTCTGTATCTTTTGAAAACACAAACGTTTTATTTAAGAATATATACTTTGATAAATCACTTAGTTCATTCAATTTTTTTTATACAACCAGCTACTGATTTTGGTTGCTTCAGCTACGGATTTTGGTTCTGGCTCTTTAATCCTAAAAATTCTTATTTTTATATAATCCTTAAATGTCCCATCAAGTTTTTTCAACAACAAACATGGCTGTATCTTATGAGTTTTTTGTGTTTGCATAATTGAAGATGTCTCTTAAAACTACATTTTAACAAGTCCCTTGAACATATATCACAATGTTGTTTCTCTTGCTCTGCTGGTTGGATTCGTTGAAATATATTGAGTGTGTGTTTGCATGATTGTAAGTGTTTGTTGAAATATTTGTAGTCCTTATTGCAAACATCACAAAGAGTTATATTCACCACATTTATAGAACAAAAAAAGATGATTGTCTAGGACACACACACACACACACATATATATATATATATATATATATATATATATATATATATATAGATACAAACAAACACGACATAATAGTGACCGAAGCTTTTCGTGCTGCACTCTTCAGGGTAAAAAATCGCAGCAAGTGAAGGTGGAAGTGAAGGCGCGTGCTTTATACACAGGTCTCAATAAGGTAGACGCTGATCGGATTAACCGTGACGTCATTACGGTTGAACCAAATGCCCATTGGTCGGCTCATCATCTTCACCTCGAGCTCCCATTGGCTGGAGCAGAGTTCATCGATGATTGACGTTTGCAACCGCATCCTGGAGAGAGGGGGGATGGGTTTCCCCTAAGGTCCATTCACCATTTGTTACCATACTTCTCTTGATCTTTCCATGCTGAAAGAGACACAGAGATCGTATAAATTCCTTTTGACGACATAATATTGGATCGGTGGTAAGGATGAAGGTTGCTTCCAACATACGTAAATGAAATGAGCTCCGACCTTGGCTCAATATCCTGAACATATCTGCATTGTACTGGTCTGCACAGATAGGGTTGGCAACCAGGTGCTGTGCAATGGCAGATGAAGCAGGTACAGTGGCCAAGGGCAATCATCACAAAGGTTTGAAGTACAAATCAAACATATTGTATCAAACATGTTTCTGGCTGTGCAACCCCGAGTAATCTTTACCTCTCGCCATTAGCTGACGTCAGTCAACAAGCATGTGCTACCCACCTCACAAACCAGCAATGTTATCTATGAGTTTAAGTGCCGATGTGAAGCTCGGTATGTGGGCC
>CM068954.1:122391149-122423296 GCA_035128595.1 Eptatretus atami | reverse complement strand
CGTCATTACGGTTGAACCAATCAGCGTCTACCTTATTGAGACCTGCGTATAAACCACGCGCTTTCACTTCCTCCTTCACTTGATGTGATTTTTACCCTGAAGAGTGCAGCACGAAAAGCTTCGGTCAAATATATGTCGTGTTTGTATCCATATTAAAGTTCTGTAGTACCAACATCTGTTTATATATATATATTGTTGCGAATTCGCGCCGTCGGCGTGCGATCGGCCACGTGACTCGAAATCGCGACCGCCTCGCCACACGGACGGACAATTCAGTCGTGACCCTCCCGCTAACGCCGGGATCCAGTCACGGGTGGACCTTTCGGCCTCACCACAACCCAGTCCGCATTCTACCCGCGCGAATAGGTAATCGCCGAAAGTCGATATACCTAAGTACCCTCACGGGTAACCTACCGAGGGTTGTACCTCGCCACAGGCCGACTTCGGACACGGGCCGCTTAAGCGACCCGTTCCATGCTAACGGGATAACCGAGCGGTGTTATCGTCGCCTTGACGGTTCCTGATTAATTATCGGCGCGTCGCGCCCGACGAACCCTTTACGTGAAACAAGATGGAGACCCAACGAAGGAAGGACGCAGCGACACGGGGGAAAGAATTCAACAGAAGCACATTTTATTTACAACACGACAACGAATAGCACACATAAAGCAAAGTCAGAAAGCAATTGCACATATATCAATAAAAAGACAAAAGAAGAAGAGCTACTACCGAATACGCGACACACGGCACACTTACACAGTACTACTTATAAGACACGGCGCCACACACACACGTTCACACAAAACCCAAAAGAAATGGAAGTCGACTTCCCTGAGGTGGTTGAGTCCTCGCGACCGTCACTCGCCGTGGCCCGCGAGCTCTCTTCCGTGCCGAAACCCGAGAAGCGAGCGAAGAGAACCAAAGAACAAAACCCTCATTCGTCCGCTTCTTATGCGCCCGGCGCCACGCCCCGTTCTCGGCTCCACCTTCCTTCGAGGCGCTTCGAGAAGGGGGCGTTCCCTCTCGTCCCTCCCACCTCCGCTTGTGGGGGACGAGGCGAAGCGTTCTGGCGCCGGGCCAGGAAGGAAAAAGCGGAAAACGCGCGTCCCGCCCTGGGACCTCTCCCTCCCCTCTCGCGTTCGACGGCTTGCAACGCGCAAACCGTCGTACGTAGACCGCTGAGGATGGCGTTCGTTGGTGTAGGTAGCGTGGTTGAGATGGTGGCGTGGTTGTGAGGGTGGCGGTGCTGGCGTTGTTGGAGTGGTGGCTTGGTTGGCGTTGTTGTTGGCGTTGAAGTGTGGTTGGCGTTGTTGGTTCGAAAATAAAAGAAACAGAAAAACGCCTAACTCAAAGTAATCGCAGCCCGAATGAATCACATTAATTCCCTCTATAACAACGGGTTTGGAGCTAACTACACATGTACTTCAGAAATACCTCACCTATGGGACCTGGATGGTGTTTGCGAATTTCCACAGCCGTAACACTACCCCTCCCCTTTTTACAGACTCGTCCCGAGTCGTCAAATTATCGTGTGCCATCATGTGTAGTTCTCCCCTAGTACGTTTTACCTACGGATCCCTGAGTGCGACATTCATGGTATTCGTGTCCCACAAATAATAAACTGAGGGCTGAGTAACTAACTACAAACTCACTCATACAGACGACTTAACTAAAATTGCCGGCGCTATGACAGACATGCGGGGGCACACTCATATTTACAATACACAACTTAACACCTTAACCTTATAATTTACACTAAACCATGGCCCAGGATCAATGGACTCTGCAGGAAAAAGGTAAGAGTCAAAGAAAACCGGTGCACGGGCCGCCACTGCAGGCCCGTGTTGCAGCTGCCAACAGGACAGTTCCTGCAGCTTGCAAACTGTTGCTTGATCCTGGCGCACATGGAAATGAACAAAGGGGGCGGGGCAAAGCAAAATTGAACGGGGGCAAACTGATGAGGGCAGTGGCATGGCATGGCATGACAAGGCCGCTGTGAGAACAGCCGGCAGAAAAGGGCCGCTGCAGGCGAACACAGCCGGCAGACGATTGACCGGCAAGGCTTGCAGAACACACGCAGACGATCCGGCCGGCACAGGCCTTGCAGTAAAACAGTCGTCGGACGATCCGGCCGGCACAGGCCTTGCAGCAAAACAACAGCTGCCGATGAACTTGGCCGGCCTCTTGCCGTGCAGTGCAGGTTGGTGGAGGGAGTACGGTGGTGCTGGCCACTCGCAGAAGGCGGGCTCGGACCTACCCTACGGTCTCCCTCCCACCTATCGCCTTTGCCTGTCACTGTACCTACCACTCCCTTAATTTGTAAAACAATTTAGCCCCCAACTTATTTTTTTGTTTGTTTTTATTTTCATCCCTTCCCCACTAGAAATCGTCCCCTAACCCCCTTTACTGTCTTTGTTGGCTAACCTATTCTGTCACCTAGCCTACTCCCAACCCCTACGTTCCTTCCCGGAGGGGAATAAGGGAGAGCTAGCGTCCTGTGCCGAGGCCAATAAAGCCTCAGGATGGCCTCCCCAGATCTCAGCGATCTAACCCAAGTGGGTCCAGCGGCCACAACGAGAGCGAAGGGATGGATGGTGCAGAGGGGTACATCTCCTAATCTACCCTATCCATTTAACTGTTAAACTACCCCGGGGCTTTCAACAAGCGCCTCTCGCTTAATCTATTGGTTCTAAAAACCAGATTCCGTCGCTGTGTTGGTGTACTCAATTTCGGGCCTCGCCCTCGAATTTTCCCTCGTGCCCTTGCACGGTTTCGTGGCTGGACGCGTGGCTCCCCTGGCAGGGGCACGACCTCTGCCGAATCCCTACGATGGACCCCCGGGCACTACATTGCCTCCGAGCCTACCAGCTCCCTAAACACCGGGGAGTGCCCCATGGCAACTCCCTGAGACGCACACGTGGCAGGCTGGCGCCCCGGGCCCTTTCGGAGGGTCCACCCGTGCCACAGACACTGCCCACGCGGCAACGGCGCTCCAGGCCCCCGCACCAAGCGGGCGCACCCGTGCCACTACGCTAACCGGCCCCATGGGCCCTTGCCTACCACGGCCGACTAGCCCGGTGCCGGGGTACCCAATCAGCGATACTCACCTTTCGCAGCCACGCTCCCAGCCCGTCAACAGGGCTCCTGCACCCTCCAAATGGGTATCGAGCCTACTTCCCACCAACAACAAAACGACCTCCATTTTGTCAATTTAACTACCCCACTAACTCACTTTATACTGACCCCGGGGTCCTTGGGCGGGAGTCACTCCTCCCCCCAATCACTCATCGCACCATGCATTCCCCAATCACTCCCTACACTCAGACCCGCTGGCCTCACTCACTCACCATGACCAACACAACTCACCAACTCTTCAACACGCACACCGCTGAATCCTGCCATCCTTCTAACTACCTCCCCTAACTACTCGTGCTCCCACGTCGTCCCTTACACTACAGCACGTTCATTTTAACACTACGTAGCTAATCTACGTCCCCACTACACATCCAAGTCTGTCCCTGTCTCCAAAATCCTCTAAAATCAATTTCCCACCTAAATCTGACTAACATCCCTCTACCTAATCCATTCCACGGGCCCATAGGACTACCCTGCCCCATGAAGCCGTCTAGCTAGGCTAACCCTTCCCCTAACTAGTGTCCTGTGCCTGGTAAGGGGTCTTCACCCTTGCCCAGGGAATCTGTCCACCGAAAGCGAGGCTTGCTTTCGTTAATTTTGTATTGCCAAATACGCGCAGCACCAGCGCGGCAACTCACAGCTCGCGCACTTTGCACCTTGCCGTGACGTCATGCAGCTGCACGCGTACCTCGTCCCTCTTGGACGGTACCATCCGGCAGGGATTCACCCTCCTGCCGGATTCCAACCCCACGTGCAGCCATGACGTCACCTCTGCGCACCCCAAAAGCAAACCTCGCACTCCGAGGGGCTCCCCGAGCGAACACATGTGCTCTGCCCGTTGGAGCTTAACACAAGCTCGCGTGGAGACCCATCCGGTCCAAATTCGTTGTCCTGCTAAACTTTGTCCGTCCGCGGGATCGGCAAATCCACCGCTGGCGTTTCCGGACGCGGGCTTCACTCCGCAAGCGAGCACGTGGGGGTCTCGTGCGTTGCACAGCACGGACGCGCGGCTCGCTGCTGGGTGAACCCGGCACGGTGCTCATTACAACTACGGCCGCTACCCGGCTTCTGTCCCTCTGTCGCCGTCGTCTCCGTTCCACCCACGCACACTGCGTGTCACGACGCACAGACTCCACTCCAACACACTCACATTCACAACGGGAGAGCGGCTGCATGCTCACGCATGCGAAAGACATCTCCCTTACACACAGCGACCTTACACACGCTGTCCCTCTCCTTACACTCGGCGCTTCACTTCACTCGTGCCATTTCCTCACACAAACCATACCACTCACAGACGCGGGGCACTCGCCGCGGCGGCTCATCCACACAGGGGGTTCACACACGCGTGCTGTTTCCCTCGCACATGTGGCCTCTTCCACCTGCGGTGCTCCTTGAAACACCGGCGTGCTGGGAAGCATGCCCTCCGGCACACTCGCCACCACCACCACTCACACACGGGGACACACTCACACTTGCGTGCCGCAAAGCACGCATGTCCGCACACTCGCAAACACACACCCCTGCACGACCACACTGGGGATTCGTGTCCCCACAAGGGTTCCCGGGGCCTCTATACCCCAAGCTGCACGTGCACCTATCACAGAGCACTCGTCCTTCAACTCCGCTTGCACGACCGAACCACCTGGTCGTGATTCGCCTCAAGGGGGCATACTCCCTCCCCTCGTTCCTGGAGGCAGCCATCCAGCTGCTCGCACGGGTCTCTACCCAGTCCGCGAGCTCACCCCCATTATCCTCCACTACCTCTGTGTGTGTGTGTTCTGTTCCTTAACCCCGTCATTATCATGCAGTCTCTCCTCTATTTTTCTACCTTCCGGTTCTGTACATTTGTTAGTTTCTGTTGTCTCCTCGTGTCTATTAGTCTCTGCTTCTTCTGGCGTCTTTCCTTATCTTTACGTAGGTAAACCTTGCTTTCTTAAGTCGCTCCGCCGTCTTCCCTCTGTTTCACTCCTTGCTCTTTCAGGATCTCCGCGTACTCATCCTTGCTTTCCGTCTTAATTGTTCTTTTCTCCCTCCCAATTCCTTTCACCTCGTGTCTTATACATTTATTAGTTTCTGTTTCTGGCTGGAGTTCTCCATTTCTCTGGACTTCAATTTACTCTCTCCTTCAGTTCATTAATTTCAAACTCGTATAGTTTTGTTTTCTCTCCCACAGTTTCTCCTGCTCATCATTTTCCAATCTCATCGTTTCTTTCAATTGGCTCATTTCTTCTGTGTTTCATTCGCTGTTCTCTCATTACCCTTCCTTGTTTCCTCTGCTGTCTTCCTTCTCCATCTCATGGTTTTCTTCATTTGGTATATCTCTTTTTGTGTTTCATTTGCTGCTGTCTCATTACTCTTCCTTGTTTCTTCTCCTGTCCTCCTTCTGCAGTTTCATGGTTTTCTTTCATGTGGTTAATTTCCCTTTTGTGTTTCATTCGCTGTACTTTGTCTATCTCTCACACTCCAGCCTCCCGCTTTTCTTTCAATTGGTCAACCTCAGCTTCATGTTCTTTTGTTTTCTATCCCATTGTTCCTCTCGCTCTTCCCTCTCCAATCTCGTGTGTCCTTCAATCTCCTCATTTCTCCTTCCTTCTTCATTCGTTGCTCCTTCAACTTCTCCTCGTATTCACCTTATTTTTTTCCTTTGTCGTTCAGTTTCAAATTCATAACCCTTTCAGTTTTTCATTCCACTGTCTTTCTTGTTCCTCGTTCTGCAATCTCATTATTTCTTTCAACTGACAGATTTCTTTCTCCTGTCTCATTCCTTGTTCTTTGTATTTCCTATTCAACTGTCTTTCTTGTTCCTCATTCTGTAATCTCGTTATTTCTTTCAACTGACAGATTTCTTTCTCCTGTCTCATTCCTTTTCTTTGTATTTCCTATTCCACTGTCTTTCTTGTTCCTCATTCTGTAATCTCGTTATTTCTTTCAACTGACAGATTTCTTTCTCCTGTCGTAATCTTTGTTCTTTCAGGACTCTTTCTTGCATCTCATTCTTTAATCTGGCCTTCGCTTCCAGCTGTTCGATTTGTACAGTGTGGTTCCTTAACGTTTCATTCTCCGTTCTCGTTCTTTCCTCTCTCAACATCCTCAGCTCGTTTTGTAACTCAGAAGCTTTCTTTTCCAATTCCTTTCTCATCTCCGCACACTCCAACTTTGCTTTGGCTTCTAATTGTTCAATCTTGCTCAGTGTGGTTCTTAACGTTTTCATTCTCCGTTCTCTCCTTTCCTCTTTTAACATCTTCAGTTCGTCTTGTAATCCTCTTTCTTTGTTTTCGTGTTTCAGTATCTCAGAATTTTTGTTTCTAATTCTCCCTCAATTTGCATGCTTCTTCACTCATTTCATCTCTTCTTTCCACTGCTTCCCTCCTCAATTCGTCCTTTTTTTGCTGTATTTCTTTAGTTTTTTCTGCCATTCCTTTCCCATTCTTTTTCCCCTTCCAGGATTTCTCTTTCAAACTGACTTTCCCTTACCTCTTGCTTCAGTAGTTCCAATTCCTCATTTGTTTGCGTTTTTTCCTTTTCTAGCTTTGTTTTCCTTTCTCCTTCCTCCTAATTCTCCCTGCAGTTCTTTGAACTGTTCAGACTTTCCAGCAATTCTTCCGTCCTTTCCTCCAGCTGTCTCTCTCCTCTTTTATCTTCCATTCTAGGCTTTCCCTTTCCTGATTGCCTGTTCTTATCTTTCCTCAATTGTTCAACTCCCATCATGTTCACATTTTTTCTCTTCCAACTGTATTTCCTCACTCTCCCTCCAGTTCTTTGAACCGCCTTGCTTCTCCAATAATTTTTCCATTAGTTGTTTTACTTCCAAGTCGTGCTCCTTTGTTTCTTTTCGAGCTCGTTTTCCATTCTTCCTCCCATTGTTTCCTATCTTGAGAGATACCAATCTGCTGTTCCTCTATTCTTTTGTTCAGTTTGCTCTTGCATATTCCAACTGACGGGTATAAACACTACCAAATTCTTTTTCCCACATAGTTCGTCGACTCTGTTGGCCAAGTCATGTTTTTGCCACCGAATTCGTTCACTAAAGTCCGTACATCGCTGTGTCCCCCGTACACGTAATTTTTCTGAGCTCGTCGTGCGTGCCGTTGTGACTCGTCCACTCCACTTTGCACCTCCTCGATATATCTTCATAATGCTTCACCTTTTCCAAGACATCCCCCAATTGTGCCTGAAGCCTGCCAATGCTCGCATAATCATCCTGCCACGCCTGCCATGGCACATGCCGTGACCAACGTGGCTTGAACTGGTGACTGGGAGTTTCACGCCTCGTGTTGCGCCATTCGCAGAGCCATAAAATAGCCGCTCCTTCCGTGCTGCGCTGAGGTGCGATGCGCCGCCATTATGCGACCCAGTTTTGCCGGCAAAGTTCGTGCTCAAGCCGCTCCCACTGACCACAGTTAGTGGTGGGGTTATAATTATAAAAAGAACCGACCTGGGCAATGGATCCTACACTACTACACATATACATTTCTACCACCCGGCTCCCGCTCGCCTTGAGACGCCATCTTATTCCACGTAAGGGGTTAAATTTAGTTCGCTCGTAATTTGGAGGGATCGGGGGTCGCTCCTCTCACCCCTGGACCGATTCCCTATGAATTTAGCTGGAGACAGGAGGTTCGTTTTCCCCCGCCTCTGACCAGTGTTTGCGAATTCGCGCCCGTCGGCGTGCGATCGGCCACGTGACTCGAATCGCGACCGCCTCGCCACCGGACGGACAATTCAGTCGTGACCCTCCGGCTACCGCCGGATCCAGTCACGGTGGACCTTTCGGCCTCACCACAACCCAGTCCGCATTCTACCCGCGCGGAATAGGGTAAATCGCTGAAAGTCGATATACCTAAGTACCGCCACGGGTAACCTACCGAGGGTTGTACTCGCCACAGGCCGACTTCGGACACGGGCCGCTTAAGCGACCCGTTCCATGCTAACGGGATAACCGAGCGGTGTTATCGTCGGCCTTGACGGTTCCTGATTAATTATCGGCGTCCGCGCCACGACGAACCCTTTACGTGAAACAAGATGGAGACCCAACGAAGGAAGGAGCAGCGACACGGGGGAAAGAATTCAACAGAGCACATTTTATTTACAACACGACAACGAATAGCACACATAAAGCAAACAGTCAGAATAAGCAATTGCACATATATCAAATAAAAGACAAAAGAAGCAGAGCTACTAACCGAAATACGCGACACGGACCACTTACACAGTACTACTTATAAGACACGGCGCACAACACACACGTTCACACAAAACCCAAAAGAAAATGGAAGTCGACTTCCTGAGGTGGTTGAGTCCTCGGCGACCGTCACTATCGCCGTGGCCCGCGAGCTCTCTCCGTGCCGAAACCCGAGAAGCGAGCAGAGAGAACCAAAGAACAAAACCCTCATTCGCCTCCGCTTCTTATGCGCCCGGCGCCACGCCCCGTTCTCGGCTCCACTTCTTCGAGGCGCTTCGAGAAGGGGGGCGTTCCTCTCGTTCCTCCCACCTCCGCTTGTGGGGGACGAGGCGCAAGCCGTTCTGGCGCCGGGCCAAGGAAGGAAAAACAGCGGGAAAACGCGCGTCCCCGCCCTGGGACCTCTCCCCTCCTCTCCGCGTTCGCGGCTTGCAACGCGCAAACCGTCGTACGTAGACCGCTGAGGATGGCGTTCGTTGGTGTAGGTAGCGTGGTTGAGATGGTGGCGTGGTTGTGAGGGTGGCGGTGCTGGCGTTGTTGGAGTGGTGGCTTGGTTGGCGTTGTTGTTGGCGTTGAAGTGTGGTTGGCGTTGTTGGTTCGAAATAAAGCAGAACAGAAAAACGCCTAACTCAAAGTATCGCAGCCGAATGAATCACATTAATTCCCTCTATACAACGGGTTTGGAGCTAACTACACATGTACTTCAGAAATACCTCAACTATGGGACCTGGATGGTGTTTGCGAATTCTCCAAGCCGTAACAATATATATATATATATATAATATATATATATATATTAACAGTTGATATATTTGTGTTATATATAACTCATATAACTCAGTGATGTTTGCAATTAGGGTTCCAAATATTACAACAAACACTTACAATTTTATATTCACCATATTTATACAACAAAAATAGATGATTTTCTAGGACCTATTTATGTATAGTTTTGTGTTTAAAATAAAATTTTCTGAGTAAAATCTCTTACTGATTTATAGATATTTTTGTCTTTGAAATAAATTCTTGGTGAAATCTCTTCCTGATTTATATGTTATATTTTTGTGTTTAAAATAAAAAGTTCTGATTTCAAAATGAATTCAAAAAGGCCACCAATAAATATTTGTTGGGTTTGTAGTTTATTAAAACACCTTTTCTTATAATTTTCATCCCCATCGAGAATGTTGATAAATAATGTTGGGGTTTGGTTCTTGGGCGAAATATCTTTGTTGAGTTGAGACAAAAGGATAAACCTCCCTCAACATTCTGCTCTGAGCTCCTCCTGAACCACATATCATTTTAAAATTGTAGTAAATTATTTTTCCATTGTTTTCTTGACATCCATTAAATCTTTTTAAACCCCTCAGTCTGTGCTTTATTTACGGTTGTCTTGGTTATTTCTTCAACAATACTTTTTTGATACTGTCCACATTCATTATGTTTCCCATTTAAATACCAAGGTTGTGATTATCTCCACTCTTTGGTTTGGTTATTGCTTGGCTCTATACTTTTCCAGAGTTTTGAGGTCATTCATATAGAAGTAATTTTGCTAATCTGTTTTTTTAATGGATGGGATATCTTAAATACATAGTTTTAAATATAGAGTTTTATAGCACATGGGAGTATTATTCAAAGGTAGGGTTATAAAGGGAAATAATCTCTGTTCAAATGGTGTTATAAATAGGTAAAAGAAAGGGGGTGGGGGTCAAATAAAGTAGGGGGTGAGGGGTTAAAAAAAATATTTTGATGCATAGTCGACGCTTATAGAAGAGCTTAATCCCAGAAACAATTTAATGCAGAGAAGCTGGTGCAGGATGAGTTGAAGAGGTAGGAGAGGAGAAGGAGAAGTTGGAGCTGGAGAAAATCTGTGTGTGAGAAAAAATTCACTCCTTTTTATTGACAGGGTCAAATATTTTTTCCCCTGAGTTAACATTAAAGTCATTGGGGGAAATGGGATAGTCCCAGAACCAACAAAAATCCCCTATTACAGACCCTGCTTTCCATTCACATTTCGAGTGTATTAACCTTGGTATGTATAAACAGGACACGATGCAGAAACTTTCTTAGGTAATTTATCGTTGCCTTTTTGCAATCTGAAGCAGGCAGCATTTGATAATATACCTGAATGAAGGAAAAATTGATGGGTACAGCTGATTCCTTCAGGTGGTCCCTCCTTTTTGAGTCCATGTCCATGCTTGAGATTTCCCTAATAGCTGTGGGACAGAAAATGCTCAGAGCACACACAAGAGAGCCTGCTCAAGGCTGATTCTTCAGTTTCAATGCACAAGCCACTGATTGTTTCAAACATACCGGGTCTTGTACTGAAAGGCAATTAAATGGCTTCTCCACGAGTGGTCTGAGCATTCCCAAGCGAGACAGCCAACCATCAGGTAAATCAGCCAATGCTTTCTTTCATGATTGGAATGTATACAGTGTAAATTGTTCAGAACAGAGCAAATTGAGATACATTAATTGGACCACGTGACTCTTCCATCAAACCACAGTCCAAACTCAGCTTTCACAGCACCAATGTAGGTGATCTATTCGATTCTCATTTCTAAATTATGGGTGTAAAAGGAAGCATTTAACCATCAAATCCTCTCGCATGATGTATTCAGTGCATTGTTAGTCAATGGTGTAATATTGTTAAACATTTATAAGATTCCCCCCGCTCTTATATAGCGAGCTATATATGGCCTCCAAAAGTGTGTTCAGTGTGTCGTTGTTGTTCCTTTAACATTAAGTTCAGTTTGCTGTTGGAGATTTTCTTCCTCTTTTAACCTCCGTCACCGAAGGTGTACGGAGGTTATGTTTTAGCCTGTCTGTCTGACCATGATATCTAAAAAAAAGTAAGAGACAGAATTGGACGAAACTTGGTGGACAAGTTGAGTGTGTGACATGGACAAATTGATTCGATTTTGGTGAAGATCCAGATCCGAATCCTAGAATTTTTAAAGTAATTCTTCACCATTGAGAGATGGGTTTAAAACTACATATATATATATATATATATATATATATATATATATATATATTGTGTACGCTGTGGAAATTCGCATTACACCATAAAGGGTCCTCAGGTGAGATATATCGATAAGTTAATGTGTAGTTAGCCCAAACCCGTTGTTAAAGGCCCAGTCACACCTTGACGTTTTAGCCAACGTATGCCGATTTTTGAAAAATTGTCTAAAACGCTGGTACACGTCGAATACGTTATGGGTAAGTTTTGATAACATTGAGAGCACGCTGAAAAACACTGCCATACGTCGTGCACGCTGGCTTTAAACGTTGTACTTTTCGATTGTCCTCAAAGCTTTCCATGCTTGAAATTTTACGACTTATGCCAGCGTATGACTCACAGTTCCACATAACGCTCGCCATAAAATGTAGCGACGTCACGCGATCGTTGACACACGTTACTTGTAAGTTACTCATAAGTCGAAACACGTCGAGGTAATGTTAGCGTACCCGAAACTTATTTCTAAGCTATGAGTTACGTGTTGTTACTAACGTTACGCGATCGTTGACACACATCGACACACGTTACTTGTAAGGTGCTCATCGGTCGAAACACGTCAAGGTAATGGTTAGCGTCAGTGTTCCAGACTCCCTGGTTTTATTTTTTTTTTTTTTTTTTCTTCCTTCCTTCGGTATGATGGTGATTTTGACACTTCGATTTCTAGTGCGGTTGTAATAAATATAATTAATAGACTGCCGCTCAACGATTTAAATCATAACCGCACTTACACTGAACACCGTCATACCGAAGAAAAAAAAAAACCGGGAGTCTGGAACACTGACGCTAACATTACCTTGACGTGTTTCGACTTATGAGTACCTTACAAGTAACGTGTGTCGATGTGTGTCAACGATCGCATATCGTGCGTACAACTTATTCCCATTGCATGCGGAGCGTGTGTCTAACGGCAAGTACGTCGTAAAATTTTCAACATGTTAAAATTACAAGACGTACTCCACTTAATAGGACGTATGATAGCGTACTTTAGCGTTTTATTCACGTATACCAAACTTACCCATACCGTATTCGACGTGCGCCAGCGTTTTAGACGCATTTTTCAGAGGTCGGCATACGCTGGCAAGATCGCCAAGGTTGACTGCGATGTTGACACTTCCATTTCTGCGGCGGTTATGATTTGAATCGTTGTGCGGCAGCCTTTCCATAACCTACGCCACGTCACGTCGGCGATGCGTGCACGTGCTATGCATAAGTTAGACTATCGTTGGGCATAGGTTGTGAAGGCCGACAACAGGTTCAGCATTCGTTGGTATAAGTTATCTATACACAACGAAACGTTCTGTGTCCATACTAATACGTTATGCATAAGACAAGCCGTTATGAATACGTCCGAATTTTAAAAAAAAACATCAAAAGTTCAACGTAAGCCAGCGTTTTGCATACATTTTAATACGTTGCCATCGCTGGCTAAAACGTCAAAGTGTGACTGCGCCTTTAGAGGGAATATATGTGATCCATTCGGGCTGCGATTCTTCAGATAGTCGTTTTTCTTTTGCTGTCGTTAATTTGGTGCAAGAACAACAACGAACATCGCCACAACCAACATCTCAACGATCACGCCATTCACTACACGACGCCAACAATCACGCCATTCAACCACGACGCCCACCTTCCACAATTACGCTACCACATCTTCGCCACTCGCCATTCAACGGCACCGTGCGGTCACGATCTCCGCGGGACGGATGAAAGGAGCGGAGAGCAGCAGCAACAAGGTGCGAAGGGGCATCTCCCGCCCAAAACTCCCGCTTGAAAGTCTCCCGCCGGATTTTCCCTCCTGCTTTTCCCACGCTTTGGCATGGGGGAGGTGCGATTTGAGCCAGAGGTCAAAGGTGAAAAAAGGTGGGGGCCTGATTTTGGGGAATAATTCCCTGGCCCCAGCCAAAACTGACTTTCCCGTCCCCGCACGGCGCGGGGATGGGGGAACGAGAGGGCACGCCCCTTTTGGGAAGCTTCCAGAAGGGAGGTGGAGCCAGAAAACGGGGCGGAGCGAAGGGCGGACCCCACCCTACAAAAGGCGTGGGCGTTCGAGTTGGGCGCGCTCTTGGTTGGTTCGGTCGATTGTCGAAGGCGTGGGCGTGAAGTCGACGATAACGTCATCCCTTGTCCCTGTTCCCTTGTCCCTGAAGGGCATTGTCGAGAGTTGTGGTGATTGTTCCTGGTCGGAGGTTCTGTTCGTTCGTCCCTATCGGGCGGACGACACGTGCAGGCGCGAGGCACGAGCACAGTGGACCACGCCCGAGGGACTCGGAATGACGGTCGCCAGCCAAGAACTCGACGCGCTAAGGGAAGTCGCGACTTCCTTTTCTTTTGGGGTTTTGTGTAAATGTCTGTGGGTGGCGCCAGTCTTGAAAAGTAGAACTGTTATAAGTGTTGCCGTGTAAATCATATTCGGTTGTAGATCTGCTTGTTTTATTGTGTTTTCTTGCTTGACTGTAATATACGTGCCTTCCGTGCTTCCGTAATAAATGTGCTGGTCCAATTGTTCCCCTTTTCACTGCGTCCTTTCCTTTGTTTGAATCTCCATCTTGCATCACGTAAGGATTAATAGTGGGTTTTAAAACACCCAGTAAAAATCTGAACCGTCAAGGTCGACGATAACTCCGCTCGGTTATCCCTGTAGTACGGAACGAGCCGCTTAAGCGGTTCGTGTCCAGAGTCGACCTGTGGCGTGGTACAACTCCTCGGTATGCTATCCGCGCGGGTACTTAGGTAAATCGACCATTCGGCGATCGGACCCTATTTCAAGCGGGTAGAATGCGGACTGAGTTGTGGTGAGGTTAAACCCCACCGTGACTGGCTCCTGGCGGTAGTTCCCGGAGGGTCACGACTGAATTGTCCGTTCCGGTGGGCGACGTGGTCCATTCGAGTCAAGCGGCCGATCGCACGCCCGACGGGCCAGAATTCGCAAACAATATATATATATATATATATATATATATATATATATATATATATATAATCATGATATCCCAAAAAGTTGAGTATGTAATTATGACAAAACCAGGTGGATGAGTTGGTTAGGTAACAAGAAACAAGTCGATTTGATTTTGGTTCAGTCAGGATGCAGATCCGACTATCAGTGAGATACAAAATGTAAACTGTTCAGCCTGGCATAGGTATGCACTACTGAGTGCCGTTCTAGTGTCCATTTGCAGTTATAGACTTGAGAGACAACCTTGATGGACCCATTTGGCTACTTAGCCACTTTAATTGTGATGAGGGTAGATAATATATTATTCAGCCAAAGGCTATGTAAAAGTTTCAATTACAAATTTTGGTTGAATATTGAGCCCAAGATGTAAAATATCTGAAATGAAATAATTGTTCCTTCAAAAAAAAAAAAAAAAGATACCAATGAAGAGTGGAAATTTTTCCAAAGAGGATTTTAAAATAATGAGTCTTTAAAGGCCACAATTATTTCCACCTCATGGGGTTGCCCAGAGAAAGTTTATAGCCCAAGTCATACACAAAATCACCAACTGGCTTGCCCTGCCTGATCTTTCTTTGAGTAAGCTAGAACAGGAATTTGGAATGTGTTCATGGTGCCAGCGATAGCTCACCTATTCTTTGCCAAAGATACTGTGGGATGTAACATCCACCAATTAATGCTAGCAGATGTGAATATGTGATGCTCAGAATATGTGACATCCATCCGAGGGCAGCACACACATTGATACCTCTCCCTGCCTGCGAAACTCCAGGATGATAGGTTAAACTGAATCAGGCTAGAGATTCCAACCCACCTGTTTGACAGCTTTGGAGGTGAGTGTGTATACCTTTAGGTTATCATGTCAGTCCAGGATTTTTAGATCTCTCACAAAAATCTCGTTTGCTTTTCTCAAGTTGTATATTATGAAATATCTCATTAGATCCTATGGGTAATGCAAAGAGGATTTTTGTAAGGGATGCTATGGGATGCAAGTGCTAATACCTAACAGGGAATGAAACTCAAACCCTAGGTTTAAAGTTAATCGGCCATGGTATTAACAAACAGAAGCACATTCAGTAGCATGAATCCAAAACAAAAAACAAAAATAAACCATAAACAATAGCTGTTTTCTCTCATGTCAAAACACTGCTTCTGGTTGGCACAAGATAAGGTGAAACACAAAACAGTCTCTGTCTCTCACTCTGTCTCTCACTCTGTGTCTCACTCTGTGTCTCACTCTGTGTCTCACTCTGTGTCTCACTCTGTGTCTCACTCTGTGTCTCACTCTCTCTCTCATTGTAATTGATGGCACAATTCCCTGCCGCTGTGCCTCACACGTGTGTGTTGCCAGAGTTTGAGTGCACTGAGTTTCAAAGGAAAAAAAATCACCAGTTTGAATTCTCAGCAAATGTTTTCCTGCAACAATGATGTGACCTCCTGGTGAACTTCAAACCATCGTTCCACTACCATAGCGATCTACCAGGTCCAAAACGCTGCAATTGGAGGCTTCCAAGGTGGATTGCAAGGCAACCACAACTACAGTTCGATTTCAAAACTAATTATTTTACCACAAACAGTGCAGCACAATCAATCTCAAAGTTAATATCACCAAAACTAATTATTTTAACACAAACAGTGCAGCACAATCAATCTCAAAGTTAATATCACCAAATATAATATGGTAAGCTAGCCTTAGATGTACATGGAAAGTGTAATAAAATCCACCAGGAAATTGTACATCAACACTTTCTACATTCTACAATCATATTGCTAACGTTATTGTATTTGAGAGAGATCTTTTCGGATGATAACTGTTTAAAAGCGAGTTAAACATCAACTTTGAGTCACGTAAGTCACATATTACACATTGCTTATTTTCACGTTGAATCAACACTTTCTGATAGAGGAGAAAGAAGGAAAAGTGGGGAGTTGGCAGGGAAAGGGGAGAAAGTTTCAATTGAGAAAAATGTCCTGGGTTATTGCTTACCGAGTTTAAATTATAATAATAACTCCCCGTCAGCTGTGCTGTGGATGCAAACAAGAGAACCATCGATCCTAATTCAAAAAGTCCAGTCCATGACAAGTGCATCGGAATATTACATGATACAACACTTTATCATGGTTAGATGGACACCAACATCAGTTGTTATGATTTTACCATAGTCTCTTTGTAATAGGCACATGCTTGTGAGCGGCTGTGTGGATACATACTGTATTTATGTTTGAAATCGTAGTCGTCCTGGAATTCAGTAGTTGTGATAATTCTACAAAAATCACGTCTTTGAAATTAAAAACAACTTGCCAGAAACAATAAACAACTTAAAGCAAGATAAAAAAGCCACATTTGTATAAATCGCCAAATTCAGAGGAATAGTTTCCAAAATACATATATTACAACTAGCTAGCCCATGGGCCCCAGGCCAACTTTTTGTTGCATTGTTTGTAGCTATTTTTTTTATATTTTGGAATTTTAAGAACGGAGAAACAATGTGTGTATGCATGTGTGTATTTGGATATAGCACTTACATAAAAACGTTTTGCAGGGGAAGCACATAAACACAAACAGATAGAGATGAGGAACCCAGATACCAATTACATCCATCCATCCATTGGGACCATACTCTGTGCAGTGTTGGTGCTACCCAAGCAGTCTCCTTGGCTATTGGGTACATTCCTGGACAGGTCGCCACTCGAACGCAGGATACCAGCAGGCTGGTACTCATTTTGCCGACCTCAGAAGGATGACAGGCTGAGTCAACCCCACCTGGTATTAATTCAATAGCCAAGCAGGATTTGAACTCAGGACCCTAAGATCCCAAACCCACCACTCTCGCCATTAAGCCAACACCAGGCATATACTAATTACATCCAATACTAAAAGTGATGAATGACCCAGGTCGTGGTCCTGTGACCCCACAAACAGCCTCCCCAACACGTAAACACCCATAATCTGAACAAAACCCCATTCTTAAAATCTTTCCATATGGAGGTGTCCCTGTGGAAACACCATTATTTAATTAAGCCTCTCCCTCTTGGATAGGCTAGCGTGACATCATATGGGGCTCGAGTGCCATCCAATACAGTATGAGGACTGAGATTGTCTCTGTTATTGTCAATCACATGAGTTTAGAACCATTGGTAGAGAAGACTAGTGGTGATGCAGTGGAACTAGCAAGGATAGAATAGGAAGACAGACAGCTCACATTGCAGTTTGAAGACAATTAGAAAACAGAGGGAATTTGAAAGAGAACAAGAAGCGAATACTTCGATATCGCGCGGCTGGGGGCAGTAAAAGTCTAGGTTAAGAATGATGAAACAATTTTGCAGTTATAAAATTTAAATGTAGACACGGTGAATTAGCATGCATGATGGGAAGAGTTGTGACGTTGGACAAATTTCTATTTATAGCCCTCAGATGAAAGGGACAGCCATAAGTGTGACAGAAGACGTGACAGAAGACACAGGACAGAATAGCCAATTATATAATAACAGCGCGATGCCACCGCGCTGTAAAAAATAAGAAAAGGAAAGAGTTTGAGTTAAAGAAATTAGAACTGCAAATTCACCTGCGATGAGAGGCTAGACCTGTTTCTGATAGTTCTGGGAGCGATCCGGATTTCGACGGAGCCAAAAAGATTAAGCTTGTTCCCAAGTTTAGCGAAGATGAAGTTGAGGTATTTTTCCTGTCTTTTGAGAAGGTAGAAGGCCATCTTCAGAGGCCAGTAAGGTACTGGACCCCAGTATTTGTAGGTAGAGCATATCAATGATTTACTACATCATGGTTTGGAAAGAATATGTAAAGGAAGCAAAGAATTACAAAGTCTTCCCAAGTGAGGCACTGACCACCAAACACAGAGTGCTGATGGCAGAGTTGATGGTTAAGAAAAAAAAAAACAGCAAGAGACAAGAGTTCCACAGAACATCAGGTGGTGGAAGCTCAAAGATCTGGAAGTGAAGGAGAAATTCAGAGAGCAGATGGAGAGACAGCTAAGATAAATCAACGAAGTTATGACCGTAGAAAACTGGTGGAACTTGGCAGCAGATAGGATTAGGAAAACTGGTGAAGAAGTATGGAGAAGATCATTAGGGAGGAGGAAAGCTGGAAAAGAAACTTGAGTGGTGGAATGAAAACATGGAAAGTGCAGTTGGAGAAAATAAGGTACTGTTAAAGAAGTGGAAACAAACAGTCAGGGCTTTAATAAAGAACAGTAAGGAAAAAGGGAATGTAAAGAAAGCGATTGTTGCAGAAAGATCCCTGGCCATGAAATAAATATATGAAAGTCTTGATACTAAAGAGGGACAAAAAGACATCTTCAGAATAGCAGCTGCGAGGAATAGATTTCCAAAAGATGTGGGAAATGTCTATACAATTAAGAGACAAAATAATTCTAGTGAAAAAGAATGAAATCACAGTGAGGTGGAGCCAACGCTTCAACTGGCTTATGAATGAAGAAAAGCCAAGAACAAAGACAGAAGAGGAAGCTGTAAATCAATGAACGATGATGAGTGTTTGTGTGGTTTTTCCATCCAGATACAACATGTACGGTACATGCTCAAGTTAAAAGATACATTTTATAACCTCCTTGAAACTGCTCAACTTATTTGATCCTGTTTGTTTCATTGAACATGTTGAACTCATATCAAAAAGTTAACTAAAAGGAGATTAAAAAAACAGTTTTTTAAGTTATGAAGTTGCACCACCAAGGTAGTTAGGGGGGACTCCAGATCAATGAACCATGACCAAACAAGTCTTGTGAACGAGAGGAATACTTTAATGCCACATTGCAACATGTGTAAACGGCAATATGGCGGCACCTACAAGTATCTATATTAATAAATGTGTGTGTGTGTGTGTGTGTGTGTGTGTTTCTCCTCCATAACTCCAAAACCATGAAGCCGAACAGCCTGAAACTTTGCATGCATACAAAGAACTCCAAGGAAGTGCACAAGTGAAAATTGGATGTTTGGGTTAATTAAAACACCCCTTTTCAAGATAATTAATGGCCTTATTTAACTATATCCTTCATCAGGCGATCCTTGGCCACCTCACTCTATCTGGGGTCTTAAGGCATTTCCTGGGTTACCTCACTGGGGTCTGAAGCTGCCATGTTTTTTGGCCTGCTCAACCATGCCTCAACTTGGAACAGGCCACAACGATTTCTTAACAAGTCTGTTTTTTTCACTTTCCTCACTCGTATTATTGAATGCCTGTTCATCATAGCTGCAAATCAATGGATACATTGCTATGCTAATAAACGCTTGGAGACACCAGCGTTCGTGGCATTATTTAATTTCCGCCCATGTGATAACCTTCAGAATCTCTTAAAGTCAACTGAATTACAAAATTTAAGCTCCAGATTTGAACTCTGTAGCAGTTCCGATGCTAAAAAAAAGTATTCATTTGTCCAATTTGACATTGCTTGGGCATTTCCAGATGCTTAGGTTTATCAATGGCAATTGGTAATCACTTGCCAAGCCAGGCATTCCATCGGAGTGCTTGCTTGAGTGCTTAAGCCACTTACCGAGCACCCGACAGTCGATAGCAGTACAGTTCGTGTCCCAATCGGGATGCACAGTCCACAGTTACTACAAGGTAGAGGTACGTATACAGCACACGCAGACATTGTACATATGGGTAGATTTGGACCTGTAGTGAATCTCCGTGGATGTGTGGGCAAGCCATGTCTGTTACTGGCACCATGGAGGCAAAGTTTCATCCCATATATTATGGAGGTTTTATCAGGTTTACCTTTCAGGCCCCCCTAACAAACGGACGCCAACGTTGTCAGACGGAATGAAAACCCGTCATTCTTGTTACAAAAACAGCTAAAATTTATGAAAAAGCGGCCAAATTGAACCACACAGTAATTACGGTCGCAATAGCAGATATAATGGAAACCAACACGTTATTCTACACGCAAGAACGGTCGTGACGGAAACAAGAACGGTCAATCCGAAATAGATTGGTGGGGAACGGAAGCAAGATTGGTTATTTCCGTCGCGAAACGTCCGAGAGCGAAACAAAAGCGGTTCATTCCGGTTACTGTAGTGCGAACAAGATGGCGGATGCAGTAGAACGACCTGTTACGGTATGTACATTTTAGTGCTTGTACCTCGAACATAAATGTAATATAGATAATATATAGTGCGTAGTACCTGATGTAGTTTTAACAATTTATTAAACCGAATTTTGTTGTGATGATAATGTTTGGTTTGCCTGTATTTCGAACCCCCGAGTGAAGGATCGCTAGTCGTGTCTGCCCAGTTCAACATAGGGATCGTGTATGGGATCTTTTTACAGTTTTATATCATATTAACTTTTTTATTTTATTGGAATTTGCAATTTATTATTACTATCAAATTTTACCTCTTGCAAATATAAACGATCAATCGTCACTGATCGCTGCAGCACGGGGGCACGAATTACACGAAATGTCAGCCACACATTAAGTCAAGAGGGCGCATTTATCGCTGCTTGTATAATATCCCGTACCACAAACGGGTTTTCATTAACAGACATGATATATTCAAGGCAGACTACGTTAAAGTTAACTTACCATAACTTCAAGAACTTTTCAAGCCGCCATGTTTCCCACGTTCTGGTAACCGGAATTAATCGCTTTCGCTTCGGTCTCCGCCGTTTCGCGATGGAAATAACCGATGTTGCTTCCATTCCCACCGTTCTATTTCGGGATTGACCGTTCTTGTGTCCGTCATGACCGTTCTTGCGTGTAGAATAAACGTGTTGGTTTCGGTTATATTTGCTATTGCGACCGTAATTACTGTGTTGGTTTCAATTTCGCCCGCTTTTTCATCAATTTTAGCTGTTTTTGTAACAAGAATGACGGGTTTTCATTCCGTCTGAACACGTTGGCGTCCGTTTGTTAGGGGGCCTGCCTTTGTCCTCATGACAAATGAGGCAATTGGTTATCAGGTGTGCTTTACAAAGATTATATGTTTCTCTTGTGTGAGTTTCAAAGCAAAATATATTTGACAACACCGATTTCTGAGCCGTTTTCCGTATTAACGGTTTTCTAATTTACTGAGCCAATTTTTTTTCCACCATCACACACAGCTGTTTATAAAGATTAATGTTTGTGAACATCTCCCTGAAACATCTATATAAAATGCAACGCTGTTTTTGGTGAAAACTACTCAGGTTTCTGGATTGTATGCAGTACGTCATGTAATCAGTAATTCACACTGACTTCAACCTGCCGATTCCCAAAAAATTGCCAATACATTATGTATGTATGTATGTGTTATATATATATATATATATACACATATATATATATAATATATATATATATATATATATATATATATATATATATATATATATGCCTGGTGTTGGCTTAATAGTTAGGGTGGTTGGCTTGGGATCCTCAGATCCTAAGTTCCAATCCTACTCGGACTAATACAATGTGGGGTTGACTCAGCCTGACAAAATGAGTACCAGCTTGATGGGATGATTGAGCCATTTGAGTATCCTGTGTCAGTGCGCCACTGTCCAGGATTGTGCCTAATAGCTCAGTCCTGCTTTGGCAACACCAACGCTCTGTACAGAGTATGCTCCCAATGGATTTGTATTTGGACGTGTGTGTGTGTGTGTGTGTGTGTGTGTGTGTGTGTGTGTTGTTGTTTATTAAAACATAACATTCTCCCTGCTAACCCCCGACCCTATCTATATCTCTCTCTCTCTGTCTCTCTCTCTCTCTTTCTCTCTCTCCTCTCTCTCTCTCTCTCTCTCTCTCTCCCATCCTTGCTCTACCCCCTCCCAATGCTGTGCAGCACCCCCTCCCACTCCTCTCTCACTCTCCTCTCTCTCTCTCTCTTCTCTCTCTCTCTCTCTCTCTCTCTCTCTCTCTCTCTCTCTCTCTCTCTCTTCTCTCTCTCTCTCTCTCTCTCTCTCTCATCCTTGCTCTACCCCCTCCCAATGCTGTGCAGCACCCTCCTCACCACTCCTCTCTCTCTCCTCTCTCTCTCTCTCTCTCTCTCTCTCTCTCTCTCTCTCTCTTCTTCTCTCTCTCTCTCCTCTCCTCTCTCTCTCTCTCTCTCTCTCCCCCACCCTCTCTCTCTCTCTCCCCCCCTCTTCGCTCTCTGGACATATCCAGATGGTGGTTACGTCTGGACGGTGGTTATCTCCATATATGTCTGATGGTGGTTATGTCCACGCAGTGTTTGTTTCCGAGCATGTCTGAGCAGAGTGTGTCTCCAGACGTGTCTGGATGGTATTTATCTCTGGACGCGTGCAGATGGGAGCTGGCTCTGGATGCGTCAGGTTGGTGTTTGGCTCTGGTGGTATTAGAGTATGACCTGTAGAAAATGGATTTCAGACATTATTTTGTCCATCTTCACTATTATTCTATGCAAAAGCATTTTTGATGAGATGGTATGACTCGTAATTAACACTCTACCGCACGTCTGCTTTCTCTTCCTCTTACCTCTTGCTGTCTTCCCTTCCCACACCCTCCTCACTCTCCCTCCCTCCTCCCCTCCTCTTTCCCCTCCCCCATCTACCACCACACCCTTCTCTTTCTCCCCACTCTTTTTCCCCCTTTCCAGTATTCCCGTCAGCAAAGCGACGGGTGATAATGTGTGTGTGCGTGTGTGTGTGTGTGTGTGTGTGTGTGTGTGTGTGTATATATATATGTATATATATAGATATAGATATACACACACACACACACACGTAAACATACAGGGATTCACACTTAAAAAAAATTAGGTCTCCATTGAGTCCCAGCAGAAATGGTTTGGTACTCACGAAAACATTTTTGTCAGCTTCGAGCACGCTCATTTGCTTTCCAATCGCCACTCCGATTGTTAATGCGCCTCTCAGCTTTGTATGGACTTACTCCTCTGTGAATGGTCTCTCAGAACGTTCACTCCAGACGAGACACTCTCAGAACGTTCACTCCAGACGAGACACTCTCAGAAGTTACTCTTTTTTCGTTCTGGACTCTCCTGAGCTCCTCTTCTTCCTCTGAGCCTCCTCTTCTTCCTCTTCGCTATCGCGTTCTCCTTAGATCTTTTTTGTTTTTGTATCTTAAAAGTTGTAAATTTTAAGCATAAGCTTCGAAATTATATTGTTTATAATTATAAACTTAAATATTGTACATTTAAATTTTGAAATCGCTTAAATCAATTGTCAGAAATTATCACGGAATAATCTGAACGACACGAGCTGAGAAACCCCCTCTTCTTCCTCTTCGCTCGTATGTTCTCCTCAGATCTATGGTTTTTATGAAATGTTATTAGTTACAAGTTGTAATATAACTTATAACCTGATCATTTATAAACTTCATTATGTACACTTAAATTGTCAAATCACAGTATATCAGAATTATCATGGTAGAATCTTATGTACACAAGATGAGAAAACCTTCCATCAGAAGCCTCTGTTGTGCTGCGATGCTTTTGAGCTTTCTGAGCATCTTGAAGTGTTTTTTCAATGTGAACCGCTGTAAAATGTGTGTGTGGTGTGTGTGTGTGTGTGTGTGTGTGTGGTGTGTGTGTGTGGTTGTGTGTGTGTGTGTGTGTGTGTGTGTGTGTGTGTGTGTGTGTCGTTGATTTGCATCATCTGCGTGGCAGACAGATGGTTGTTCTAATTAAAATGCATGTAATTAAATTAAATTGAAATTAAAAATTACATTAAACTTCTCTAATTAAAACCGCCACGTAATTAAAACCGCACCACCACCATATAATTAAAACCACATCACTGCCATAATTAAAACCACATCACCACACGTAATTAAATACGCATCCACTGCCATCGATTTAAAAACGCATCAACGCTACGTAATTAAACGATTAGAGTATCAAAAAACCCGCTATTATCCATGCACGCATGATTCCTAGTGGCTATGGTTTATATGGTTCTTTTAATGGTGAGTAATGACATGTCGAGCTGAATACCATCCGCCACATCATTGATAAAAAACGACATGTTTCATCCGGCTAACCGTAATAAAAACAGCGCTCACTCACGATCACATAATCAAAAACCGCATCACCGCACATCATTAAAAACACATCACCGCCACGTAATAAAAAACGCATCACACAACATAAATTCAAAAAACGCATCACCGCACGTAATATAAAAACACCATCACCGCGTGCCACGATAAATTAAAACGCATCACCACCCGTAATGTAATAAAAAACGCATCACGCACCAACATGAATTCAAAAACGCATCAAAAGCCAACGTAAGTAAAATACAGTCATACCCGCCACGTAATTAAAACGCATGCAAAGTTACGTGGTGGTGATGTGGTTTTAATTATGTGGGCCCAACGTGATATTAGAAAAACTGTGGCTTCTACAATTATAGCCTGCGTGATGAGTTAAAAACGCATCACACTCGGTGCGGGCCACGTTGTTACAAATTAAGTTAATTAAGACGAGATATTTAAAGCATCAAATACAGGCACGACAAAGTTTAAATAAAATATAGAGATGTCAATTCACGTTTCTCTACATCATTAAAATACTACATCACTCCACAATTATACACTTGTAATTATAACACTTAAACAATGCACATATTCTTAACATTACCAAGCGGGAAGGTGGGCGGTGCGCGCGGGGGGGGGGGAGGGGGGGGCGGAAAGAGGGGCGGGGGAAGGCGGGGGAGCAGCGCGGGAGCGCGGCGCACGGACACGTAACATTAAGCACACGACATCACACAACACCCATTCATCAAAATTCACCCACCCACAGCCACACATCACAAACGGACCCACCACACAGCCACGTAATCAAAACGCACATCAAAGACCACACGCAGCAACAAGTAACAACAACCAGCACTACACACTTTGCCAGTAGGGTGGATATACTGATTTCTGGCTCACAAATTTGTCCCCATGTAAATCGCAATGGGAGGATGTCTGAGCTGTATCTATCATTCACGAAAAAACAATTCTTTTTTTCCACAGAAATATAGTCTACACACCCACCTGTCTCAATATCCAAGCATCGCAAACGCAACAGAGGCTATGGCGTGAGTATTTGGTTTGTCGCTACCCCTTTTAAAACCTAGGGCATTCTATTCAAAGGAGTATACTCATATGCGATCAACTCGCAATAATAGATTGGTTCAAGTAGTCTAACTGAGTAATGTGTGGTTTGTTCAAGGTGATTCATGAGAGAAGATATCTGAAATTCTGTAAGCCTAGGGAACACTCAATATATAATATAAAGCCAATGTATATGATTTAGCTCAACATCATTGAATCTCCCTATTAGGAAAGATTTGTTCATTATATCATATTCCTTTCAATAGTTTTAATTTTCTTCTGGCCATAAGGTTCCGCCATCTCTAAAATATTTAAAAATGGCAACACAATTGAATCTTTATTATTTTTTCAAGTATTAACCAGTTGTACATAATGAAGCTTCTTTTGTGGCCAATTTACGAAAATGGAAATCTAATAGACTTCTCTAAGTGTTCATCATACATGTGATTGAACTCACCTCATGTAGTACCACAAATCTTGAGAGTAAAACTTAAATTATCTATTTTTTCGCACAATAAAGCCCAGCCTACTTGATCTATAAGAGACCGCCCACAACTTTAACTACTATAACGCCACGCGCACATTTGTCGTGAGGTGTGTTTCCATAAGAGCCACGGCCCACTTTTCATAAGCCGGCGCCACTTTTGTACGTGGAGGGGTTTTTTTCATCAAGCTCCGTCACGCTCGCATCTCAGTTCCCTAATGTTATTCCGCTCGCATCTGAATCTCATCGTATATACCAATATAGACTTTCCAGCTCACGCCTGCATTATCATCAAAAATTCATAAATCCAGTTACCAAATATTCTCTGACTATCACGTATAAGAAATTCATACATAGAATAAATATCTATAACAATGAAATGTTATGGTTAATTTTGACAGGAGAGTTTTACAGCTGTAATACTTAAGAAATAGTGCATACGCAACTTTGTCTATATGCTACCAAGAGGAAATTATCCCAACAGGAAAAAAAACGACACTACACGCGCCAAACCCAGGTCGATAGCGATTAGCTCATAGGAAAGGCAAGAGGAGGCTTCAGACGCAACAGAACTGAGGCCAATGTGCTTCTAGAAGAGAGCATCACCAGTATTACTCGACTAATTAAAATACATGTAGAACGTATCTGAGAGATCGTCACTCTGTCTGTGGCTAGTCGTTAGCCTACGTGTATCTAAGAATGCTATGTTGGACTTTCGATGGTCTGAGAAGCTAATGACATTCGTACTAAGCTGAGAGAATGACCAGGATCATCCAGAGAAAACCGATTATACTGGTAGTTTCGAATGGTAACAGAAATCTTAAGAGGCGTCATCGTCACTATTAATCTGGCAGTAGGTGATTGGGAAAGATAATGTATGTTACGACTAGCTCCGAAGCTGACAAAAATGTTCCACTCGTCATCCGATGATGTACTAAAATTAAATCCAATTATATTCTAATTGAAGCTGGACTTTACTCACTCATATGTGAGTACAACCTACATTAACATGTGAATTATATGTGATGTGAATCTGAAAACTCACCGCTGATTGTGCCTAAGTCATTACTACGTTGTGGTGTTGGTGCGGAAATGTTGAGATGGATTACTTGGTTCTGTATAGAACCTTGTGGACGCGACCAATAGACCCATAGAAAACGAGCGAAGACTCACCTCATTGAGTGGATGAATTTGGGGTTTCCTTGAGATTTGACTACTTGTATGGAAGCTAACCTACAACTTGATGCAAAATTGCGCAATTCACAACACCTCACCAATATCTTATGACGACGCATACACAACGACTACTACTGATATATTCTCGCTATTACTTTCAGTATTCGACTTTAACAGTCATAGAACTCAATCTTAAATAATTAACACTGTCATCTTTACTTAGGGCTTGATATTGTAATTTTCTGGCGTCAAACAGGAATAATTCGTAGGTGAAATAGAGAAGGGATGAAAATAAAACTGGGTGATAGTGGACACAAGCTTGGAGCGAAATGTGTGTGTGTGGACGACTGGGGGAGTGTGGGTGGAAGACCGGTCGAGAGTGGAAGCCCGAGGGCACGCGGAGAAGAGACCTCGAGCACAGGGAACGAGGTGCGTGGGGAAGGGCAAATATGGAATGCAGCCAAGAGCAGACTCCAGAGGAAAAGAGAGAGTTAATAGCAACGTGCGGCCTTATGGATGGATCCAGTCAAAAAATGAAGCTTGTAAAACGAGTTTCTTTACCAAGCTATATACAGTAAACTTGCATTTTTGCGACGAATTGAATTAATCACATATGGAGTAGCATGGAAACAAACATATTGAGAACAAGTTAGAAAAATCTTCTGATTGATGCCAGTAATAACGAGGAGTTCTTATACTTTCGCGTAAGACCAGACATATTATCCACTCGAAAGAGCTTTTTACAACAATAGAGTCACCTAAACCACCATTGCCGACGTTGTATCCGACAAGTAACACAATAACCGACTGCAACTACAGTTTTAGACATACGCTGAGTGCCAGGACCGAGAATTACAAGATTTACTACTTGGAGACTCACAAATTTCAGCAAGCATTTTTGACACAAGTGCCATGTTATGTACCTTGAATGACTCACTCCACTGTTACTTATGTTGATGATCTCACAGCTCGGAACGCCATGCAAAATGGAAAATCGCGAAAGCACTATTCCTTGATGATGCGCCACTAGATATCTTATTAACCATACTGTCAAGTATCTACTACTGAGCAATATACCTCGAGACGAAAATTGGAAAAATAGGAGACTTTCACCTTGTATGATCGCACAGTCATGAACGTCAACTATCGTGAGAACTATCCTGAAACTCCATCGATAATTGGGTCGAAAGAGTGAGCAGTATTTCCTGATGAGTGGCCACAGGGTGAGTAGTAGAGTATGATGAGGTCTAGTGCGAGGTGATGAAATATGAAAAGATAGAGATTTTAATGGAATAGATGAGCTACAGTTATAAACTATGTGAGATTATCACTGAACCCATCAAATGGTTGGAAAATGGAGATTTCCTTGATGTCACAGTTTATCTATGTGAGATCTATCATTGAAACCAGGTCAAAAATTGGAAAAATGGAGATTTTCCTATGATGATCTACAAGTTATAAGGGCTATGAGTGAGATCTATCACTGAGAAAACCCATCAAAAGTGAGAGAGAAATGGAGATTTTCCTTGATGAATCCAATATATACTAATGTGAGAATCTATCACTGGAAACCCACGACATATTTCTGGAATTGGATTCTACCTTGGGAGTCTTGGATAGATGGTTATAGTGTTGGAGAGAGACGGAAAATTGTGGGTATCGTGAGCTTTGATAAACCCATGTGATACGTATCTTGAAACTAACAGGAATGTGGTTATACTTGAGATTGAAATGTGTGGGTTCTGGCTTGATAATCACAATGTGATACGTATCTTGGACTCACAGGATGTGGTTATAAACTTGGAGACTTGAAAAGAATGTAGGGATTAGTAGTTAGGAGAGTATGAGAAATGGTACGAGAAGACTCTTTGGGATGCTAAACCTAATCAAAGGAAAGTTCTGACTCCCCAAAGTTATTTTGTTTTTATATAGTTTGTTTTAGTTTTGTGTGTACGGTTTTATGTGTTTTTGTTCTTGTCTCGTCTTATTGTTTTGTAGTTTTGGGGTATGATGCATTGGTGTTTTTTATGTAGTTATGTATGTAGTTATATTTTGTTAGTTATGTATGTTAGATGTTATGTATGAGTTATGTTATGTCGATTAGTAGATAAGATTGTAGATTATGTTGTTTATTTGATTGTTAGTTTTTGTAGATGTTATTGTTATGTAATGTTTATTTGTATGTATGATTTTTTTGTATGTAGAGATGTTATGTTAAGAGTTTGTTAGTTTATGGTTTTTTGTTTTTGGTTATTTGGTTATTGTGGTGTCTTTTTTGTTACAAGCATTGTGTTTGGTTTTGTTGTTTTTTTTATTTTGCTTTATAGTTTATGGTTTCTACATCATCAAAAACCTGAAGCCTGAAAAGACAGAATGTAGGAGAGAAAGAGAAAAAAAAAACGTAAAAAAATATATATAGGGTGGAAAAAGGGTAACGGTCACGGATAGGGAGATGGTGGGAGAGAAAAAGGAACATAATGAGGACGAGGATGATGTAAGGAGGGAGACAGGAGAGGAGAGGATGAGGAGGTTAGGGAGTTAGAGATTAGGTAAGACTGTGGTTGATGGGTTTGGGGACACACACACGCACACGCACACGCACACACACATACACAAATGCATAACACACACACGCACACACACACGCATACACACACACGCAACACAGCACACGCACACACGCACCCACACCACGCACACACACATATATACATACGCACACCGCGCACAACGCACAACACACACACACACACACACGCATACACACACGCATACACACACACACACGCCACACACACACGCCACCACACCACGCACACACAATACATACATATGCACAGCATACATACATACGCACACACACGACACACACACACACACACACATCAACAAACAAATGTTAAGCCTTGACGATTCAGTTGAGGATTCTGTGTTTGGGGTTCTACAGATCTAAGAACGTCCCCTTGACAACACATATATACTGTTATAACACCTCGGACTTGGCCCTCTAGTGTCCACAACGGTGTAATAGTAGGAGGGAGTGAAAGGGGCAAACCATTGCTCCCATGGGTATTATCTGCTTAGTTTTTGTTCTTTTGTAATTCCTGTGATAAAATGGAACCTAAAATCTCTTCCCTTCCAAATCATAATATCTTTATAAGTCCAAGGAAACGTATCTATTACATCAACAATTTTAAAAAGTTCGTTAGTCCATCGTTTACGAAAACTTTTTCAAATGAGATTTCAACCTGTATATTCTTACGATATGCACCAACTTTGAACTTAAGGGTTTCTGCATTAATCTCTTTTTTCATATTTTAATTTGTAAATGTTTCTGATGGGTTTTCCCACACCACCACACACAAAGATCACTCCCACATATCATCATCAGCCATCCACAAATTTCAATCAACAAACCCAAAACCCCCCACCCCATCCTCCACCACACAACCCACCAACCAGTTCATTCCCCACCACTCACCACAATATTTGTTGGACGTATGAATCGTGTTATTATACTTATCACATATCCTTGAATAAAAGATGACCATGGTTGTGAACCGAGTTGTGTGAATTTTTTATATAGTCTCTCTTTCAAGGTAGAGATTAAATCGTTCAACAACAACCGCCTTCCTTCATTAAAGGTACTGTTATAATGTAATACTGTTATTTTTTAGAAATTCATAAATGTCCTTTTTATAAACCTCTACCCTCAAATGCAGTCCACAATTTTTTAGTTTCTCTCTTTTATTAAAATATCTGTTGAAAGGCTAACATAAGAAGTATTACCTGTTTTGTTTTTTAAAGGGGCAACCGCCAGCGTATCTACACCTCAAATCAATAACGGTTAAAGCATACTTGTAACCCCTTATCATTATTGAAAGTTCAATCAAAATCAGCAACAGATATAATCAACTTCCTTGGAATAAACTTTCCTTCTCTGAAACTTTGTGATAATTGGTTATGTAATTCATCAGCTAATTGCTCTCAGTCTTAATGACATCATTAGAGGCTATACGTTTTTTGAATTTCCAAGTCCAAAGTTTTCAATTTAGGCACTGATCATTTTTTCAGGGCGATGAACCGAATGCAACTTTTTTCTCTCAGGTTGGATTTTTGTATCAGAGACAAATTATCAACATTTCTCTATCGGCTTTCATGGCTTTTCTTCTAAAGTTGTGGTATTCCCATAATCAATATGATGCTCCATGCACATTCATCAAGCGCCTATTGTAGGTTTAACTCCATGGTTTAGGATTGTCTGCTCATCTAATCTTTTAATCCAAGTTTGTGCCTGGACGCACAGAAAGATACCGCTGGGTAGATGTAATTCCCCGGGTATTCCAGTCGTTGTAAATTTACTTCTGAATAAAAACTTTTGTATATCTCCTCCGAGTTTGGTGTTTGGAGATAAATTGATTTTTTTTTGAACCACGACACGTAACAATATACCTTTTTGTATAACCTGTTATTTTTACTTTTAATATAGAATATTTTTAAGTATTAGTTTTTCTTTTACATTTGAGACAAATAACTCATTTATTTATGAAGAAAAATTCCTACAGAGTCGCAAAAAACCTTTTAGTTTCCAAAGCATGCACATTTGAATCTTAATTTTTTAAACATAAAGAATCCTTAGAAATGCCTTGCCTCTCTCCTGCATTTATTTAAGAAAAAAAAAAAAAAATGAAAAACTTTTGAATTACATCATATCCTCTCCCTGAAAACGATGTCCAATAGTCTTGAAGAAAATATGGCAAAATAGACTTGTCAATTCTTTGTTTTCCTCCTCGGTGGGGTTGAGTTATTTTCTGGTAAATACCACCAATCTTTTTTGATCTCACCGGTTTCCATATTTTGATATATTATTCATTCTCTCTCTTTCCTCTCTCTCCTGCCCTCTCTCTCTTCTCTCTCCCTCCTTCTCTCTCTTCTCTCTCTTCTCCCTCTCCTCCTTCTCTCTCTTCTCCCTCTCTCCTTCTCTCTCTTCTCTCTCTTCTCCTCTCCTCCTTCTCTTTCTTCTCTCTTTCCTCCCTTCCTCTTCTCTTTTCTTTCTCTCTCCTCCTCTTCTCTCTCTCAAACTCTTCCTCGTGCCTTACTATCCTTGAATCACTTAGCACCCATAGAATATCAAATATATTCAATCAGATTCTTGTTATTTTTTTTTT
>CM068954.1:122372248-122383710 GCA_035128595.1 Eptatretus atami | reverse complement strand
TTTTGGGTCATTGTCCTGTTAAAAAACAAATGATGGTCCCACTAAGTACAAACCAGATGGGATGGCGTATCGCTGCAGAATGCTGGTTAAGTGTGCCTTGAATCCTAAATAAATTGCCGACAGTGTCACCAGCAAAGCAGCCCCACACCATTACACCTCCTCCTCCTCCATGCTTCATGGTGGGAACCACACGTGCAGAGATCATCCGTTCACCTTTGCGTCTCACAAAGACACGGTGGTTGGAACCAAACATCTCTAATTTGGACTCATCAGACCAAAGGACAGATTTCCACTGGTCTAATGTCCATTGCTCGTGTCTCTTGGCCCAAGCAAGTCTCTCCTCCTTATTGGTCTCCTTCAGTAGTGGTTTCTTTGCAGCAATTTGACCATGAAGGCCTGATTCACGCAGTCTCTTCTGAACAGTTGATGTTGAGAAGTCTGTTGTAATCTGACATCTTGAACTATGTGAAGCATTTACTTGGGCTGTTTATTGACGATTTCTGAGGCTGCTAACTCTTATAAACTTGTCCTCTGCAGTGGAGGTAACTCTGGGTATTCCTTTTCTGTGGCTGTCCTCATGAGAGCCAGTTTCATCATCACGCATGATGGTTTTTGCGACTGCACTTGAAGAAACTTTCAAAGTTCATGAAATTTTCTGGATTGACTGACCTTCATGTCTTAAAGTAATGATGGGCTGTCCTTTCTCTTTGCTTCGTTAAGTTGTTCTTGCCATAATTTGGGCTTCGACAGCACAGACAAAATAATGGTCTTTCACCAAATAGGTCAATTTCCTGGATACCAGCCCGACATTGTCACAACACCAATGATTGACTCAAACACATTAAAGGTCCCATGACACTCAAAACTTTCTGGTTATTTATATATTAACTTGACCTTCCGAGTGAAGGAAATTCACCATGTTTCTTTTTTAAATAAAATGGGATAATTAGACCAATATTTCAACATTTCTGGTGCTTTTCACAACTTGCTATGACCCGCCCCCTTAAAAAAGTTGACTTCAGCGAACCGCAGCCTACACGTCATCTGCAGAAACTCGCACAGTGGATTGACTAGATGTCGCGCGGTAAAAGTCATACAAATGCATTGTGCACATGTGTTTGCTATCTCACTGATCGTCTTAATTCCTGTGATTGTTTCGCGGAAAGAAATTCTGCTTCTGAGCCGTGTATACACAACAATCACGAGGATCCTATTATCCCTACTCCTTGTCGTAGTCGTGTACAAATCCAATACATGTATGCACAATAAAGGCTATACCATGTCCACAAATTAAATGCGACTGTTGAACCTTTCCATTAAAAAGAAACTTACAGGACATACAAGTAAATACGAAAGATTAATATTGCATCATTTCAAGCGCGCAAGGAGATAATTTTAAAATCAAACAATGTGAAAAACCTGCACCCACATTTTGCAGCTTATTGAATGTTCGTTGAACCAGCCTGCTGGGATAGGTACGATTCCACTACATGCAAGCAGTATGGCTGCAATCATACATGGGTTTATTCGAAAGTGAAGGTACTGCTTCCATTGGCTTGCTATTCATTAACATTTCGCCAAAATGCTGTAATAAATGAACAGGGAAAAATATGTTGGCACAACTATGAAAGACAAATTTATTGTCCTCTTACACGGCTCATAGCCTGCGGACTCTTACGCATTGACTTATACATTGTGTGATGCTAATACAAGTTACTTGTCACTCTAGAGTCGAGACTCGTCCGATAAATCCATCGTCCGTCCGACTAGTCCGATAAATCTGACGTGCTGTAGCTTTCTTTTATTATTCTCTTTTCTTCATTGTTTTCTACTGGCCTACATGACGACGGTAGGAATAAAATAAATAAAAATGCAACAGAACGTCAGATTTATCGGACTACTCGACAATTGTGTCCAAGGTGTGTTTCGCACACAGTTTCATCGTATCCGGACAGCGAGATTCTTCGTTTTATGTGCGGAGAGACACGGCCGATGACATGCGCTGGCCTTGTGATCATTCGCCGCGGTGCAACCTGTCCGCTGCGCTGGTCACGTCACCTCACTTAAACAATTCTGATATCGAGCAGTATACAAGTCGAATTTACATTATTGAATTACGAATAGGATTTAGTCTAACCAGTTGTTATTGCCAAGTCTTCCTTCGATGTCCTCCGATATCATGAACGCCGGGAATTTCATCGCCATTTTCTCTGCTTGTCCTGCTTCGGGCTGAACTGGTAAGGCCGTATTTCATTCCAGCTGCCGAACTTCACCTCCCCGACTACGTTATCCGACAATTCTCCATGTGATTCAGACCAAAATCCTTCATTTCTCTCACACTCACTGTCGCTACCAGACAAATCAAAGTCCATGTCATCCATTATCAAAACCAAATGTTTGATTTTTTTAAAGCAGAAATGAACGAAGCATTGAGTCGACCAATCGAATGTGGAAACACACAGAAAGCCAATAGAATCACATAGAACCACCACCGAGTAATTTACGTGCAGCCTTTGTCGTCCTGCAGTTGACGTCATGTGGGTTACGCCCCTTTCAGTAGATTCGGCAGTTTTTTAGGGGCGTTCCCAAAGAGGTTTGTTTTTTTAATTTTACATTTTACAGAAAGAGTATTGTGAAAAACATTGTCGATCTGAAATCACTATGAAAACTCCTATAGGACATATATATATATTATGCAATTTCATACTTTTGGGTGTCATGGGACTTTAAGGAGGAAAGAAATTCCACAAATTAACTTTTAACAAGGCACACCTGTTAATGGAAAAGCATTCCAGGTGACTACCTCATGAAGCTGGTCGAGAGAATGCCAAGAGTGTGCGAGCTGTCATCAAGGCAAAGGTGGCTCCTTTGAAGAATCTAAAATATAAATATACTTTGATTTGTTCAACACTTTTTTGGTGACTACATAATTCCTATGTTTTTCATCGTTTTGAGTCTTCACTTTATTCTACAATGCAGAAAATCGTAAAAAATAAAGAAAAACCCTTGAATGAGTGGGTGTGTCCAAACTTTTGACAGTACTGTTTATATTTTCAATAAAAAAATAAAACTTTATCAGACCATGATCGAGCTGATTAACACTCTTTCCTGATTATTTATCCAAGTGACCAAAACCCTCTTACCTATATGAAAAGGATTATTGAAACATAAACCGGATGTCCTTACCTGCAAACCTCACCCCCTACGACTCTATTATCCCTTCTCTTTTCGAATGCATTCACCCGTAAATACATTTATACTCAGAATGCAATGAAACGTGAATTCGGATAGGTCACAAATCATTTCTCACCTTTACATTTGAATCCTTGCTTCACAAGCCCCCAGAACTGTGAGGATTGCAAAAATATAAACACTTGTAAATTTTCAGAGTAGTATTTAGATTTCTTATGATTTATGGATCCAATTTGACAGTGGTATAATGTGTGAAGGAGTTAGTTGTGTGAATTTTGACAATCATCATTGTGACAAAAATAAAATCTTTACAGATCGATACTCATGGAAGATATGAATTGATTGGTGAGGTTGACACAGTGATGGAGCAGAGGGAGTTGCCATACAAGGTAGGAAGGAGAAATGAGGAAGGAGCAAACACATAGGCAACATAATTAAGGCCATGGAGATGGGACAAAGGTACTGAGTGGATCGAGTAGATGAAGGACATGTAAGCAGAGATCAAAAGCTGATAAAAAAATGTAGTTGTGGAAAAGTACAGGTCGACAAGCGAAGAGAGTCAGTGGGAATAGAAAAGATCAAGAAAAATATCAAGAGGGGAAAATATGAAATACAAATAGTTTAGTGGGATCCATTTTTGAACATTACAGCAAGAACCCTGAAATTTCGCTGCACTTTCCTTCAATAATTTGATTTGGTTCAAATAATTCACGAGTTAAATGAAACGGTCGACATGACTCATCTTGACATTAATTCAAAATCGATCTTGATATAGCAACAGAAAGCAGACATCGATGCCAAAGGTAAAATGTGGTTCATGATGCAAATTGCAAATGAGAAGGTTTGGGTAGTGCACTCACAAATCCAGCACAGTATTCACAAAATGTTGGCTTGAGAAACGTGTTTTCCTGGAAATTGTGAATGAAGCCTTTGCCCACTTTGCAACGTTGTGAGTTTACTCGGAGAAAATATCCCACCACCTCCTCTTTGCTGATGAGGCCAGCCCTGTTGTGTGCACCAAACCCCATACAAATGTGAGGGTTATTACATGTGAAAACATTTTACAAGTATAATGATAATGAATGATGGAATATGATGTTGTTTTTTGACATACTCATCTCTTTTCAAGAAACAGAAGGAGTCGAGGAAAGGAAAATTGGCGACTATAGTCTGAAAAACCTCCTGCGTGATGTAGCCATCTTGGTCGTGATCATACTTCTTGAAAACAGACTGCAAGGCAAAGATGTTTTAAGATTTTTCAGTTTATTACAATCCCTAAATTATCCTCACATTGCCGTGAATCAGCCCTCGTGCATTCCTGGTGAACGATGTTTCTCTTTTTGAGATGCTCAATTTTCCCAATATTTTTCAGTCTTCTTCGAAAACACTTTTTTCAGCTTATGTTATATCTTCAAGAAATCCAATTCAACATTCTTCACACATTCCTCTTGTGGCAAAGCGGGCTCTATCGGAAAACAATTTCCAGTCGAAAATGAGGTCTCGCGAACTCGTGTGGAGGAGCGGTGAATTCCCACTCATCTTCTCATCCATCTTATTTTTTCACTTTCTTTACAAACTGGAAGTTAGGGCATGCATAAGTTGGGACATTCTTTACAAACTCTTGGCATTCTCATCTTTTGGTGTCTTTTTGAGCATTTTAAATAATTTCATCTCCAAACTTCAAATAAATGATTTTTCTGAGAACTCAAGTACATTGTGGTTTGCCACAGAATCACAACGACCAAGACCAAGACAAGTGAAAAAGGCACAAAAGTCGGGCAAAAATCCCCAAATGCACAACATTTAAGTCATAGTAAACACTCTATTTGGCTGGAATTTGCCTGAAATTCATGTCAATGCATACTCGTTTTGCTGCAATGTAACCAGCGACCACATTTATCTGTGAGTAATTGCTTGAAATTTGTGAAGCACATTTGTGGCAATGGATCCCTAACTTTATAGGACACACATTAACAAGTAACATGTCTTCTTTAGAAAAAACAAACAAACAAGTGTTATATTCAAGAACCTCCCATTATAGACATGCTAGGAGCCATGGCAATAAAACCCACACAAGTGCGGGGAATTTACTTGGGCATACTGGATCAATACCGAAATACCTTCTATAGATTGCATATGAAATATAATGATTCGACTATGCCCACACCCACCTCCCCCTCCGCCATTCAACGCTATGAATGCCTGGGTGCTGGAAATGGCAAAGTTTTGTTACATTGCTCTCACTAGTGTAGGTTTCATTCCTATGGATGCTCAGGGTGACAATTTCCTCATCCTGTGATGGAGTGGTGATCTGTTCAGGGTGTGTTTTTTAATTCGCTAGAAAAACATTCATGACTTGAGTGCATCCCAATCTTCTATCAAGAGGATGGGCTTGACAACTACACCCCACCAACTCCCCACCCCCTCTTGCACTTTGTATTACTTTGCCTTACATTTCCCTCCCCTTTGCTTATTTGTACCTCTTCCCAACTTCCTTTCCCTTTTCTTTCTTTCTCCTACTCTCTCTCTCTACTACCCTCACTTCTCTCCCCATTTTACCCAAGCACCCTTCCATTTTTGCATATGTAACCCCTACAAAACCAGCATGGATCCTGAGGCAAGAATCTATAATTGTTACTGACAAAGTTTATCCTCTTTTCAAGCAACCTGATCTCTGACCATCAGTTTGGATTCTGTCCTGGTCACTCAACTCTGGACATGCTACTTCAACTCTCTCAGCAATGGTTGGAGGTGGAAGATCTCAAACAAGAGGCCAGGATTGTCAACATGGACATTCTGTACCTCAAGCATTTGACAGTTTGGCAGCCTGCTCTGCTTGCCAAGCTCACTGCCTGTAATGCGCAAAGCTGCCTTAATTCATTGATTTTTCATTTGCTCCACTCGTGCGGTAAATGCGTTGCGATCAATGGAACCCTCTCCTCCCATATCCCAGTGGAGAATCGAGTGCATCAAGGCAGTGTGTTTGGCCCAATCTTGTTCCTCAATTAAATAAATGACCTTTCTGATTCTCAAGAAACCTTCTCTTCCTTTTTTCAGGTGACTCCCTATTATGTCATACAGTACCCCCACATCACTCTACGAGACAGACTATGTTGCTGATTTGGAATATATTATATGCTGATCTGATAAATGGAACATGTCCTTCAATCTGGCAAATCTCAGTGTACCCTGTCATTGCAGAAGGATCATGAAATGAACCCACATCTATTTCGTGGTCAAACTCTAGAAGAGGTTTACTCTCTTGAACTTCGCAGCCTCAACATCCTCCAGAGCTCTCCTGGGCCCACCATGTAGCAAAGCTGGTCTCCCAAGCCAGCCGCAGACTGGGCCTACTCCGTTGCAAGCATTTCCTTCAAAGATCGGAACTACTTGCACGGCATACAAGACTTCTGTCCATGGGGAGACAATTCCACATCCAAGAGAATAAGGGGACGAATTGATGCAGTTGGGCAACCATTCTAGACTTTGGGAGCATGTGCAGATGAGGGTTTCTAGAGGAACACGTGACCTTTGGTAGCTCGGGAAGGAGAGATGTAGGAGAGGGCACAAGGAGCAAGGACGGATGTAAGCTGATATAAAATAGAGCCCATAAACTTGCTGCTGTGGGAGAATAACAGCCCCTGGGTATCTCCTTCCTGTCTTGAGATTCCAATCATGCTCTTCCATGAGACGACATTTTGCATAGAAAACAAAACATTGGTAATTTCACCTGTACCAGCCCAACCCACTTTTATTTGAAACACCTGGTGGCATCTCTCACACTCCGTGCAAGAGCAAGCAGAGAAGTCTCCACGATGCTGCAACTTTTGCGCTCAGCACCAAGTTTGAACTTCGTAATCAGAATTCTAGCTGAAATTAAAGATTACCATGCCACGGCAAGTGCATTAAATATACTTGTATGTTGAAAAATAACAAAAACGTTGGTGTGTCTTGGGTGATTGTGAGTCTCTCTTTCTGAGACCTGAACGATGTATTTTTCTGCTCCTTCATCACCACAAACAATGCAGTCTACATTCCTCAATGGTTCACGAAAAATACCTGACCAATATACGCAATGACTAACAAATGTCTGCATTCATTTATTTTTTTTGTACCAGAAAATGCATTCATCATGATTTTTGTGGAATAAGTCTCTCTGATTTCTTCTTGGATGATTAATATATGGAGCCTGATGTCACCACCACAGCAGTGCTTTGCAGACCAATATCACTCCCAATGGGGTAAGGTTCCTGAATGGCTGATTGGGATTTGGCCATTGCATCAATGCAAAGGTCAGTTCTGATGAATAATGTGATAACATCCATAACCTTCACATTACAGACATGACAGCCGGCTTAACACTCCCTTTAGATAATGCACTTCCCGTTGCAGTATCCCTTTGTCCCAGATATCAATTTAATTGCATCGATCTACTTGCCTCAAAAATATAACGAAGCCCGATACAAATTGGGAGAGTGCAATTTGTAATTCTCTTTTTCAACACCACGTATCTGATAAACATGTTTTAAACAATATCTTGCTCCTCCTTACCTCCACCATTCGCCGGATGTGACGGTTTATGGTCGCCGGGTCTGGCTGGCACGACATGTCTTTGGTCCACTCCCCCAGCATTTTAGGTTTAGTTGCTGGAGAACGCTAGTATTATGAGGGAAAGATAAAGACAATAGGCTTGCATGTGGTTGCACTGATCAACATAGCATGATAAATATTTGAAAGATTGTACATATTGGCAAAAAAACATCCTTACAGACGGGTTAATTCCCCCATGTTTTTGATTCATGACTTGTAATAACGGCTTCCACTATGTAGGGCCACACGATACACCCGTTCTTCATTGCATGGCTCGCAAGCCACTAGCGGCTCCTTGTAGCCTAAAGTGCGGCCCCTGACATGCGGCTGATAATACACAAATATGAAAATACCCTATCATAATCCACCATAAATGCTCTCAAACGAGTGTTCTAATGCAAAGCACAAAAGTAACATAACTACATCAGGACATAGTTGCAGTATACAAACAATTATGCTTGCAGCCCAGTTAACCACAATTAAGACGAGTGTGTTGAGGCAGGGCCTAATAGCAGCCATTATGGAGTCCTGCAGGCGGTGTGGCAGCTCTCATACTGATGTCTTATTGGAAAAATTGGCCCTTTTCTAAAACAATCGTTAAGATCACTGTGATGCACATTTAACTAGAGCACCGACACCCCCCCCCCTTCCACCCACCCTACCCCATAACCCACTCCACTCCACCAAGAACCCCTGAGATTATGAAAAATCGTATGGTTCATAACCTTCTCATGTACACCACGAGTACAACCACCAGTTTCCAACTCATTCCGTCCTGTGGTTTATGCAGCATAAAAGTCAAACAAACAAACCCATAAATAAACACTTCTCCAATAAAATGTGGATTAAAAAATATATATATATATGCACATTACACAGTTAAAGGGTCTTACCGTGTGAGTAAGGACAAAACAAGTCATGTCCCACTACAGCCATTGCTGCATGATTTGTTGCTGCTGCTAAAGTCCAAAACGTTCAACCCAATCAGATTATTTTAAGCATTATACTCTACTGATAAGTGCGAATAATGACACCAGCTATGTTATTTTCTCTGCTTGTGGAATTTTGAACGATTGCCCGTAAGACTCGATTCGTGCTGCGAGATGCCTCCTTGGGGTGGCTGAATTTGATTTCTGTGCTGAATTTGGACAATGGGGAGTCTGGCCAATGGGTCTCCAGAAAGACCATTCCCCTTGCACATTTGATTGGTCAGGCAGCTCTGAGGCATTCCTGACACAATTTGAGTGCATGTCCCGGCTTAATGGGCGGAACGAGCTGGAACACGTGGGAAATCTGGTGGTGAATATGCGGAAGCCAGCCGCAGACATTTTAATCATGATCTGCACAACACCAGCCTGCATGGGTCTTCCTAACCGATCACAACATTGTGCCTGCTCAAGGCCTCTCCTGCCCCTTTGTTTCTTGTTTGAGTCTGGGATGTTGGGGCCATTAGCAGAGTTTAGTTCTCTTTTACAGTATTTCGGTTTTCTTGCTCACTTCTGCCCTATTTGTATGTCGACTACCAGTTCTGTTCCATTTATTTATCGCGTCTTGTCTTTCCTTGCCCCTTCTATCCTTTTCAAACTAGTAATAGGCACCAACAACCATCCCTAACCATGTTGTGGATCATCGGCTGAGGCCCTCACTTTTTCTTTTTTTTTATTCCTCCGCCCTTACTTTTTCACCTTTATTCACTTTTAAATTAGTTTTCTCCACAACCACTTGAGCCATTGACACAAAACTTTCAACATTGGAGTGCCGACCCATCAATTTTTTTTTAAACAAAACTACATAATGATTGGATGGAAAATGTTGCCAGTGTTCCAAAAAGTCTGTTTTCTGTAGGGATGGGTTGCATTCCACGTGACCAACAGCCAGTTTCATTTTGCATTTGGACCATCCTTGGGGGAAGTACAGTATCTACTGAATGCATAAGAAATTCAGAGATAGTTTGTTCATTCGCGAAGGTCAAAGACACTTTGCAGATCCATCGACATGACAATATATAAAGCTCAGTGTGCTGTCACAGCGTTTTTGTTGTTGTTTTTTGTATGCAATGATGAGGCTCATGGAGGAGCTACAAACATCAAATGGATCAGGTTGCAACAGAAAACCAGAGTTGGTGTCAAAGCCACCCAATGCTCGCCTGTTTATACATTTATCGTTTTTAAAAGACGAGTTTCTGTTTTATTAGAGAAAAAAATTTCTCTAACAATTTCTTTGGGGGGGGGGGGGGACCAAGTCCAAAATCTAATGGCATGATCCTTGGACCATACCTAACCCCCCAACCAAGTTTCGTCGAAATCTTAATCACTTAAAACATGTAGAAATGCAAAAAAAAGAAATCGAAATTTTGTTGAAAAAAAAGTTGCAAAAATTTTTTTTCTCTAACAATTTTTTGGCGGGGGGTTGGAAATCACTTAAAACATGTAGAAATGCAAAAAAAAAATTTTTTTTTCTCTAACAAATTTTTTGGGGGGGGGGTAGAAATCACTTAAAACATGTAGAAATGCAAAAAAAAAAAATTCCTAACAATTTTTTTTGGGGGGGGAACCAAGTCCAAAATCTAATGGCATGATCCTTGGACCATACCTAACCCCCCCCCCCACCAAGTTTTGTCGAAATCCTAATCACTTAAAACATGTAGAAAAAAAGAAATCGTAATTTTGTTGAAAAAAAAGTTGCAAAAATATTTTTCTCTTAAAAATTTTTTTTTTGTGGGGGGGGGGGGGGTTGGAAATCACTTAAAACATGTAGAAATGCAAAAAAAAAAAATTATTTCTCAATTTTTTTGGGGGGGGGTTGGAAATCACTTAAAACATGTAGAAATGCAAAAAAAAGATCGAAATTTGTTGAAAAAAAAGTTGCAAAAAATTTTTTTTTCTCTAACAATTTTTTTTGGGGGGGGGGGGTTAGAAATCACTTAAAACATGTAGAAATGCAAAAAAAAAAAAATTTCTCTAGCAATTTTTTTTGGGGGGGGGGGACCAAGTCCAAAATCTAATGGCATGATCCTTGGACCATACCTAACCCCCCACCAAGTTTCGTCGAAATCCGTCGAGGAGTTTTTCCGTAATACAAAAAATTTAACATTTTCACGCTCACCGCTCACGCTCACGCCGGGGGTATCGCTATAGCTCTCTGTTCTTCGAACAGGCGAGCTAAAAACGAACAGGACAAAGAGGGGGCAGAGGGACAAACCAACAGCAGTGATAAGGTACAAAATAGAGACCTTGAGAAAAAAAAGACAAAATATCATAGCCCCCATTCTTTCAGTAATTTTGCTGTAATGGAGTTAAAGGGCTCGCCCATATTTATGTACAACTAAAATGGCTGCCAGTCTACCAGTTGGCCATCATTGATTATATCAAAAAAATAAAGTGAGGGGCCATCATGTACTGTGCTTGCGCCAAGTTTGAACGAAATCCGACCGTGCATGCCTGAGAAATGGTTGGGGACACATTTAAGTAACAAAATGGCCACCAGTCGGCCATCTTGGATCTGATGTCGAAAAAAAAATGACGTGCATATGTAAGCCATTATTCATCACCTTAGTGCCAAGTTTGAACAACATCGTAAATGCATGTCCGAGAAATAGTTGAGGATGTGTTCCTCCTCGGGTTTTTTACAACTAAAATGGTCGCTAGTCGGCCATCTTGGATCTGATGTTTAAAAGAATG